>AIET01000437.1:0-432522 GCA_000292665.1 Helotiales sp. EF0021
AGTTAATATATTAATAATATAATACTTTTAAAAAGAAAAAAATTAATTTAGAAATATTAAATTATAAAAAATAATTATTTATAATAAATCTTTAATTTAAAATATATTATTTATATTTTTAATTTACTTATATATATAAAAAAAAAGTATAATAATTATTATAATTATATTATTTATTAATTAATTAAAGTTATAATTATAATATTTAATTTTTTTTAAAAATAATTTAAATTATAATATTTATATTTTAATATTAAAACTTTTATAATAAAAGTTAATTTTTTAATATAATAATATACTCGAGACTTAGTATGCGGCCGCTAGCGCAAGCCACTACGTGACACAAAATGTCACATGACCACATGTCAAATGGCCAACCATACCACGTGACCTTTACATGTGTCACGTGACCCAAAACCAGGTGGCCCACGACATGTGATTTGTCACACTTGCTTACTAGGCGCACTTGCTTTCCTCGACTTTGAGCCAGTGCCGAGAAAGTAAGGGGAACCGACTATGAGGGCTTGGTCTCGAACTATTGAATTGTCCTCTCACAAGGTAGGATTGTGTGCACACTCGGCTGAAAATGGCTCAGTGGGCACTTGAGGAGAAAAGTCTTCGGTTATTTGCATAACAAGGCAAGGGTCTCTTTGCCCCGCTGAAAAGTTGAAAATTCACCTCAGCTGCAGCTACGAAGAACAACCACATATCAAACCATAGACACCGTGACTTTCGGCATTTTATACCGTCGTCCTCTCCTCGTCATGCTTCGGGATTTTGAGCCCAGCAAGCTACAAACCTAACACAATTTTGTGTTGCCAATCTCTTGCATCAACCAACCATCTTACCGCTTGTTCTTTATCTGGGCCAGACCATACAATCACCTTGAACCATCGAACGTCTCCCCAGAGACTGCTAGAGGGCACGAAGAACTCAAGTGGCGTAGACGGTTTCTCTGAATATCCCTAATTCTAATTGACGCTTCAATCCCAATAATGGCGCTCTCCGGCCGCGTCGCAGCTCGAACGTGCTCATTTGTTCGTCAGGCCAGGCCTGCAACCAGGAGCTTCACAACACGAGGATCAACTCAATGCCTCTACGCTAGAAGTCCGGTTCCAGCTGTGAGATCTGCCAGATCCATCCGACTATTCTCGAGCTCCCTGGTCCATCGAAACCAAACACAGACCGCACCCAATGCTGAAGCCTACCTTCGTTCTGGGGTTATCAAGGGAGCCGCCAATCCGGTCAACGTGAAGAAGGTTCTCGTTATTGGCAGTGGTGGTTTGAGCATCGGCCAGGCAGGAGAATTTGATTACTCTGGTCAGTCCCTTCAGAACTCGTCCCTTTCGAGCGTGAATCACCAACCTGGCATTTTGCTTGCAAATTTCGGGCTTTGCAGAATCTTAGACTGACATATTTCTGCTACAGGTTCGCAAGCTCTGAAAGCATTAAAAGAAGCTGGTGTAGCCTCCGTGCTCATCAATCCCAATATTGCAACCATACAGACTGCCCACGTACTTTCCGATGAAGTCTATTACCTCCCAGTCACCCCTGAATACGTTACTTATGTTATTGAGAGGGAAAGACCAGATGGCATCTTTCTCACATTCGGGGGTCAAACTGCCTTGAACCTTGGTGTTCAGATGGAACGTATGGGAATCTTTGAGAGGTACGGTGTCAAGGTTTTGGGTACCAGCATAAAGACCCTTGAGACCAGTGAAGATAGAGATCTCTTCGCAAAGGCTCTGGGCGAGATCAATATCCCAATTGCTCAATCAATTGCCGTTGGCACCGTCGATGAGGCTCTGGAGGCGGCCAGAGGAATTGGATACCCAATCATTGTCCGAGCTGCCTATGCCCTTGGAGGTCTTGGCTCTGGATTTGCCAACAATGAAGAAGAGCTTCGGAACATGTCTGCAAGATCTCTCACTTTGTCTCCCCAGATCTTGGTTGAAAAATCTCTCAAGGGCTGGAAGGAAGTCGAATACGAGGTTGTTCGAGACGCAAGCAACAATTGCATTACTGTTTGCAACATGGAAAACTTCGACCCTCTCGGTATCCATACTGGCGATTCGATTGTAGTGGCACCTAGTCAGACTTTGAGCGACGAGGAATATCACATGCTCCGTTCTGCTGCTATCAAGATCGTCCGACATTTGGGTGTGGTGGGTGAGTGTAATGTCCAGTACGCACTGCAGCCAGACGGACTTAACTACCGCGTCATCGAGGTCAACGCTCGTCTTTCTCGTTCTTCTGCCCTTGCGTCTAAAGCTACTGGATATCCTCTTGCCTACACCGCCGCAAAGATTGGTCTTGGCCACACTTTGCCAGAACTACCAAATGCTGTCACGAAAACCACCACTGCAAACTTCGAACCCTCTCTCGATTACGTCGTCACGAAGATTCCTCGTTGGGATCTAGCCAAGTTCCAGCACGTGAAGCGTGATATCGGCAGCGCCATGAAATCCGTGGGAGAAGTCATGGCCATTGGCAGGACATTTGAAGAGTCGATCCAGAAAGCTATCCGACAAGTTGACCCTAGATTCATTGGCTTTCAAGGCGACAAGTTCGAAGACCTGGACTATGAGTTAGCAAACCCAACCGACCGACGTTGGTTGGCTGTTGGTCAAGCAATGCTACACGAAGGCTATACCGTTGATCGAATCCACAATCTGAGCAAGATCGATAAGTGGTTCTTGTACAAGCTTCAGCACATCGTCGACTGCACTCACGAGCTCGAGGATATTGGAAGCCTGTATGGTATCAAGAAGGAGTTGATGATGAAGGCTAAGAAGATGGGGTTCTCGGATATTCAAATCGCCAGAGCCGTTGGAAGTACCGAAGATGAAGTTCGTGCTCGTCGAAAGAACTTTGGAATCACACCTTTTGTCAAGAGAATCGACACTCTGGCTGCTGAGTTCCCAGCAGAAACCGCGTACTTGGTTTGTGCTTCTCGTTCCATATCTCAAATTTCATACTGATCCTTCAATAGTACACAACCTACAACGCCTCGACCCACGATGTAAAGTTTGATGACCACGGAGTAAGTCAGGGTGTCTTTTTGTTTCCATGACCAACCTATCCCAGTTGCACGTTTACAATACTGGACTCGAATGCATCGTTCCCAGCAAGCCCGCGATGTCGCTAACTCATGATTTAGATCATGATCCTCGGCTCAGGAGTCTACAGAATCGGTAGCTCAGTCGAGTTCGATTGGTGTGCAGTCAGCGCCACCCTTGCTCTGAAGGAAATGGGGAAGAAGACTGTAATGGTTAATGTAAGTTTAATCTTTTCATTTTCTGATCCCAATAATCTCCCCCTCGAAAGAAGGTATTGTCTCGCTTGTGTTGTTGGTGGCGCTGGACGCACCTTCCCTACAATGGACTTTCCATCTGGACTCTCCCTTTGGACCTTCCACACGTGTACCTGCCACTTGCATGTACCATTTTCAGTTCATTTATATCTCGAACATTTTGGACTCTCCTGGACTCGGTCTCGATTTCGCACAATATGCTTTTGTTGCTACTTAACCTGTACTGGACTTCTGGATCCGAAAGCTTCTATGTCATCGACTCGGACTTTGATTTGTGCACCATTGTCGTCTTGTTAACAACGATTTTCTATTGCTAACTTGTCAAAGTACAACCCAGAGACTTACAGCAGTAAGTGACATCTCTTCCCATGGAAATTGACACCTCCGATTCTCAGCACTCCAGTCATGTTTCATGCTGACTTGTCTATAGCTGACTTTGATACTGCTGATCGACTATACTTCGAGGAATTGAGCTATGAGAGGTATGAACCACTTACCCCCATATTCATTCACAGCTAACGCCAGTCAAAGAGTGATGGATATCAACGACCTTGAAGGTGCTACTGGTGTCGTTGTCTCTGTCGGTGGCCAACTTCCTCAAAACATCGCCCTTCGCCTTCAAGAAAGCGGCCATGCCAAAATCCTCGGTACCGACCCTAAGGACATCGACAAAGCCGAAGACAGACAGAAGTTCTCAGAGATTCTCGATAGCATTGGAGTCGATCAGCCAGCCTGGAAAGAACTTACTTCAGTTGCCGCCGCTGAAGCTTTTGCTGATGAGGTGTCTTACCCTGTCCTTGGTGAGTTTCTCTCTCCCATAAACCCCAAACCACAAGACATGAATGCTAATTCTACATAGTAAGGCCATCGTATGTGTTATCAGGTGCAGCAATGACTGTCATCCGCAGCAAGGACGAGCTCAAGGATAAGCTTGAAGCTGCCAGCAATGTCTCTCCCGACCATCCAGTCGTTATCACCAAGTTTATTGAAGGCGCTCAGGAAATCGATGTCGACGCAGTTGCTTCCAACGGCAAGCTCATTGTTCATGCTGTCAGCGAGCACGTCGAGCAAGCTGGTGTACACTCTGGTGATGCCACACTCGTTCTTCCTCCTGCATCTCTTGATCAATCTACAATGGATCGTGTCAAGGAAATCGCCATTAAGGTGGCCAAGGCTTGGAGCATCACTGGACCTTTCAACATGCAGATTATCAAGGCTGATGATCCTGAGGGAGGTCTTCCCGCCCTCAAGGTCATCGAATGTAATTTGCGTGCCTCTCGTTCCTTCCCTTTTGTTAGTAAGGTTCTTGGTCTTAACTTTATCGATGTCGCTACCAAGGCTCTTGTTGGAACTGACGTACCTGAACCAACTGATCTTATGGCTATTAAGCGCGACTATGTCGCCACCAAAGTTCCTCAATTCTCATGGACTCGTCTCGCAGGTGCCGATCCTTTCTTGGGGGTCGAGATGTCCAGTACGGGCGAGATTGCTTGCTTTGGAAAGGATCTCGTTGAAGCATACTGGGCATCTCTGCAATCTACCATGAACTTCCGCATGCCAGAGCCAGGGGAGGGTCTCCTCTTTGGTGGAGACATCACCAAGCCAGTCCTTGCAGCCATCGTCGACTATCTCTCTCCTCTTGGCTACAAACTTTATGCCGCGGAGAAGGAAGTGAAGCAATTCCTGGAATCAACTGCCAAGAACAACGTCAGCGTTGAGGTCATCGAATTTCCCACGGAGGACAAGCGAGCTTTGAGAGAAGTGTTCCAGAAGTATGATATCCGTGGTGTCTTCAACCTTGCGCAGGCTAGAGGAAAGACTACTCTAGACGTCGACTATGTCATGCGTCGGAACGCTGTCGATTTTGGTGTACCATTGTTTATGGAGCCCAAGGTAAGCTTCCAACCCTTCTTTATTCTTGTCACATGCTAACTTTCATCCTAGACTGCTGAGCTCTTCGCCCGCTGCATGAGCGAGAAGCTTCCCCGACAAGAAGGTATTCCAGGTGAAGTTCGCAGATGGTCCGATTTTATTGGTGGCAAGCCGTTGTAATTAGCTTGCGTCGGGAGGAGTGCAGGGATGGTGATAAAAAGTGTCACAGATTTTCTCTACCTTGCTTGGGATATGGGATTTAAAAGTGCTTCGCTGCTTGATTTGTTCCGAAGTCGTACTAGTCTAGTCCTCAATGAGAACCGAGTCTCTATATCCTTGCTTTCAAAGAGAGCCCTGGAGTTTGATTCTTCCGACGTGGTGTACCAATCGAATTTGATCACAGCCTCGCGTGGGTATCTCGTGCAAATGCAAGATTACTGCATTTGCTCCGAAGCATGCATCTGTAATGCTCCCTCCTGTCATATTTTCTACGCCTTAAATGCACCGCGCTCCACCAACCCTGGTATGACACAAGTCCCAGAAAATTTCTTCCTTCTCCGCCTCCCCGTACCACAGAATCCAGATATCTCGGACCCAATCTATCTATCATCTGTCGTCTATCGTTTCGTCAAATTTCCTATATCCAGCAGGATCAGACTGACTAGCGTGCACCTGCACTCAATCTAGCCTTACCCCACCAACCCTCTTAGCTAGTCGTTCGCTGGTGCCATCCCCGTCATAGTCAGACGGCGATGGTCTTTTGGGGGGTCTCTCACCAGTCGTTTGTAATATGGTCAGCAGCGTAGCCCAACCAGGAGTCGATGTCAACTCCACTCCATCTGCAAGGTCATGCTGTGTTGCTACGCGACAGAGAAGTGCTTCTTCTTCCTACATCGATCGTCAGTATATGCCTTGGTAGAAGCGAAGGAGTGAAATCAAGAATTACCTTGCCCAGGATGCCAATCCCGTGGAGGAAACAGAGAAGATGGAAGTCAGAGACCGCGTTGATGCCGTCTTGCTTCTTGCTTGACTTGTCGAGGCCTAAGGATTTGGAGACGTCTTGGAGCTCTTGGACTGTGCCAATGACAGCACGGTTCTCAATGGGGAAGCCAGGTGGATTGGCCGTAAACAGGGACTTCGATTCACTTGGGAAGCCGTGTGTCAGGGTGACGAGGAGGTATTCGACCGGGAAGGATGGCTTTGCGTTTTCCTGTACACTTCTGCCGTATTCATTAATTCTTCGGTAGAAAACCTCGGGGATGTATCGTGTCCGGTTCTCGACTTCCTCGTCCTCTTCCTCGTTTCTGACGATCATGACTGTGGGATCAGCAGATGGTTCAATAATGTCAGCTCTGACCATCTCCACCGCCGAGTTCGAGACCTGGTAAGAAGCTATTGATATCTGGCCCTGTTCATCGCCGGAAACAACACATGTAACGAAGTTGGAACCAAATCTGCCAGTATCACTCCACTTTGTAGGCTTCGGGTGTAGAGCCTGGAGGCGAGCGGCGAATGTAATTTCAAGGGAAGATAGATAGTATGAATCGATATGCCTTTTGCAGATGACGGAACCATCGCCTGCACCCGCATCTAGTAGATCAGTCCAGATGACGCCGACCTTCTGTAGGCCACACAGTCTTGCAACCTCGTCGATCTCCTTCTCATTCTCCCACTCGAGAAGTGTAACACCATCTACTTCGTCGACCTGTGGTGGCTCGTAGATGGCTTCCACAATGGCCTTGATACCCAGTGGAACCTCTGTATACTCGGCATAACGCCCATATAGGTACCCCATACGCTGTGTACCTGATTGTCTCCAGAAATTGAGGAGGGTCTCGATCAAGCCTGGGTTCGCAAACTCGACATGATCAACCATTCTAAAAGGCTGCGCCTGTAAAGTGATGGCACTTGGCTGACACTTCGTGCAGATACCTTCTGGCCATTGTGGATGTCCCGATGGGCAATCTTTCTTGACTCTGTAATAAGGCTCCGTCAGAGGCGGCATGAAAGAGCTCCCTAATTCTGGCTTGTTTGTGACAGAGTTGATCTTCCGTAAATGTGAGTGAAAGGAAGGGTTTTTGATCTTTTTCTCGGCAAGGTACTCTGCGTTGAAAGGCTCCAGAGGCATACAATAGTCGCACATGCCCTTGTCCCCGTGCCTGCACATCTTCGCATCCCGCTTCCTGGGTATCTTGCCATCTTGCTTGTCTAGCCTATCGTCCACGGCCGATTGCTTGACAATCTCCCACGGGTTCTTGATCCTTTCCGAGGGCGATTTCAAGGCTGCTGCTATAACGGGAATGTCTTCGATGGGTGGCACCACAACTCCATTGAGTCTATTTGAGGACAAGAAGGGCTGGGATGCATTCGTAGGATGTGATGCTCCATTCGAATTTCCGTTCGCTACTACGTCTTTGTGCTTGTAGTTTATGAATACCATGTCACCATGTCTAAACGTGAACGTCAGCCAAGGTCATTCAATCTGCACATGCGCTACGAACTTCAGCCCAATCTGCGAGACCTTGAACTTGGATATTTCTCTAAGTAGCTTCACCTCTGCACCAGTCGGCTGTGGTGACAGCGTTAAAGTATTGAAATCGACGGTCGACGGGAGCACTTCCGACAGCTGCAGAACAGTCAGTACTTTCATCATGGCGGCACATGATCGTCTCATACCTTTTCTCCAAGCTTGGCAAAGGTATCTGTCGGCTCGATATTGACGCGCACCATCGCATCTGGACCTCGAAACCGGAGTAGCATGGCTGGATTGTAGTGGGGGAGATGCTCAAATCAAGGACGGCACGGATATCTTTAGACTTGGAGAATGATTCTTGCACATAAAGGTGAGAGTGCAGGCAAGTTGTCAAGTATGTATGAACACTTGGTAGGTCTGCGAGGTGGTGGGTGGTGGGCGGGAGGCGAGTTGATGTGGTTAGAAGTGTGCAGAAGCTCCAAAGAGCTCTCCCAGCGATCGCGCTTGTGGTCGTCATATGTGCCGCCTGGATCTTAGTTCTGGGCGCCGGGGTGAACCGACAGGGGTTAGGCACGGACATCGGCAAAGGTTAATTTGAGTACCATAGTTGGCCTCAAGATACCTTAATAGTCAAAAGGACACTTTTGCGCCCACGACGCTGCTTCTTCAGCCACAATCAGGTTCTTTCGCCATTTGGTACCCAGACCGTCACCCAACAGTCTTGTGAATTGATACACGGTCATTGCAGAACAAGTCTCCCATTTTCACTCATTTGGACGCTCATCCTGCCACCATGCTCGACATTGACTGGTTTGGGCTTATGGTCCCTTTCGCATACATTGGAGTCCTGGTGGGCTCTTTGATCACATTTTCGTCAGTGTACAGGAAGCGGAAAGCAGGTTAGTCGATGTTGTCACTTAATCAACAATATATTGACTTTTCCAGCACAGTCTGCAACTCTTGCGCCGTGGTTCCCCCCTCACATGCAACGAAATATCTACCTCTCTCTTCTTCATCTTGAACCAGCGGATGGACAAGAGAAAGCGCCAAATGTACCGGACAGTGTCTTACGAGCAGCATTATTGAGAAGGGCCGTGGAGGATATCCATCGAATTATTCAGATCAGATCAGCGAAGCAAGCATGCAGCACCCTGTTGCAGCGTGGCAGCGTGGGAGATGCGCTCTGGCAACGTTTCTTGAGAGCGGAGCAGGAGATGGAAGCAGAACTGAAGGACGTGGTGATGGAGGTTGGTTGCACCATCAGTCGTGGGAAACACAAATGCGGCAGGCTAACTGAGGGCAGGCAAATGCGCTTACACCCAACTGGGGAACGACGATATTCCAATCTGCAAATGAGATGGCTGCTAACACGGCATTCCGCCAAAAGCTGGATAATATCCTGTCAACAACTGATTCTGAGAAAGCATGGTGGGACAAGAGAAGAGCCTCGATTCAGGAGGATTTTATGAAGGAGTTGGATGCCCAATCAGGGACAGCGGCGAAAACCACCAAATTGGCGAGCGACGAAGATACGGTCCTAGTTGAGACTGGTGGCCCAGCAGCAGGAGGGAGCATGAGAAAGAAGAAGGGAAAGAAATGAGCGCTGCCCGTCGACATCTGTAAGCTCCTGTAAAACAGTGCATAAAGGAAAGGATGGTATACATGGCATTGTGGTGTATGGGTGATCCTTTGTGAGATACATACGCATTCAGCGGTTGCTGATGCTTCTCCGACCCGTAAACCAGGTTCCACCTCTTTGACAGTCGAATGGCCTTCCAGCAATAGTAGTGCCTTCGAAGCAGTTTCAACTCAAGATGTGATGGTGTTTCGCTGAGGCCGAATGTCTCGAGGCTCCAGCTATCAAGAGTACATTGCAGGATACAATTGGTCTCAACATCAAAGGACCCAAGCGAGAGTCGACCGCCATGTCTCGACCACAAAGGAGAACTTGGGCATCCGAAAATAGCCACAAAGAAAAATTTCTTCGTCAACTTAACACGCCCGGCTCTCTCCTTTCATTCTTCCGTTCAAGTCTATCTCCACCAAGGCTGCTGGCAGCTTTTGAAACACACTCACATAATTATTCACTTGCTCTGGTTCCCTCGATATCAATCGATATAAAGCACAGCAGCGATGTAACTTCGTAAGCAGCAAGTCGATGTTGTTCAACTCCCATCTCAAGTCTAGCATCATATCGCCTGGCTTTACAGCACACAGTAAGAACCGATTCAGATCACTCTCAGGCTCAACTCAACGTCAACCTGGAAACCAAAAGCAGCTAAAGCATCAAGATGCCGTCCTCAAAGCAAGCAGCCAACCCCCAACTTGCCGCCAAAATAGCCCAGATGGCTTTTCCATTATCACCACTGGTTCGCCTCACGACAGGAGAAGTCCACCCTTCGTTTCCCACCACACTTCTCAACTTCTGGCTCCTAACCTCCAGTCAATTGGACGACCTAGCACACTTCTACCATCAACATCCACCATCCATTCACACGCGTCGTTACCCCTGTCCTGTAAATAGAGAGTGGAGGAGCGACGCTACCCTCGAGGAGAAACGCAGACGGATTGGTAGATTCATTGGAGTGAGTGGCTGTGAGAGCCCAGTACCGCAAGCGATGGAGGGGGTAGAGCTAATGAAGACGGAGGAGGATATTAGGAGAGAGATGGCTGAGAAGCGGTACCGGGAAGAAGAAGAGATCTTCAAGAGGAAGACAAGGTGGTACTGAGTGCTGCATGTCAAGGGATGAGAATCCGAATTTCGTATTTCTGGAAAGGCTTTGAGTAGCAGGCTTGCATTGATCTTTTGGAGATAGAAGCAGTGCGATGTCAGACCTGTTTTGTATCTTTTGCTAGACTGCATGCGCCCTCTTATCTCACATCTCGTCAAAGTCCCTTCCATGCCGTCTTCGCCAGGTGATCGGCCTTCTTCTTGCTTTGCTTGATCATACCGAGGGATTTGAGATCAGCCAGTGCCCTGTAAAATAACAGTAAAGCATCTCTTTCGTCCATCCTCTGCTCCTCGCCACCACTGACCATCTCAGAGAATGCGGACCAGAGATCAAATATGTTGATTAGTGAACCAGTCTCGAGATACATCTGATATATTAATGCAGTGGCGGGATGAGTAGATGACAGCCCCTCTCCTGATTCACAGCAATCGCATGTCAGGTAGTCGTAAGGCGCGGAAAGCGCCCGCTCAACAGCTGCCCTTGGCGCAGGTGTCAAGACATCTCGATAAGGTGATATAGAATCGTAGAGCCAGACCTCATGGAGGAACACATCTTGAGGCCTGCCGCATGCAAAGTATTTTTCGAGTCGGTCATTTAGTTTGTCGACAAGAGCCGTAAATTGCTTGTCTTGCTTGGTGAGTGTTGACTGTTCGTAGCTAAGCTGAACTCGTTGCGCGATCACAGTCGTCCGCAGGCCCTGAGTCCGTATGGCATAGCTGCTGCGAACTGATTTCCCAGATGTTGAAGCTTGCTTAGCCAAATCTACTGCTTCAGATTGGATGTTGACAACATCTTTGAGGAAATCTTCGTCCTCCTCGGCCCAACCGTCGAGTTCCATTTCCAAGCTGCCATCCTCGACAGCATTCCAGATCTTTTGTAGGAAGGACACCAATTCATCAGGAGCCATCCGTTTTGTCGAATCGAGGATGCGACTAACGAAGTCTGATTCGCCGAGAGTTCCCTCAAAGACCGTCATGTATAAGTCAATGCATGATACTGGATCTGGCGAGGAACTCGCTACTACATGCATGACTCGTAAGAATTTTAGAACGGAGGGTTTCATAAGAGATGACCGCATCTCTTCACTGAGGACGCTGTCGTGTAGCAGCAGATCTTCTAAGCGATTGAGGTCACGAGGCTGTATGGCGCTTTGCGTCAAAGCCTTGAAGGATGGCAGCGTCCGCACAGCCTCGAAGTGTTCCGACTGGAGATTGTCTACCGGTGCAGTGACTCCCGACACTGGCGTTAGTATGCTGAGAGCATTTGCAAAGAAATGGCACATGTAGGCATACTGTTGATGTCAGTTGAGCTATATTTCTAAAAAGGCAACAGAGAACAGACCTTCAAGGCCGCCGTAAGGGACTGCACGCTTTGAGCGTGCTCTTGCTGTCTCTCCACAAGACTTGCTACTAGGGCAGTGCTTAGACGCAACGTAGCACGACCACCAGCGAGAACTTTCTTGAATATCCTTTCCACAAGAGAGCTCGTTTGCTCAATATCAAACTGAGCTCCACGAAGTAACCGACTTACAACTCTTGGGAGCCTCTCCTGAAACAGATCCAACGAAGTCGCAATTCCAAACAGGAGAACGAAGGGTATACGGTTTATCCAGGAACTAGACGATTCAGTATTTACGTCTATCTTCTAAAATGAGGCGAACCTTATCAATGCGAGCAAGTCTGCGATCAGACTTGTATCAAAAGCCTCGCTGTCTTGAAATGCCACAACTATTGCTTGACTTCCATGCGCTCGTACAAAGCCACGTAAGATCTCGAGATCGTAGTCAAGCAATTTCCGTCCCTGGAAGATTAGCTTGTATCTAGATGAATGTCGGCCGACTTACACCAAGCCCTGTAGCAAACTTATCATCCTCTTCTAGACCAGTGTTCTGGTTGGTAGCATCTCGTATGATTTTCTTCAAAATTGCTTTCACATTGGAAGCATCGCTAGATCGTAGCATAACAACCGGCCCACTGATCGCAGCCCTCAAATGGGAAGATAGCTGATCGAATAAAAGACCTTGCGATGCAATATTCGGGCCAGTAACAATAAAGCCGGTAGGAATTGTATCTGTCCCTGCCCCTGCGACGGCCTCATCGATCTCGTCTCGGCTCGAATCGTGCACAAAAGTAGTGACATACTCAAATGTCTCCCGATTTGCTTCATCTAAGATTGACTGAATTCCGAATAAGTAGTGTGTCCAACGTCTTTGCATACCATGGCGCTTACTTGGATCTGTGCCTCCGTGTGAGACCAAGCTTTCTCATAGAGCTCGTATCTTGATTGTACACATCCAACGGATTCTTTGCCATTGAGC
Source organism: Helotiales sp. EF0021 (assembly GCA_000292665.1). NCBI lineage: Eukaryota > Fungi > Ascomycota > Leotiomycetes > Helotiales > Helotiales sp. EF0021. Next base: position 12,708 of record AIET01000437.1, read on the forward strand.
AGACTGTCGAATCTCGCATGTCTAGAGCTCGTTGGTCGCGCAATGTGATGGCTCTGATTTTCTAGCTTGCGACGTTTCGTCGGGCGCGTAGGGTCATCGTCAATGGAGGGAACGTATACATAAGCTGCCTATGTCTGCATTAGAACATTCTGTCGATTCAGCTTGCGAGTAATTACCTGGTGATCTGTGTCGTTGTAGCCGATCTGGCTGTTCTCAGTTTCATGGTCGGACATTTGAATTTGTGATTTGATACGAAATTGGGGAGACGCGTTCGAGGCGATTTCGATGCGCGGTGACATCGCTTGGTCATCGCCCGGCCAAAAAAAAGTTCGGCGTTTGATCTCAACAGACAGCAACTTCTCGAAACCCTCTATGCCGCCTCCGCAACGTCTATTGTCGAATAAACTCCGAGTATTTGTGTGCAATTCATGTTTGGCAAGGCTTCAGACACCTCGACAACCACAATTACTATGGACAGCACGAACGTATGCGAGCGATGATGGCGCCAGGAGACGGAAGGGAGGAGGATGGGATTCGCCGCAAGGCAGCATCAGATACTTCGAGCAGACTCCTGATGGTGTTCGCACTGAGATTAAAGAGGATGAAGGGTTCATGGACGCTGTGAAAAAGCAGCTGAAGGAAATAGAGAAACAGACTGGCAAAACCATGGACAATTTGGACGACGAGGACCTCGACAAGATTCTACAAGCCGTCACAAATCCAGAGCACGAAGAGGCTTTCAGAGAGGCCTTCTCTACCGATTTCCTTGAGCAGCCAGATCTTGCAGAATTAGATGGCGAAATGATTCCCAGACTGGACGGCGTATCGCAAACCATGGCCAAGGAGAATGATGAGCTTCAAAAGCAAATAGACTTCATGAAGTCAGCAGACCTGCAGAACATGTCTGAGGATGACCGAGCGAGGCTGAGGGAATCTCTTCTTGTGTCACCAAAGAAAGGTAAGCGGGCTTTTCTACACCTCTTACAGTCACTAATATAAGTTACAGCAGACCAGATTGTACTTAAGCCTGGCGAGTCAAATTCAGTCAAGAGACAGGCTTCTCATACAACCAACGTATTGCCAAACCCTCTTCCTGTATCCTCATTTCCAGCTCAGTACCACACACACCTTCGCCGTCTGGAGGAGCATGTCATGGGCATTGCCTGGACCGATCCTCGAAACCGACGGCTGGTTCCTCGAAGGATTGTTCTGCGTGTGAAGAGACTTTCCAACAACGCCATTAGAATTCGGGAGACTTGGAGAGCCTACATCATGTGCCGCCATGCTCTCATCTCGGCTCCACAACTTGTCCCTTGGCAATTTTGGCGTGCTTTGTGGTCCATCCTCGGACAGGAAGATGTAGATAATCTGGATCGGATGGCTCATTTGAGGAGATTGGGCGACGACATGCAGAATTCCGGGGTGGATATGCTGTTGGGAGAAAGACTATTATACATCGAAGCAGTGTTCGTTGATGCGAATCAAGCCAGCGCTATTCATGCGTGGGAAACCATGGGTCTAGGTTCTTCGGAATTGGCCAACCACAAAGACTATTGGGATCTGGGAACTAGGATGTTTTGTCGTCATGGCCTGGTCGACCGGGCGATCAATTGCGCAAGACATATATTGAGCGCTCCCAGCGACTTCCGCTTACTGCTTCCCATCATGGGAGCAATTCTGCGATCAGACAATAAGGCATCTGTCCAGTGGGCTTGGGCATTGTATATCCGGCTCAGATTCAATCTCAAGGCAGCAATCACCATGCAGGACTATGACTCAATCGTTGCACTATTCCTGGACAACAATTGTCGCGAGCAGGCGCTGTCAGTGTTCAAGGACATGATGCTTACCAACAATGCTCAACAAGCCAGTAGAGACTCTGTATATCGATATACAAGATCTGTTGGGAGGTCCTCCAATCTTACGTCCCTAGAGATCCTGCCCGCAGAGCTCAGTTGGCAGGATTTCAGAAAGATAGATCGGCTACCTCTAAGCCTTAACAATCGTGTCTTCTTCGCGAGCTGGATGAAGAAGCTACTCGGAGAGGGAGACGTCGACAGTGCCGAGAAAGTCTTCTATCTCATGCAAGAACGTGGAGTCCTGCCGAGCGCTATATCAGTAAATGGATTGATTGGTGCATGGTATCGCAGAGGCACTGAGAAGTACCGCGAAAAGGCAGATATTTTAGCTTGGAAGATGATCGAAGAAAGAAAGAGGATCGTTGTTCTACGTGACCAACGACACGACCACTCAGCACTTCAAGGGCCAATCCGCCTGGTGTCGTCTCTCAATAAGCTGGGTCACAAATCTGTTTTCCTGACACCGTCTGCCACCATCGAGACTTTCTCAATTCTGCTTGAGCAGTATCGGACGCGACAAAAACTTACGCTTATACCTATCCTATTTGATGCTCTCAATGAGGCTCGTATCAAGCCAAATGTAGGGTTCATGAATCAGCTGCTCCTGACAGACAATAAAGCACAGACAGCACAATGGGCATTGAACACATATCGGACTCTGACTGATCTGACAAAGCCCAAGGGTAGCATTTTGCGGCCTGATTTTGATACCTACCTTATATTGTGGGAAGGTATGGCTCGCGCTTATGATCCAATTTCGCGGCCACCCAGGGGAACCACCTCCAGGCTAGACGGTCCTAGGGTTATTTTTGCGGATATGATGCGACACTTGGAGTCGCGTCAAGGTCCTCTTCCAAATGAACTATATCAAACAATAATCCTGTGTTTCTGTACCGAGAAAGATCAAGCTGGCACCGCCGTTGCTCTTGAGGCCTTGCAACAGTTCTTTGGCAACTTTCCGACTCAAAATACAGCTCGCGCAATAGTCTTACAGCTGGCTCGGCTTGGCCATACGAACGAACACGGCCGCGCACCTCGCCGGCTTGACGTTAACTCAACAGCAGTCCGGGAGAGAATCCGTACTGTCACCGAGGCTCTCAACTTTCTCAAACAACAGAGGGCTGAAGCATTGCGCTTGCAGGGGATAGATCTTGAGAGCTTAGCAGGAGACGCTAAATCAAAACAAACACTGTTCATATTGAATCGGCTTCTTCGATATGGCTACGAGCATAAGCCAGTCGAGGGTAAATCACTATGCTCCGCACCAGAAGCATCCAAAGCTGCAGCAGAATCAATGGGCGTACCGGAGTGCGTGCCATGGAGTGCTGACGAAGCATGACATGTATATTAGTGTAGTATGCATTGAATGTACAGTATGGACATGAGAAACACCACATCTCAATCAAATACAGATAATTTACACAAGGAGAATGGGTATCATTTTTATCGCCTAACAACCTTCAGTCGTGATCTTCCTCCGCCAAGCCAGGACATCCTTCCATATCTTTGTCGGGGTATTTGTATTTACAGTAGAAGCAATAGTTGAACTCCTCCCTCAAGTACAGCACGAGCTTGTGTAGTCTTTCGGCTGGGTCCAAGGCATTGAACTCGTCTAATTCGGGATCTTCCTCCTCGAGATCTTCTACGAGAGTATGTTGGATCCTGTCTTTACCGAGTGCTCTCTTGTCATCCTCATCCTCATTAGCATCGTCATATGTTGGCAACCGTGAGAGACTCTGGTGGAGATCATAGCGCATCCTCCTATCCCGTTCCTTTTCTTCTTTTTTCCGGACTAAACCTCGCCACAGGAGATTGATCTGTTTCAAAGGCTTGGTTGATGCCTGTGGCTTCCTTTCGTCCTGTTTGACACCCCCTGGTTGCAAGACTTCTTGCTCTTCTATTTCTCCAGCCATACGCTCCGCAACCCTCATAGCCGCTCCAACCATGCCTTCCAATCTTGCTTCCTCTCGTTCTCTCCTCACACGCTCCCTGTATTCCCCCTCTTCGGCCTTGACTCTCTTTCCCTCTTTCTCGACCTCTTCCCTAAACTTCCTCTTCTTCTCCGAATCCATACCAATTCCACCCCTGTCATCTTTTAAGGTGACATGAATTGGTTCCGTCCTCGCATCAGTATTGTTCTTGCTCCCCAATGCGACACCAGGTTTGAAGCCCATCTTTGCCATCATCGCTAGACCCTTGTTCCTCGTTGCATTTTCGTCTTCGAGGAGAGATCTAGATAAGGCGGCTTCTCGATTTGCGGCTTCATCAGCTTCACGCTCTGCTTTTGATTTGACACGCCCACGGGCTTCGGATTCGCGTTCTTTGCGCAGCCGTCTTTGGGTGTATGTCTCTTTCTCTTTAGGCTTAGTCGGTTCCGCAATTATCATCTTCATGTAATCATCTTCCTCTTCTTCGGCATCATCTCTCAGTACTGGATCCTGCGTGGACATGTTCGTAAAATTGGTAGGGTTTTGTGAGTCTTTGCTGAGAAACACGATTTGGTAGCCTTATTACGTGGGGCTGGACTAGTCCGTTCTGGGCCAAAAATGTTTAAGGTAACATAAGGCTAAATAAGCAAAAATTGTCTTCAAACATGCAAAACTCCAGTGACGCGTAAGTCTTGTCACTGCCTCTGATTACAATCATAGGCTGATATTGGTGCATAGAGTGGTTAGCGTGTCGTTCTTATATTCTCCGGGTAACTGGTTAATATGATTCTTTCATAAGAGATGCGAAAGGTTAGATAATTCCTGCCATTCATGCACGAGCATGCTAACACGACGTAGTCGTGGTATGTTATTTATCTTTGTGGTTTCGACCGATTCCCTAACAATTATCAGGGTTCGACACGTAAGTATATTAAATGTCTTCAGCCTTCTCAAATTCTAACAGTTTATCAGCCACCTGGAGTAAACCTTCAGATTCATTTTTTTTTTCTCATTCGCGACCTTCGGCCCGACTGGGGAATCGCCACAGTAGCCGTGCCGCGGGGCGGGCTGACTATTTATTTGGATAGCTCGACTGCATATGAGTCGTTGACTCGTACCGTTTTCTAGTGCTTGCTTCATGCCTTCCAGTCGTCTTTGGATTCTGTTCAGTCTACCCGAGATCATAGCCAGAGTCTTCCAATACTTGCGAGTGTCACGGCCGCTCATTTTATTACAAGAACAATGATTCAAGGCTTGGAGATGGGGGGGTTTTGACTCCCCTTGCCTGTTTCTGCTCGAATTTTCTGATTGTAGAAGTATCTCAACGTCAGAAGCTTAAGGGCGGTGCGACGAGTCCTTCACAATATATCATCAGTTCCTTCTGTTAGTAGCTTTCGGTCTGAAGCTCCGGTACCCAAAGTGGCAGATGTCTCAATTAGTTATGGATTCCCATCAATCACCTTGTGTGGTTACCAATGTAAAACTCCACCTTAGGTATTCACTTATTTTTTGTTGCTTGCCTTGAGGCTGTAGAAATTTACGGATGGGCTGAGGATAATTGGACCGGCTTTTATTATTCGCCAAGTAGTCTCAATATACTATCATTTGGGACTTCGTTCAATGTTTGCTGCACTTTGCAGAATATAGTGTACGCCAATGAGGTGAATACCTGAGGTTTTGCTTCTTGCGCCTTTCGAGTCTCTCCATGATAATGATTCTACAATATTGTGTTCAACGTACAGCGGCTGGGTATTCCGACAACGGAGCTCCCAGATTATTTTTTCTCTCCAGTCGCATCCGGCGATATACTTATTATCGCAGCTTGGAGTAACATACAATGAAATGCTGCTCTGGATACAGTATTTATTATTTCCCCGTCGTAGCGTTGGTGGCCGGAACCAAAGATCAGCCTCTTTGCCTTCAATTTGGCAGTCATCAGATCAGACAGTTTGGATGGCCACACTTCAAGTCGTGTACCAGGAGTCAATCGTCGAAGTCTGCTCTTCTCCTCCTTCTCCTTCTCCTTCTCCTTTTCCCGATTAGAACACCAAAGAGCGATTTGGTCCAGGAGGCAGGCCTTGCATGTCGAGTTTTGAATGTCGACTCGAGGTGGTAGAGGCACTACTGAGTTCGGTTCCTCTTGTTCCCCTTTTTATTTCGGTATATGCAGATAATTACAATGCGTTACTGTTTGCCAAGGGCTCCGCAAATAGTTTGTCTCGCGGCAAAGCAGCCAACGTTAAACTCCGAGCTGGCACCAGGAAGGCACTCTGGGGCTATTTTGAACATTTGATTGCGCAAGAGACAATGAAACTCTAGCCAAGACTTCCATATTGTCGAATCGAGGAAACCTTACTAGATAAGGAATAATACGACTACAATAAATTGGGAAAGAAAATTATATCGCAAAGGTGTCAGGTCTCGCTTGGCCATACGAAGCCCAGTATGCCTCACCTAAGAGCCATGTATAAACTTAAATAAGGATCTGAACATCTGTTTGATATCGTTGAGAAACTTCTTAGGCCTTCCTCTCTCGAGTCTTCTGTCATCATAACTAGATACCGACCGGCCAAAACTCAAAAAATCTCCGCCATCCCGGCCTTTGCATTTCACAAACTAGTATAATTGCCTAGTGAAAGCCGATTGTTTTAGATCGTATTTAGCACGCTTCTAAGATATCTTATCTTAGGTATACGAACTGGACAATAGGCTAGACATATGAGAAGGGTTTGTAGCGTCACGTGCAATGGTTCAAAATCGACCACAGGGTGTTCCCAATACCATTTCCTCTTTCTAATGATATGCACGCGTCTCGGGGGATCCAGGAAGGTGTGTTGACAAGTGAAGGAAGGACTTACTTGCTGAGATGGGAAAAAATGCTTGTGCGCCCGTCCCATTTGGCAAACCAGGACTAACATCAAAAGCTGGTGACTACCTTCCCTTGGTTACCCTTTCCTATTTCATATTCCCCCTGCCCTACCATCGACCATACTGCGAACCGAATCGGCCCAGAGAAACAAAGTTTCATATTCAACACGTCCTCGGGAAGACTCCTAGGCATCGGCCCACTAATACCACACTTCTAGCAATACTAAGACTGAAAACGTATATCATCTGCAGTCAAGGCACCATCCAACGAAGCATTTAGAGTCTCAACGTTACCCTCACAATCCTCTTGGGAATCCCCTTCAAAACCACGAGTCTTACCAAGTCTCCTCGGCCTACTCGCAGTAGGCTCTTCGTTCCCAAGACCTCTCTCTCTCCCTTTGTCGCCCTCTGACCCCGTAGCATGATGCCTTCGGAAATTGAAGAGTTACATTGTCTTTCTTCACATGTCCCCATCTCTAGAGTCTCCAAGAAAGGCCTCGGAATGCAACATACATGGCTTCAAGCAGTTGGGCAGGGCAGCCCTGTACCCCGCGTTCTTCCCGATTGCGGGGTACCTATCAAAATGCAAAAGTCCATTCCCGTCCCAGGAACGGAAACGGAAACAGTAGTAGATACCCTCTGTGCTTCACATAATGTCAGTAGAATCGGCACCTTGCATGATTCTAGAGACCTCACGCTTTCTCGGCATTGGTCTCATGACATAGAAGCGTGGCCCAAATTGGATGGCTGCACAGAACAGGGAGCATGCAATGGGAAATGGTCGGGGTATGCGGTATCGCAGAATCCGGGGGAGCTGAAAGGGTGCGGCTGCACTGCATCGCCTCGCATGAAGCCGTCACTCATGCCGTGTTTTATAACACTTGCTAAGCCTGATGAGGGTATACCTCTTGAGGTCACTAACATGTGTGTTTTGAAAATTTAATTCAAGCTCAGTATGAGCTTTCATGGTAGGAGTTGGTACACGCAAAGCTGTTTATGCCCCCTCGAGCTTTGACCTGCAGCTTCCTCGTAGTGTTTCCTTTCCATGCCTTTTTCTCAGCTCATACACCCATCTCGACGTCCATCTTCACCTGGGCGTTTTCCAAGGATGGTGTCCTATTCCAATACATCCATCCCATTTACCATAAATATCCACCATTATACATCCAAGTATATCTCATTATCCCTATTCCGTCCCAGCCATGACCTAGACACCAGGCTCCCAGCCATATACACCATAGATATCATCTAGGAGGAGAACTATAAACAGACAGAAGAAAACGCTGAAACGCAAGCAAAGAAAACCAAATCGGATATTCGCCATTTTCGCACGCGAGTGCATCCTATATTTTATTCATCGCTAAAGGGTCCATGCCTGGATACCTAAACGGCCTTGCCTGAGTAGATTCTGGATCCCAAGCTGGTCCTTGTGGTGGTTTGGGATTAGAAAATGATCGTTGAGGAGGGACGTATGTCCTCGAGAAGTAATCGGGGGTTACTCTGCCGCTGTTGGCGGCGGGAGGGGATAATGGCGTGATAGGTTGAGAAAGGAGTGCCTCGGGAGTTTTGCCAGACTCTCGATCGCGACTCAGCATCTCGTATGAGCTGGGATCCTTGTAGGCGCGGACGTCGGCAGAGATGAATTCATTGTTGGGTGCGATTTTTCCGGCCACCATTTCGTACCACCCTTTGAACATAGAGAATCGGCCGAGGAGAAGAAGACACCAGCACCCATTCAACTGATAAACGTTAATGACATGTGATAGTCGAAGTATGTGAGAACTTACAGAAAGTAGAATGAGCACCGACATGACGGTTGCTTCATTAACGACAAGTGAACTGGTGAGGCTCAGACAACTGTTCTTGTCTCCTCCTGTCTTGACTAGGCATGCCAACCAATCCTCGGATTTTTTGGGGTTCTTGAGAACGTTCGTCTCCAGGTCATCGATGAACACGAAGACAACCGAGAAGAAAACCACATCCGCGATAATGATCAATACAATGACGATCCCTCTCCATTGGAGTTCGATTACTCGTCGAATCCTTCTATACGCCTGTCGGGGTGATATCGTCGTTCGAAGCGAGTTGGTGTACGAGTGCAAGCCTGAGCTGTTGGTGGTCGTGGAATCATCTCGCAGCGAAGCAAGGTAAACCTTTATGCAGTATCCGAATGTCGCGAATTGGATGATGACTGTGACACCGGCGAATACCAACAATGGAATCCAGAGGTCTGCCAGACTGTTCCGATGATTAATGTGGCATGCTCCTCCCATCCTGAATGATACCCCGCTGCATATCATGGCAACGGCCAAGCCAATTGCAGGAATACCCCAGCCGGTGGCCAATGCCCCCCACATGAAAGATTTGCCAATAACTTGTTGCCAACAGATCTGAAGGTGTAAGGCCAAAGCACGTAGGAATACCCACATCACGCCCTTGGATCGTTAGCAGGTGCTTCATCGCTGGAGAATATTGAAGCTTACACACCACCCTCCCGCAATAAGGAAGGCCCCCGATACCGCGCAAGTCGCCGAGGTATCCTGGTCGTTTGGAGTGATGGAGTTGTAACATTGCTCAGGCTTCGAGGCGAGAGGTACAATGAATCCAAGCTACCGGATGTTAGATCCGACGACCGCCAAAATCAGAACGTCGAAGTCACCGACCTGCATTAATGCCACTCCCAAAACTAAGCAGACACTGAGATAATGTCGGTGCGTCTTCTCAACCGGGAGAACCGCAAAAGACACCATCAAGAACACTGAACACGCCAAGCTTGCCACATTAATCCAACTCGCTGAGTCCGTCATTGTCTTGAAGTTGTCTGGATATACCCATTCGGTCTGTGGGCATGGTATGCAGCATGAAGGCCCCAGAATGTCGGAACAAAAACGTCCGTCAGTAACTGCACAGTATCAGCGCCGATATATGTGATGGATCATGAGCTGTCTCAATGACCGAGGAACATTCTACTTACAACCACCACGCGTAGGGAAAAGGTCCTCCTGCAAGAATGGCGCGGGGCAGAGACCTTGCCCTGCGAGTGTTGTATTCGACATATCGAGTATAAAGGATTGAGAGGCCAGTCATGCGGGTCTAAGTTAAGTCGAGTTGTGTATTTGTGTTCTGCGAATGACGCGTGCGGGGTCTTGTATCGGATACTTTTCTTGACTCGCAGGCTAGATATTCACTTGATTCCAATGTCGAGGATCGAGACGATTGCTTTCACGCGATGAGGTGCGTAGGCCCGTGTAAGGAAATATAATGTTATGATGCCATTGGCACGTATATAGAATGTTGAACGTCAAGGGGAGTATACAGAGCCGCCAAAAGAAGATTGATTTGACATGATGGGCGAGCGTGAGAAGATAAGTGTGAGCCCAGACTAGATGCAAAATGCAGTCGCTGGGGGAAGCCACCCAGGGCCACCCAGGGCCACCCGCATCAGAGTGAGGCCTGGTCGAGTGGTCGAGATGGCTTCGCCAGGCCAGGCCAAGGGGAGCCACTAGAGCCAAGGCGGGCATAGAGTGGACGACAAAAAGACCACTCTCCTGGTCGCGTCGAGTCGTCTTCCATGCGTTCCCCTGTGCGTCCCGTTTAATTATTCTCCTCCTGGGACCTGGTCTAAAAAGTAGTCCAGGACCCCGGCGACTGGCCCCAGGCAACTCCAGACGATGAGGGCGAGCATGTTCTGTTCGCGGGTTCGCAACAATCCTGTCGATCGCAGGGCAGGGCAGGGCAGGGGGAGGGGAGGGTACCCCGTACCCGTTTGCTGCGTCCCAAAGTGGCACTGGCACTGGCACTGGCACTGGCACTGACACTGGTGGGGAAGACGGACACATCTAACTAACCGCTTGGGGCACTGAGAGGACGACGACGAGGACGAGGACGACAACGACAATTAGAAGTTGAGGACGAGCCAGCTTTGCCAGGACTCCAAGCCTCCGCTCCCGGCCCAGGTTCTCTCACCGGCTACTGTAAGATACATGCGACCCAGGCCAGGGCTGAGCAGGCGAGGCGAAGAGAAACGGCATGATCCATCGCGGGTCGGAAGCCTGCGGGCCAGTCAGGCCTGAGGGGGGACAGCGAGTGGGCCGTACAGTACTGGGCGACCTGTGCTGGTGCTTCCAGTCAACGATGAGAGGTCCATTCGCCACCACTCTTGCGCGCACCTGATATTATCTCATATCGCACATTGACGCAGGTGCCATGCCAGGCGCCAGTGGACAACAGCTGTGACAAGTACTGAGTCGTGGGAGGTTGGCAGGAGTAGAGCTGGAGCACCGCCCGTGATTCCAATTCCAGGTACAGGTACAGGTACAGGTGGCAGGTTCAGATTCAGAATACCTACCTATATCGCGAGCTAAAAGTCGCGTGCGAGTTGCAGTTGCAGTTGCAGATGCATCAGCAGTCCACTGTGTGGTGGAGTCTACCTTGTACAGTACAGCAGAGAGCTTATGCCCCTGCCTGTGCCTGTGCCCTGAGTTAGGCGAAGATGGGTAAGCTCATCCTCGTCCTTTCCTCAACCTCACTTTACCTCTCGGCAAGGTCCCGTCCTCTGCGCTCCCAGCTGTTGGTCGCACCACAGGGAAGGGCCGCCGAGGAGCCTTGGACCACAAGACAAAAACGGACTCACTTTTCGAGAAGCGCAAGAACGCGATGGCGATGGCATTGTGGCGGAGGAAATCACACAGTACTGCAATGCCACTCTCCGAGTCTCCCTCAACGCCACGATGGCGATAAGCGACGAGTACTCATACCAACATCTCCAGCCACGTTGGGTTGGGTTGGGTTGGGTTGGGTCTCGCTGGGTCCGATGGCGGTGCCAAACTCTCCCCCCAACAGTCACCATGACCGAATTGCAGACCGTCGTTAGCTTCGCTGCCCCGAACGTTCAAAGATGGGAAGGGAAGGCTTTGGATCAGGTCCCGTGCGACAGAAGAAGATTCGCAGGCTGGTCGCTCCCAACGGCTACCGATGTTTCCGTGACCATGGCATCAACCCTTGCCGGGAGAGTGACTGGCTCTCCGCGGAGCCTGTCTATACTGGACTGTACGGAATTGCCGACAGTGTTGGACAGGTTCTCCAGCACCACCGAATGAAATCCCATCGTTAAGCGCAAGAAGTGTGCACTCGATGCACAGCTGAGACGACGACATCTCATTCGTTCACGGTTGACCGGTCAGGCGACGAGCGGCCTCACTGTCTCTCAAAGACAAATGAGGGGCAAGGCTGGGCTCATCCCAGCAGCCGATCTTGCTCTGCATTCTTGTTCATGATCATGTTCATGTTCATGTTCATGCTGGCCGACGATACTTGGGATGATCTTATGCGTTATGGAGTACTCCTGCTGATCAAAGTTTCTTGATACTGTATAATATCCACCACCTTCATGCTTTCTTGCATCCGACGAGGTTGGACAAACGATCAGATGCGGCAGCTGTCCGTACCTCCAAAACATGAACCCGCTCGATGAACGTGGTAGTCGGGTCTCACAGCTACTGCGAAGAAACCTTGAAACGGCGCGCAAAAAATTCTTTGATCACGAGTTATAGCTGTCGATCCACGCGGGCGACGGTGTTGGTGACCAGTGGTTCATCTACTGTATTGTGGAGAAGTCCTATCAAGCCTCAAGGTCACTGCCCACACGTGATGAGTCTCTGTATTGGACCTCAACAACACCATGGCGCTCATCTCTCCCCACATAAACATTGCTCATACTGTAGAATGAACCCAGCAATTCTGGGTCCAGGTGAAATACAAGATCAAAAACAAGACGTCAAAACAGTGCTGGGACACATTCGATGCCTCGTTGAGGCCTTGGATATCAAGTTCAAGATGCCAACTGAGTGAGTTATCATTGGACTCGTGGGCGTTCCGCGAATCTGAGCTGCGCGAAAAGCTCTTAGAGCGTCACATGATGAGTGATACATGATGACGATCTGTGAAGTCGCATTGAAAAGATCCTGAGCTGAAATTAACCTGCCATCGTGGGGTGTGCAGCGACATTACCGGCCGTCGTTTCTGGCATGGCATGGCATGGCATGGCATGGCATAGCATAGCATAGGGCTGGAATAGGTATGGTGATCACGTTTCCAAACTCGTAACGTCGTGGTGTTTCCCCTTTGGTGCACCAGGGTGTCGTCGCCGCTACTCACTTCCGGGCTTCGACCAGCAATTGGCGTCTGCGTTGATATTTCAAAACGTCAAACCTCGAACCCCGCACATGAGAGCGTACATCAGTGTTCGATTCGGCCTGCGCTCTACGGCACAAGAAAGTTCCGATATGTCAGACCGCTGTCAAACAAAAAGCCATCGAAGCCGGATCAACCTTCGTCGCCGAGTGAGACATCGACATCAACAACCTTTGCACTAACCGGGTGGGTTGAGGCTTCTTCCGACGTCAAGTTTGATCTTCTTCACGACGGCTGCTCCCTTGCTTGCTCTCTTCACGCCCACGGATCTCACTGCGTCTGTCCATTGCGCTCAGCTGCAATGCCATAATGATGGTGGACTCATCCTCGGCGCAAAAGTCGACTTCCGGTACTATGGATCACCACCTCCAGGGCACATCAGACCGACTGAGTTTTTGAACCTGCAGCAACCCTGGCCCCTACTACTGATCTGTGAACAATCTCTCCGAGAGCGGTCGTGAACCTTGAAGCACGGTCCATTCTGCTCACCCACTGACAAACATCTGAGCGCAATAACGATCCTGGCTCTGCTCATCTAGAATGACGACGCTTGTCTGCGGTTCCGACGGTAAAGACGGATTTCTATCCCAGAGGAGTATGGAACAAAAGTATCCCAATAAGGATGATATGCCTGTATTCGTCGACGAAAATCTGCTACTCGCTCGGACAGGGAATGATTCGTCGCGCTGCATGTGCACAGCAGACAATTGTTCCCTCCAAGTCCTCGATCCTCGATTTTTACACGCCGAATCACGGCATGATCCTTTTAGCATCGGATACCGACATACACCACGATACGAAATCAGCCTTGTGTCCAACGTGGAATCCTCAATATCTGTATGCCATCACCCGCATCTGACCCCAGCTTCTGACATCTCCCGTCTGACATAGTTGTCCAGCTGCAGGAACGAAGCCAGTAGTCGTGTAGTCCAAGCCTCCAAGCCTTCCAAGAGTTCTTTTGTTTATTGCTCGTGTTGACCCACCACTTCTGCATACCTAGGTACCTTGCTACCAAATTTCATACTATTGCCGATTTTTCTCAATTCGTGCGAGAATTGAAATTTCTATTGTTGATTACTTGATTACAGACGGTAAGCTGACCCGTGCCGTTCAGTGAATCGGTTACGGTTGGCCAATGCCATTATTGCATCCCAGCAGAAAGCTGCATACATTCTTATTCCCTCATGATTCCAGCCCTTCAGAGGTCGTGCAGGGTAACAATGCCTGTCCCTCGATGCGGTCTAATCTGCCAGCATCGTACCTTCGTATCGTCTGCAATCTCTTCACTACTGCTGTGCCGCATTATTTCCATCTTTAGCGATGTATTCTGACTATCGCTGTCAGCAAATCCTCGATGCAATGTAACGTCTCGATCGACCAGCCGGCAAAATTCTGGTCGACTTTCAAAGTTTATAAAAGCCATCTACGCGTTTTGATAGCTCTGTCTGCGGCAGTACTCTGCATGGCCGCCTCGCCGACCACGGTAAGGTGACCGGAGACCTGGCCGTCCACGGTGATACCTCCGACCCGTGTGTGCTTGGAAAGTCGGGAACGCTTCAAATCGACGCATCAAGCCCAAAAGATCAGGCGTTCTAGAAAGCCACGTTTCCTGCCATGTGTGTTCCAGGTTCCGAATTCTTGAAGATGGCAGGGCCGCATACCTGTATCTTCTAGAAGGTCCAGAAATAGTCAACCCAGTCCTGGTGTTTTCTGGTATCTGATATGGTAATACCACACAGTTTGCTGTCAGCAATTATTAGATACGGGATTGATCTCCAATGTTCGTCCTTTCTCTCGGTAGGTGTTTCAGATGTCAATATTCCTGCAGCCCGGGTTTCCTTGCATCTGCCACGCCCAATCTTAACGGTCATATACTCTCCTTGATTGGCAAGTTCACTCATTCACAAGAAGCTGATTTTGTTCCTGCATAAATCACTTTATGCTTTATCTCCCCAATACGGAAACAGCTAACGTTAGGCCGTCGTCTCCTGCCACACTTCACGAATGACCGAGGTCGTCGTTGTCCCTCGGAATGTCAGCAATTGAATAGAGAAGCGTCCACTCCGCATTCTCCATAACAGGCATTAGGGTCAGCAAACTCAGATAGTTCCCAAATATCCAAAAGTCTGGGATGGTAGCCGCTAATGCTGCCAACGGCCCGCTGTTCCAACCCTCCCCGCCTTCGCTTCCAGATTTTTTGCCACCCTGGCTCGTGTGCTCTATTAACAAGAAGCTTACAAGCACCTCTGAAATCCTGTACTTCTGGGTGGCTATTTTCTGCAGAATTTCTAACAAGCAAGCATGTTGATTCGCAGAACAAACGAGCTCGCCAAAGAGAAGAGACACGGTAAGGAGTGGCATGGAATTGTCCGAAAATGGACAGACTGATGGGATGGTTGGGATGCTGGGTAACGGTGCCGAGACCCAGGATTGCACGTACCAATCTCCGGTCTTCGTGTCAGTCGCTTCAAGTTGTGACCGAAGAAGAGTGGGAGGAGACGGAACACATTGGTATGTGCTTCAGATTCAGTTTTGTGTGTTTGATCATTTTTCAAGAGGTTTGGAAGGGAGTATGAGGGCTGGATACAAATATGAGATGTGATACTTCCTTGATAAGAACATAAGAACGTGGGAAGAGCGGGAGAGCGTGGGGTCAGGAACTGGCGGGAGGCTAAGGGATCAATACCAGCCGTTGGAAGCAAAGGGAAGGTCAAGAGACCGCGCACTACGTTGCGTTTGAGGCTTGATCTTCTTCCTAGGACAGGACTCTTAGGTTTCAGGGTTTCGTGATCCTTCAAACTACTTTGAAGTTGCGTGCCTAAGCTAGTGCAAACAGGTACTGGTGGAAATTCCAGTTCCCCATAGACGGTTTTACTTTCCTAGCTCAAATTGCTCTCAATTGAGATCTCCGCCTATTCCAAGGGTCATAAATCTCTAGTGCGATGATCATGGTCGTCTTACTTCTTTCGTCTTCGTCTACACATCTTTCCACGAGCGCTGGAGCATTAGCTCTTAACTTCCTCTGTATGAGCTGGGTATCTGACGCACGTTATTTCTTTTCCCCTGGTATGATTTACGTGTCTCCATGAAGTCGGTAACTCGGCGGGAATAAGACTATCTTAATCAGATCTTCTGGGTGTCTTCCTCTATTAGGTGATGCGCCGAGGCGAAGTTGACACCGAGAAAAGCAGAACGGGTTGGGTCTGGGCTCTTCTCATAGCATTTAGAATGTTCGCGTAATGGTACACGAAACGTGGGAATGGAGGTAGAATGTTTAATGAGAAAGGATAGTACGCGTGGAACTTGGGACTTTTCAAACATCTTATGCTATGCGATGACTTTTTCTGGCACTTTGACAGCGGGTTTGGGACGGGGCGAGGAAGGAATGCTGAGAGGGTTCCAAATGTTCTATGCGGATTTAGACATCTGTCTACTCTGTCGGTTGGATGGATGCTGGCTCTGAGGTGGGATGAAAAGGGAAGGTGCGGAGGGCTAGTATGCACCTTGCGTTTCGCCTTGAGTAGCGTGAGCGGGACGTGATAGCTCCCGAAAAGGAACAATATGGGAAAGCGGACATGCGACGGTTTTGGGCGAACACTAAGAACTGGTGCCGCTCAGTATCATGTCTTCGTCTCATCAATGTGGTTACTTCCATCGAACTTTACTTTTTCGTCATGAAGCATCACGGCGAAAGGTAAGTCAATACCGCCAGCGACATATTAGTGTTTGTCAGGCTCTTGCCCTCAAGTTCCATCTTTTGAAAACCAATCTCTCGTGTTCACATGCTAGCTACGTATAGCTCCAAGGGTTTGCAGAAGAACCAAAAATCTAGCACTCGTATTGATATCTTAGAGCTCTACTCTCTACTAGACATCGAAGCTCGAGACCATCACCTCCGACGACCGACGACAAACATTGTGTGCTATACACCTTGCTCACAGAAGCTTGTGTGTGAGGTTCTGAGACTACACAAGTTTGATTCAAGTAGGCCAGTACTGGCCTGATCGACCTGCTGGTACGAAAGCTCTTGCCAGTAATTCAAGTTCCGGACAGGCCTAGCAATGATCACCCACCCTCTTACATCTATTCGTCATTCATTTTCTTTGCGACAATGATTTCGAGCCTCGATCGCTTGCTTTTGAAAACTGAACTTTGTTGTGAGGCTTTGTAGGCATTCAAAGTTCTGTTGCTGTTGTCGGGTTTGTAACCATGCTAGGAGTTTTGGTTAAGGATTGAGGTTCCATGGTTCCCATGGATTTTTACCATTTTGTTCTGAAGCTCATGATCCATGGCAACGGGAGCATAGCCTGGCTCTAGCCAATACTATCTCGGTTTGTTTTCTCTTGTCAGTTTCCTGCAGTGGCAGACGAAAGCAACACAAATGATCAACACCCGATCTCGAAAATCGTCTACGAACAAAGTGCTCGGATACACCTAGTAAAGTATATTTTGTTCTTTGACTTCTAGCTTGGCTGACCATCTGGTTACTTTGTCATACCAGTATGTGACACCGAATTAATCCATCACTGCAATACCGCATGAGCTCGCTATAGACCCGATCATCCCTCGTAACAAAGGATCATAAATCCAGCCAGAGTGACATTGTAAGGTTGATTTCGAGGTCCAATAGCACCACAAAACGATATTCAGAGGTTGAGCAATGAAGAAATTTAAAAGTTCGAGGTTTCCTCCTCCGCAGATGCATGAAATGAATAAATTCGTATCTTACGAAGTTATAAATATCTCATAGAGATTGACATAACTTATCTGGTGTGGAGTTCAAGACGCAGATGAAGGAAA
Organism: Helotiales sp. EF0021; assembly: GCA_000292665.1. NCBI lineage: Eukaryota > Fungi > Ascomycota > Leotiomycetes > Helotiales > Helotiales sp. EF0021. The sequence goes on from AIET01000437.1 coordinate 30,355, forward strand.
GGGACCCAAATACCATCTTTAGCCATGTCAACAAAACACCCTAGAGTTCGAAAAGCGCCTGCGAATGTTGCTATATACGGAAGATCCGCTACAATTTGAGCTTGGTTAATACCAGATGCCACAATTGCTCAACTCGCGCGGCATGCTCTTTCCTTCATTCTACAGCAAGAGGCAGGACGGCTTCGACGGAGGCTGGGATTACAAGAGAATCGCAGACGCCGAGCAATTGTCAATCATGGCCGCTTAATAACATCAACAGGTAAGCGGCTCTGGATGGACTTGGGTAGCAAGATCAGACACAAAGAGCTATTCTCAAGATGATAGCCTAGCACTGTCAGGTAATTTGCTAGACTTCGATACAGTTAGAGTTATGCGGGGGAATCCGCTGGCATGGCACGCTAGTTGGACAACAGGCGGAGGTGAAGGGCATCATAAAGGAAAATGACGTGTTTGAGCCTTTGCATTACACCTCAAAAGCCTCGATGGAGGTGAAATTTGCAGCTAATAAAAGCGCAGTAATATGGGGATGGAATGCTGAATTGTTAATTTTGAACGTCGACGTGAATTTGTCGAATGTGATCCTTGTCTTCACACTTTGGGCCGAGATGCTCCGCAGAATTAGGCAGTATTTTGACAACAACCACAACAACCTCAACCTGCAGTGGTCACTCTGTCCTCCACACATACCATTATCCCAAGGCTCGATTTCGTCGCTGTAACCTGGTAACCTCCACAACCAAACGCTTGCGCAGCGACTTCATCTGCAAGTATGTAACCTCTTCGCATGCGCAACCCTTTGCTAATTGTCCAGCTTCCCCGCGAAGCATACATCCAGCAGGAATACCGCTCTCTCTGCCATCATAGCGCAGCAAACATGTCGGCTTTCTTCACTCAACTCTTCGAGTCTATATTCACGCCTGGTCCTACCCCCACCTTACTCGTCGCAACGAATGTCTCATTTGCCTGCCTACAAGTTGTCCTGCTTGCTCTCCTTATCGCAACCTATAGTATCCACTTCGTGATACTGTCGTTCCTGAGCGCTGGACTCTGGTGGTCGATCAACTGGTTCGTTGCAGAGTTGAGGGTATCGCAGGCGTTGGAGGACGAGAAGAAGCGCCAGATGGAGGAGACCGCAGCAGGGGACGATACGGAAACGGAAGCTGAAACCGTGATAGACACAGGCAACATTCGGTCTGGGAGTAAGGAGGTTGAACTTTTGGATGTGACAGGAGAACTGAAGGATCGTGGGCATTCTAGTGGGAGCAAATCGGAGATCAGTACTGAGGATGAGTGGGAGAGAGTCTCAGAGAACGAGAAAGACAAGTAGAGGACGTTTGCTCAGATGATGTGGAGCCTTCCCTTTAGACTATACCCCAGGCTTGAGGATTTTTGTATATATTTACGAGTTATGAACGTTGCGGTGGGGTTGGTGGGGTTAGAGGTGTAGGTACCTGGCCATTGTTGTACATGGCTCCTTGAAAGCTGGCCCGAATAAAATCTCCCTGAAGCCCGAAGACTCCATGTGATTCAAAGTAGAATTTTGCACCTACCAAAGACAATCAACTCCATGAGGGTCTGCTAGTCGCCATAGAGCTGCGATGATGCTAATATATCACGTGACAATAGACAGCTTCAATTTTTCGACGGAGCTTCATTTCTGTGCGCTTTGTCTACAACCACTTACTCCAGACCACATTCTCGCGCAGCATTCTCGACCCCAATATTAGAAGCAGTAGTTGAAGGATCCGTCAAGATGAAGCTTGTCAGGTAAGCTCAACTCCACCACCAGCCTTTCCGTGGCACAAGCTGAGCTCTCTTCCCAAAGGCTCCTGCGCGAAGCTTCTTGACTGACTCCACTGGTTATGGTAGGTTTCTGATGAAATGCGCGAACGAAACGGTGACAATCGAGCTTAAGAATGGTAATCACCCCTCGATTCATATCCTGCGAGCGTCGCCTTTCTGACTCTGCAAAGGCACCATCATTCACGGCACCATCACTTCAGTTTCACCTCAAATGAACACAGCTTTACGCACAGTCAAGATGACACAGCGTGGCCGAGATCCGATTTCCCTTGATACGATCAATCTCCGTGGGTCTACGATCAGATACTATATCCTACCAGACTCCTTACCGTTGGACACTCTCTTGATCGATGATGCGCCAAAGCCCAAGAACAAGGCTAGGAAGGAGGTCGCAGACAGAGGAGGAGCGCGGGGTGGAAGAGGACGTGGTGGCCCCAGGGGACGAGGCGGATTCAGAGGCGGACGTGGTAGAGGGGGCGGCAGAGGATTTTAAGGGAAAATGGAGCGGATTGGAATATTGACGTCGAGGTTTCCTACACGCGCCAGATCTCGCGCTGGATATACAGTAAGTGGACTGGATATTTGCTCTGGGTTGAGCGCTCATGCATGGATGGACGACTGGGGACAATTGGCGTTTGTGGATATGAAAACCTAAGGAGCACATCATGAAAAAGTATTGCTTCGCACTTTCATTTTATGTGCCTTTACGGCAGACTCGGATTATCTGGAGCTTTTCCCAACCACCAGTCTTTCCGCTGCTTCCAACTGTCTCTACAGCCCATTCACTTCCCCAGCTTGCAATTCCCTCCTTGACCTTGTTTGGCTTGTTTTGAGCACAGAGAAGGATATAGGCGCAACCTCTTTTTTGACTCAGGATCTCTGGCAAGCTTGCAAGCAAGCGGTCTGTGGTCTCCATACCATCCACCCCTCCAGCATATGACAACGCAAGCAAGTTTGAGTCATCTTCGTAGGATGTTTGAGAACTGCTTTCCCCATGTATACTTGGTAATACAGAGGTTGGTACATAGGGTGGATTGAAGACCAATATATCCACTTCTCCAGCTTTCAATGCACTGGTAAGGTCTCCCAGCACATTTCCCAGATAGAATCCATGTGACTGTTTCTGCGTGATCTGCTCTTGCTGGGCAAGAAGGACCGTCTGCTCCGTAGCCTTACATGCAAACTTGTTCACATCTATGCCGGCCGTGAGGATATCGGCCCGGCCTAGTATTGTCTCAGCATGTGCGTTGAGAAATGCAAGGACGACTCCAGATCCTGTGCCTACTTCGACAATGAGAGGCGTTGGCGAGAGGTTGACGGGACCAAATCGAGCCTGCAAGAAGGCCTTTTCGGTATCTGAAGACAGAGTATCCAGCAAGAGATATGAGTCTTCCGCAGGCTCGTAAACCCTTTCGAAAGAGACGTGCGACGTTGATGGTGTTGGAAGCATTGCCGAACGAGGTTTGATGCAAGGCTGAGATTTTACCGAGAAGTTGTTCATGACGTTTTGGACCTCGGACGATGAGGCGATGTTCTCGTCGGTCCGAGACCACATAACATATCAACAATGAGGATACATCCACGATTATTGCTGGCCACACCTACGATGGCTGGTACGGCCAAAGGGCTGAAGCCTGCGCCGTTGGCCCTATTACCACCAATTCCTTTATATCGACGATTATTGCGATCTCATCGGAAGCACTTACCCCGGGAAATGCGATTGATGGGCGACGAGTACATCAAGAGCGAATTCAGAGCCCACAGGAACGTCGAAAACCCTGTTCACATAGTATGTCAGCCGCTGGCATAATATATCATATGCTGACCGGTTCATAGATAGGCTTCTTGACCGAGTGGCAGCTATATGCTCAGAAATTAGAAGGAGAGTCCTGGTTAGGAGAGCGTATGGACCCTGCGAAAATAGAGAAGATGAGCGGTAAGTTTCACGGAAGTCCAGATAAATGGCGAGATGTTTACTGTGAATTAGATCAGCAGCTGGGACAAATGTACGAGCTGATGCAAGCGATACGGAAGCAGGAACTCGAAGACGACAAGCTGGGAGAACAATAGTACGAAGTCGGCTCAAAGCGGCAATCAATAGGATCATTCTCATCCAATCAGGAAGCAATACCTTTGGCTTTACTATATTCGCATGCCAGGCACGAGCATTAGCCTGCCATATATGCTCGACAGAACTCCAGAAGTTCGAGTCATCCATGGCAAGCTATGTACGATACTTTGTGAATCACACCATTCGCAGTTAAAAGACTTATTTGCGTACAACTTCGTCGTCCTTGTGTCTGCACATAAAATTGCTCATAGCGTCACCAACTTACCTGGCAATTTTGCGGACACTTGCTCTTTCTACCTCATATTTCACCCAGCATACGCAAGCACACTGTAAAGACATTCTACTACACAGTATGTGTACTTACAATATGTACATCTCACGAGACTGCAACCATAGGTGGGGTAAGTCTTCATATCCCATTGCATTCTCTGGCGCTCTGATTCCATTCTCGTCTCCTGTCACGTATGTCTTCTAAGTTTGCGCGTAAGACAACCACTAAGAAAACTTCAATGTACGCTTGATCGTGCAAGTTGACCAGATTACTGACTAGAGCCCAGTTGCCATTGTGACACGATGCGGTCCAGGAAAAGGGTTCGGGAATTGTAACAGGCTTAGAAACGTGAATCACCCCTTGAGGATATTCTACACGTTGAAAAAACATTGCCCGAGGCATATGCATGGGGACAATTATGACTCCAGAGAGCTCCGAATTATCGAGAAAGTCAAGTGTGGTTGCTGTATTATGTGAAGCGGCAGTGGAACAGTTGATACGAGTGGCTCTTTGTATGAGAACTGGGCAGGCCTCAAACGGAAGTGGTCATCAAACGTGGTTGCATGAGTAAATCGCCGTTGGTAGGTACCTCAGAGTTATCTCACGATATGTCAACTATGGCGTACGACCACAATCTTAGCGTTGAAGTCTCAATCGAATCTAAGCATGTATATTTTCTTACTCGGCATCTAATGGGCAGACAGGCGGCTGGTTATTTACTTGAATTCCACCTCTCTTCTTCTCCGCCGAATCGTGGAATGGCAGTTTCCATCCACCCTCGCTTTCAGGGGTTGCCAACCAAAGTCTCATCAAGTGTCTTCGAGGCGTTGGTGGTGCGTGATCTTTGTACTCTGTGCGTGCATGAAGAACGTGCTCGTTGGATAGAAATTGGATGTCGCCAACCTCCAAGATCATATGCAATCTAAGTCGGTGGCAGGTTTCCTCCAACACCTTGGCAGCCTCGACCTGTTCTACCGATAAGTGTGGGATGAGTCCAGCGTTCATGAAGCGATCCAAACTCTTTACATAGTATGGATCCCATTTTGAGTATACTCGGCCATTAGGTCCTTTCTCCAAGTAGAATACAGATGTTCGGATGTATGGCTCTTCGCCCTCGCTCACCTCCCCCTTTCGGTCGAAATACCAAATTGGCTTTGTCAATGTTTCCGCAACATCAGGACGTTCTCGTTGAAGAGTATTCCAGACGTGGTGAGAAGAGACGATATCGGATTCACCTCCTTCAAGAGCTCGAGCTATGCAGAGCAGACCAACGATGTCTGAATCATCGGCGTGAAAGAACTGGCGAGCATTGGTGCGGTAAATGCGAACTTTATCAATCTGTTTTGGATCATCACCGAGATCCTTTACGTGCCCAAGAACATGGCCACGACCGTTCTGGCTGACGAAATAGCCGAGATATGTTCCCAATCCCATGTATGCAGCAGCCGACTTGTGATTACCCCACTTCTCGACAGGGAAGCCTTTGAAAAGGATGAAGCCTTTACCATTGAGAATCTCGGTACGGATGGATGACAACAAAACAGACAGCTTTGGCAAGGGGAAATTGTCCTAGGAAGAGTGAGCCTCCCCATGTCTAACGTGAAGATTGATTTACAAACCTGCGAGATGCCAGTCAACGGCGTCTTGTCGGCAAGAAATTTGTCTGCAGTAGCACTCAGCTCGTCGACTTCCTCGGGAGTTAAGACCTGGAGTCCAATTGAGTGAGCATGTTCCTCGAATAATTTTCAAGCAAGAGTGGGGGTGCAGCAACGACTTACATGGACCCATCTCTCGGGATTGTTTGTGTAGTCCTCTGCTTTCCAGACAGTCTGGCCTTCGATTGACTTGGGGAATTCTGAGTAAGGCTTTTAGACGGGTCAGCGCGCTGGTTTTTCACAAAGAAACATACTGCCAACCACTTACTCTGATCAAATCATATAAAGGTGGATGCTGGCCAGAAGTTTTGATTCCATCTGGGAATATTTTTCTATCGACAATCCTTTGGCTGCCCAATTGGTGGGGCGCCGCTGGCTGCAGGTCAACTTGAACTCCAGGTGCCATTTTGGTTGATATGATTAAGTAGATACAAAGAGCAAAGACTGGGTAACGACCAGAGAAATGCAGCAGAAAGCAGTGCGGCCACACTTACGGTTATATAGCTCTGGACCTTTCTTGGGCGACGTTTGAGCTGGGTCTCGGCTCGCCTCGCCGACATAAAAGAATCACATCACATCACATCACTTGCGGTGATGAAGGGTCTTGGGCTCGAGCACGCAATCTGATCTGCAACACACCTCATTCAGAAAGCAGCCGCCTCGTCCGACTAGTGTCGGGACTGGTTGTGAACTGTGGGGTCAACGCCGTTGCGTCCGCGTAGGCGGTGTAGCGCGGTAGGCTTTCTGCCACCGTCCTCAAAATTTATTTACATGAGGAAGCTTCATGCTGTTTGTCTAGCGACATCTCCGCTTGAACAACCTACAGATTCTCGCATGCCTATGCCCGGGTACTAGCACACTGCCGTCATGCCCGAAAAAGTTCACGTCAAGTTTGACGACGATGCTGCGATCTCGAACCCGAAAACAACCCGAACCGAATCGAACCAACCATCCCGATCTGTCTCTGTGAACGGCACTGGCTCTACGAACGGTATAAAACGCCTCCGAGATGGCAGTCCTAAAGCAGAAGCTGGCTCCAAGGCTTCCAAAGGACTCAAATATGACGAGAGTCGGGCGCACAATGCCGCAGGAAAAGCTCAAACACAGGGAAAGGTGGTAGTAAATGGTGCGCATGGGAAAGCAGTCGACGCAAAGATGCTAGGAACACCCAATAATCCTGCCAAACCTATGGGAAATGGAACAGATAATGCCCTGCGTGCTAAAGGAGATGGAATTCGCAAGCCTGCTCACCAGAATGGCAATCCTTCCAACCTTCGTCGCATTGCTGCACAACTAGAAAAGGCACGCGAAAGCTTGCCAATCTGGTCAAAGAGGCTAGATATACGCTATGCACTTCGAGTAAACGACGTCTTACTGATTAATGGAGAGACGGGTTCCGGAAAGAGTACCCAAGTGCCACAGTACTTGTACAAGGAGCCATGGTGTAAACGGCAGAAGGTCAAGATTGAAGCTGCAGGCAAGTCAGAAGAGGTGTTTGTCGGAGGCATGATTGCCATTACCCAACCGCGTCGAGTTGCCGCTATGACCCTAGCACATCGAGTTGCGCGGGAGATGGGATCATCTCTACAGAAAGGCGCAGCATCTGGCGAAGTTGGATACTCTGTTCGTTTCGATTCAATAGTACCTCCTGGTACTAAGATAAAATTCGTCACCGAAGGAATGCTGCTACAAGAAATGCTGCATGATCCAAATCTCAGGAAATACAGCGCCGTCATTGTCGATGAAATTCACGAGAGAAGTGTGGATGTGGACCTTATAACTGGCTTTCTCAGGACGTTGCTCCATGGTAACAAGGCTGGCAGAGGAGGAATACCACTAAAGGTTGTCGTTATGAGTGCAACTCTGGATCTTGGGGGAATCGAGGCCTTTTTCAGCAGACCAGAATGGCAGCCTAAATACAAGCCAGGTCATAATCATGGTCGAGTGCTCTTGCGTCACATGCCAGAATATGAACTTAGAGGCAAAGGAAAAGATGATTCGAGGCGAACCTCCGACGACTCATTTTCCTCCTGGGATGGATTCAGCGACGATGAAAACAAAGCAAAAACTACATCTAGTTCAGAAACTAAAGCAGTGCTATCGCAGCCTACCGAATCTGATGATTTTGAAATTCCGTCGGACTTGATAGATTCTGATGATTCGACAGAAATTGGGAGGAAGAAGAACGGAGTTGCTGTTGAGTATGTCATAGGCCGCGAGTATGAGGTGCAAATTATCTATCAAGTCAATCCTTCACCAGACTATATGCAAAGCATGCTACAGACAATCCTGCATCTCCATGTTCAAGAACCTCTTCCTGGGGATATCCTCGCTTTTCTAACTGGTCAAGATGAGATCGAAACCTTGCAGGCAGAACTCGAAAGCCAAGCCGAGAAGTTTGTTAAGACCGTACCAAGGATGAAGGTAATGCCTCTGTATGGGGCTCTTTCTGGGCAGGCTCAACAAGACGTCTTCGAAAAAGTAAAGGAGCCTTTCACACGCAAGATCGTCCTCGCCACCAACATAGCGGAAACCTCGGTCACGGTATCTGGCGTCCGTTTTGTGGTGGACTGTGGAAAGTCAAAAGTCAAGCAATACCGCGCTCGCCTTGGCATGGAGTCTCTACTGGCCAAGCCCATCTCGAGAGTATCTGCTATTCAACGAGCAGGGCGTGCGGGAAGAGAGGCAAAGGGAAAATGTTTTAGGATTTACACAGAACAGGACTATCTCAAACTCGATCAAGATGAACTACCAGAAATTCTTCGTTGTGATGTCGTTGAGGCGGTCCTCAAGATGAAGGCTCGTGGTGTCGATGATATATTGGCATTCCCCCTGATGGATTCGCCAAATACGGCGGCAATGGAAAAGGGCCTCGTTCAACTCCACATAATGGGAGCTCTCGACGACACTGGGAAGTTGACGGATGCGGGTCGGAAGATGGCGCAGTACCCATTGCCTGCAGCTTATGGTCGCGTTCTTGTCGCCGCGGCGGAAACATCTTCAAGTGTACTACTTGATATCATTGATGTCATTTCATGTTTGACCACGGATTCTGAGGTCTTCTTGCAGCCGAAGTCTGAAGAAGACCAAGAGGCAATTGAAGAGGCGCGGAGTGATATTCATGGACCGCAAGGTATCCCAGGACGAGGTGGTGACATTGTCACACTTCTTACTACCATGCAGAGATACGCTTCGGAGAAGACTGATCGTGGTGAGTGGTGTCGCAAGCGGCTGATATCTGTACGGGCAATGAAAATGGCAATGCAGATTCGAAAGCAGCTTCGTCAGCTATGCGTCCAACAGACGCTCTTAAAGGATCAGCCACCTCCCGATCCTCTTCCTTTCGAACCGGTCAACCCTGAACATGCCGAGGTCTTGCTCAAGGCTTTCCTAAAAGCTTTTGCTATCAAAACAGCTCTCTTGGGACCAGATGGGACATATGTCACGACACAGGGAAGGAATCCTATCACTATACACCCGTCCAGTGTGCTTTATGGGCAGAAGAAGTTCGAAGCTATAATGTTCCTCGACCATGTATTTACCGCCAAGAGCTATGCGAAAAAAGTTAGCCCTGTTCAAGCGAATTGGATAGAGGAAGCCTTCGAGTCGTAAAAAGGCTATACATACGGAGGCCGTGGTCTCGTAGTAGGAGTGAGTGACTTTGTGTTAGGAGTCACAATACTTCATGGGCATGTGAACAAGTAAAACGGTCTATGGTTGGGCGACAGAGCTTCTGGTATTATCTTGCAGCCACTTTGCCAGAGCAATGAAAATTACTTTTGCAGCACTTCTCCTCGTCTTTTTTCCTTGACAAGTCGGGTTGCTGTGAGGATTATGAAAGACCCACGATAACCCAGGTAGAAGGTTGGTGGCTACTTACTGCACAGACACGCAGGGTGCATACCAGGTAATGTCCTTGATATCGCAGTATACCCCAAACCAGAGCCTGCCTTGATACTTTTTACAGCCATCGTTTTCCCATTTCCAATGAACCATATATCCTACACATTGGGGTTTATGTATTGTTTTGCTCGAAAATGCGCAAGGCGGTCAGTCATCGATATCTGCTGTCTCACTCATATCCAGATCCTCTATCGTGCCAGTCTCTTTGGCACCGTCAAAACTGCTTCTTCCAGTGTCATCGTCCAGTGCTTCACACAATCTTCCCAGCATAAGCTCAATTCTGACAGTTGCCTTCTCCAAATCTTCCAACCTCTTCTTCATCGAACCTCCTTCCTCATCATCCTCGCTGTCTTCCATCAGAAGATCCTTCATTCTTTTGGTAAGTCCAGCAAAAGGCATCACGGAATCTCTCCTGCTCTTTCCACTACCGGCTCTCGGCTTCTTTGCTGTTACGTCAGGCTCAAACTCGTCCGCGAATTCAACTTCCAGGGCATGATGGTTAATATCGTCCTCGCTGGAAATCTGCTCTTCGATCTCTCGTGGAGGCTCTACATCAAACACGGACTGTATGTCTCCATGGACGGAGAAGCCTCTGGAGATATTCCAAAGGCTGGGACGGACTGGCGTTTTTGGTAGTTGCTCAGGATCACGCAGCCGCCTCACACCAGACCACAGAGTCCGTCGCTCAATGACGGCAATTAAGAGGAGAAGTGGAGCATTTAATGTTCGAACTGCAGCAACATTAATCTTGTGGAACCAGCGAGGCGATAGGAAAAACTTCAGCGGAACCAAAATCGCCAGTGCAGCCAGGTTGAACGGGGGTTGATATGCGAAGATGGCGTCGCTCTTCACCCCTTCCAAAGTGAGAACGGCTCGTCGGAATTGGATCTCAGCCGTAGCATTGGCCACGATAGTGGAGAAAGTTGTACTAAGCATTGAGACCAGAATTGTCAGGAAGAGCGTGTTGCCTAGGAATGCGAAAGTAACCATGAGGATTGGACCAAGGAGCCAGTGAAAATCCACGGAGCGCTGAATGCCGGTCCCATCCAGGCCGAACCATACCCATAACATCCATTTAGATATCGTAATGGGCTCATGGGTGCCGTTGCTGAGCCAAGTCATTGACAGAAGGAAGCCCGCAAAACACCTAAAAAAGTCAGTATCATTTTTCGAGGAAGAAGGCCTAGATGCCTTGGACCCATGATACCCCAGGATGGTGATGATCCTACTCAAGGCACACTCATAAAGACAGGAATCAAGCATTGAACTCTCTTACCATACAGCCAGGACTGTCAAGATCTGAGACCTGTTAGTTCGGCTTCCATTGACAGGATTCGGGAATTTGTACCGTGAAATTCTTCATCATAGCCCGAAGAGACACGAACAGCATATTCTCTGACATCAGATTGAATGCGAGTCTAGGCACCAGAACAGGAGCACCCATCGCAAGGACGTCCATAGCCTGCTGGCCTTGCCCAAGGTTGTCTGTTCGCCAACCATGAACCCGCAAAACGAGGTACACCCCGAAGACTGCTGAGAAGGTGACGTCTAGAAATGACCAGAGATTTTGGGTATATACGTGCCAGCCATGCTCCAGCATGGATGCAAATTGATCCAAGACCCACCCAAGAGTGTAGATTATAAACAAGCCTTCAACTGCTCCAAAATTCGAAGGATCACGATCTATCATGACAAACAAGAAGAGCACAAGTAGTATTATGAACTGACAGACTTCCAGGATATTCCGTGTCCTTGGTACAATGAGCCGGTACTGATTGAACAGCGGCGCTTTCCTTGGATTGTACAGCGAAATTGGTTTGTGCTTGTAGTGATCTGGCAAGATATCGATGAACGATGTTGGCGTATAGATCACTCGGCCCTCGTATATAGCATTGACGACTTTCTGGCATGCTGATGTGCTCAAGAAAACCTTACTTTCTGAGATGATGGCGATCTCAAGAGCCGGCAACATTCGTTTCGCACCCGTCCTCGTCTGGCTGGTCCAGGGAAGATGCATGCCTTCCTCGAGCACTTCGGGCGGCGCGCCTTGAAAGGGATTGAAGCCTCCCACGAGGATCTGAGCAAGCAAGAGTAGTCCTCGGGTTCCTTCGTTGTCTTCATGGAAGCGTCTCAATATTCTATTGGCGAGGAGTTCGCAGAGAGTAGCTCGTGTCGCGCAAACACTTTGCTGGTGGGCCTGTGTCAATATCTCTCTCTGGAAGTGAGCACGATTCACCAGGAGACAATACACTACGGATTCAGGTTAGCATATGTCCCAGAGATTCAAGGACATCTAATTCGAGTCCTTGGCAAGCTAGAAGGACATCTCGGAAGTCAACTTGATCATACCGAGCCATGGTTGCGCTAGCCCTAAAATTATTCCTTGAATAACCTCGAGTTTTCAGGTGTAGTTTTGTCGCTTTCATGAAGACTGGAAGGAGGGCAACTATACAGCCAAGACGGCAAGCGTGACCAAGAGACATTGTCTCGGCATGCAATGGAGTTCACTTAGAGCGATATCCATAGTCAGACTCATGGGCACTGAAACACAACGCAGAAATAAAACCACCAACCCATTGAGACATCATTAGACTCATAAAGCTTATCAACGAGAGGCCGCACAACAGTCATATTCATCCGTGGATCCCGCAATTGCTCAATGCTGTACGGGTCATCTTGTTCCAGTCAGTACACATTACAATACAATGCTTATGTTTAAGCTCACCAATTGCAGCTATGATGTCCCGCCGTATTCTTGAAGACCCCGATGCTTAATTCATGTTCTCATTCAACAGTCGGATGAGACCTTACCTGTGAATCGTTGTATAAACAGGCAGATCAGAATGGGGATCTGCGTCACTGTCTCCGTGCAGAGGAGAGCATCCATCGCGATCGGGTTCTTCTGAATCAAGAGGAAGCAGTCGTTCTCGCTCCCCGCGTCCTCGAATATGCCGTGTAGTTGACAATCGTTGGCCCATTGTCGATGTTGGTCATTGACAGTTCATAATTGCATGTCGCAACGCAATTTAGGAAACTGACGTTACGAGGGTCAACTGGCATGTGGTCTAGTGTACGTATCGTTGTTATGCTATTCAATTATGCTGTTCTTTCATCACGGGCGATAAGGCTCAAACACAACCTGGAATAGCGTGGGGTTGTGGTTTTAGTGGCGACAGTTTCCAGCGCATCAAGCAAGGGTACGATTGGGTCCCCCAGTTACTCGCCAACAATAGGCTTCAAACACAGAGGAGAGCTGCAAGGCTGACGGGAGTCCTCTTCAGCTCGCGGTGAAAGAAGAGTCATTGTTGGATATCATGTTATAAGGTGGCAGAAGAAAGCAGTCGGGGGATTGAAGCAGTCAGGACAAGCTCAACATGCAAAAGAATTCATGGTTCGTTGTTTTCACCTCGGAGAGATCCTGTACGACGGTTAAAAGTAGGAAGTTTCTCAACGGGTGAATTGAAATGAGACTCAAAAATTCCATTGCTGAGATTGGGACGCTCTATGATGGATAACTCCTGTACGATGATGCAAATACATAAACAACAATATTTGCACTTTTTCAGTGAATGCGGTCCAATCTGGCCCTGTTCATGGCAATTTGATCGTCCACACGATCGCTCTATAGTAGGATTAGTAAAGCCTTGGAAGACTGGGGGATTGCAGAGATGTACCTTTGAGATGATTCTGTCAATGTGCTTGTTCTGTTCATCAACCTCCTTCCCTGTGGCCCGTGCCAAAGCATTCAGTCTCCCTGCAGCATGACCAAGGGCATCCAAGTTGCTGTCAATTTCGTTCTCCATCTCCTCGTCTTCTGAATCGGCCTCAAACTGATACTTGGACCGTTCTGCAAGACTAGCTTTGGTCTGTGGTGCCCGATACCCGACATCTCCTGGCTGAAGCTCGCTGAAGGCTCTCTCCATTCGCTGTTGAGTGCCAAAAGCGGCCTGCCGGGTAGCATCCCGCTGCTCACGTTCTGTGCGGTGCTTCTCAATAATCTCATCGTCCCTTGCAGCTTTCCTCGACGAGGCCGTGAATGGGTTTGAGACATGGACAGCAAACATGCTCTTGTTCAAGGTTTTGAGCTCCTTCGCCTTCTCCTCAGCGACCCTGTTGTGATTGGCAGCAAGATCCAAGTTCTTCTCGGTATTGTGGATCCGTTCACCCTGAGCACCAAGTCTAGACAACGTAGCTCGACCAGTTTCCTCAGCTTGGGCCGCTATGCGTAGAGCATTGCGGGTACTTGAAACATCTTCCTGCTTCATGAAACGGATTTGTTGTTTGGTAGCCGCAACATCTTCCTCTTCCTCCTCCTCTGCCGTCAATTGTCTGTCCTCTCCATACGCGCCATATCCACCTCCACCAGATGCTCCCGAATCCGCAGAGTACCCACCTTCAGGGCGTCCATTAGACGGTGGTAGAGCAGTTCGTTGTACGTATCTGTCCTTAGCCCCTCCGAACAGAGCATCACGGTTATCCTCAGTGGTGGTGGTATCGTTACTGTTTGTTCGACCCAACCCGCCGTAGCCTCCTGCACCATATTTTGAACCAGAGTCAGGAGCAGCACTGTAGCTGGGCGCCGCATCGTATCGATTGGCACCATATCCCCCACCACTCCCATATTTGTCAGCTCCATATCCGCCACCGTTTGCAGCTGGTTTACGATCCACAGCAGGTGCTGCTCCGTAGCCTCCTCGAGGTCCACCAGGAAGCCCGACCCCTCGCCCAGCGGCAGGCCCTGCTGGTAGACCCGATCGTGCTTGTTGATATGGCGATGGACCGGATGGTCCTACTGAGCCCATGTTCGCATATTTGTTGGTATCTTGCGCATATGGATCAGGAGCTTGTTGTGGTTGTGCGTAGGGATTCGCAGCTGCTGGAGCTGGAGATGAGTTTTTGGATGAGCGGGAGAACAATGAAGCCTTGAGGGAATCGTCGTCGCCGCCCTCGCTTTTCTTGCTGAAACCGAATTTCTTCATTTCCGCTTTCCTCTGTAGGATGGATGTTGGAGGAAGATGTAGATTCGAGGTAGGGCACGATTTTATGTTGCTTTGTTGTCCGACTTGAGCGCCTGTCAGGGAACTGTGTTGCCTGAGTTTCGGCTGAGTCTCGAAGGGGTTCACGTTCGTACTAAATTTGGGGCGAGATGGGCCAATCAACCCCCCAGATCCCCCGCCAGCGAGTCATCCACAGTTCGTGACTGGGTTGTCCCTTACTTTGTCCAACATATTACTCCATGCTCACGAACATTCACAAACGTCGATACACCGTCACATACAAGCAGATTGCAACAACGATAAAAGTCGCCATGACTTCTCAATAGACTCCATAAATCTCGGTCTTTCCATCGAGCTGAACAAACCCCGTACCTACAACATCGCAATCATCAAGATGGTTCTCCAATTGTCCCAGCTATTCCGAATACACTACGCCCATACGAACACTAGGTCTTTATTGAATGCAAAAACAGAGATACTGAACCGGCGGAAGCTACGACGGACAACTTGAGGCGTTGTTTCCTCGGCGAATTGTGAATACCATTTTCTACTGAACAAGGCGTTGATCTATAAATCGATTCCAGCATATTTATATCAATGGCATCAATATTCACATATGACCCAGATCCTCCGAGGAGGGTTGAGTCTCCATGGTTAACTCCGACTGGGACCCCTAAACCCTCTACGCCTCAGCCCAAAGAGCTACCTACGAGCTCCGGCGCATCTCCAGCAACGGGGCACATCGCTGATTATGGAGTTACACGGCTCGAGGCAGAGCCACAGGAGGGCCCAACAGAATATAAATTGCATTTGCTGCTAAGACCAAGAAGAAATTGTATAGTCACTCAACCCCCGCGACGTTTGCCAGTGACTCGTCCTCACACCGATAATCCGGTCCTTATTCCATTTGCTAATTCTACCCAACCACAGATTCGAGATCATCCACTGGATCGACAGTCTCCGGGTCCCAGCAACACAAGCAGAGACTACCTAGTCAGCCTGCCACGCACGACCCTGGTCCTATTCTAGCACCATCAAACCAGTCACGTCAAAACCGCCTGGTGCAGTTGACCACACAGTTGTTGTGGCGTCTGCAGCAGTCCTCACCATACCATGCATCGTCCACTGGTGATCTCGTTTTACCCAAATTGCCAGAAGCGACGGAAGCTTTGACGACACCCCCAAGACCTGGAAAATTGCTTGCCGGTCTGGAAGAAAGCCGTGGAGCCCTCTATGAGATTGGAGTTTCAGACGATGGAACTTTTGTCGGCTTGACAGAGGACGAGATGGATGAAAGTCTCAACAATCTTCGAGCTATGGCGGCTAGTCTTGGGTGTAATGTTGAAGTTGTTAGAATGGTTGCAGTCGGGGATTGTGAATGGCAAGAGCCTTCTGTTCCAAAGGGACCTCGTGTAGGTCGCCCTTTAATGGGTGGTGTGAGAGCCTCAAGACATTGCCAAGAAACTCTGCGTCATCAAGCACAGTTGTGGGTTGCAGAGGCTTTGGTGACACCGGACTTAAGCTCAAAGAAGAATCTTCAGCATATAGATTCCCAACCCGCATCTAGAAACGATACTCCGCCTCTCTTGCCACTCGAAAACCTGTCGCTGGACAACGCTACGGCTTTGAAAGATATAGCAGAGCAACTACGTATCACTCTGACTGGTCCCACTACTTCTGGAAAGTCAAGTCTACTTGGAACATTGTCTACAGCTACGCTCGATAACGGCCGGGGGAAAAGCAGGTTGAGTCTTTTGAAACATCGCCATGAGATAGCTTCCGGCGTGACTAGTTCTGTTGCCCAGGAACTGATTGGATACGAAGGTAGTGCAGCTCCTATCATCCTTTGTCCTAGCTATTTCTTGGCTCTTTATTGCTAAAAAATTGCCTCAACCTCTCCTTCCCCCTCCTTCTCATGGAAAGTCTAAGCTCAGCAGGGACAATTACGTCAAGTATGAGGCGAGAATGACAGTATACTAACAATTCATAGGCCCCGAAGTCGTCAATTATGCCTCTGGAAATGTAACTACATGGACAGACATTCATGCCTCACTGCATAAAGGACGCCTAGTTTTTGTGTCTGATACTGGCGGGCACCCACGATATCGTAGAACAACTGTCCGAGGTCTTGTAGGATGGGCACCTCATTGGACTGTGCTATGTATTGCTGCCGATGATGGCGTGAACGCTCCCAACACTGCCGGTGGTACATCATCAGCCCAAGAGGTACTCGGTATCGCTGGAGCTGGTGTAGACCTGGCTAAGGCACATCTGGAGCTTTGCCTCAAATTCGAAAAGCCGCTGGTGGTAGTTGTTACCAAACTTGACCTGGCTTCGAAGGCTAGTCTGAGAAACACTCTATCCAAAGTTCTCACCGCGGTAAAAGCAACTGGACGAATCCCCTCCATCGTTCCACCTGACCAGTCCAAGGTTGTACTGGAGTCAGAGCTATCGACCATTACGGAGAACGATGTGGATGCGATTCGGTCTATAGCTGAGAGGATTGCGTTGTCTGGAGACCTTAATTCGATTGTTCCTATCATCATGACAAGCTCTGCCAAGGGTACTGGGATCCGCGCGATGCATGCCCTTTTGCAGAACCTCCCCATGCCGAAACCCCCAACAGCACAAGACTTCGTAGGCTTAGCTTTGAATCCCGAGCAGCCCTCCTGCCTGTTTCACATCGAGGATGTGTTTGGCGGTTTGCAGGCATCATATGAGCCTCTGGCATCGAACAAGACTAAACAAGGCGATTCAGGCTCTGTGGTCGCGGGTTACCTGCGGTTCGGAAGTGTTTCTGTTGGTAATTCTGTCGTTTTGGGGCCCTTCCCATCGGAACCAGATGATTACGATTCACCAGGTCGTGGGGCGACAAGATCTTCCCCTTCAAGTTTTGGTACTTCTATGAACCACCCATCTGCGGGGGAACTGTCTCGAGCCGCACAGAGATTGGCATCGACAAGTAAAGGCGAATGGTAAGAGCTCAATTCAATATCTGCACGCTCAAAACAGCTCATTTGTGATGTCTAGGTTCAATGCCCAGATCGTGAGTATACGAAATCTTCGACTTCCTGTTCATACCTTAGAAGCCGGCCAAGTAGGTACAATCGGTCTCGTTTTCGATATACCCGAGGAAGAAGTCTCCAATGGACCGTTTGAGAGGCCGATGCCCTCACTTCCACGACTTAGGAAAGGCCAGGTTGTGGCTATTCCCAGTCGACACATGCTGGAGAGCAAACACACCCTGCAGGCTGCAAGCGGATTCACGGCCTCATTTGATGACGGAGACATAAATTCTGTCACCTGTGGTAGTCTGGTTGTTGTGTATATTGCAAGCATACGTGCTACTGCAAGAGTTCTGAAATTGGTTCCTCACGCCAACATCGACCTAGCTGCGACCGACTTGGATGGCATGGATGACGATGTTTTTGGGCTCAACGAAAGCCTCGAGAAAGAGCAGCAAGAGTCAGAGCCTCTCGTTTTTGGCTCTGACGGGGTAACAGACGTCACTTTTGAATTGATAACCAATCGCGAGTGGATAGAGCTTGGTTCACAGGTGTTGGTGATGCCTGGTGGTGGTCACGGTTTGTATTATGGGTCAGAAAGAGGCGAGAAGGGTATTGCTGGCCTCGAAGGGTTCGTTGGTAAAGTTGTCGAGGTGGTAGATTGATTGGAGACAAATATAGGATACATAATTGGACCCATCCCATGACAATGATTCTAGTGAAGCCTAGGATCTCCCATTCGCCCCTGGGTTTGGTGACCTTTTCATATGAGAGACTCCTCATTCTTCTTGGTGTGCTGCAATGCCCTACTGAGAAACGAATCTGCTGAGCCTGTCAAGCCTCAATGTTAGACATCATACAGGTCAATAATTGCCACATGATGTCCTTCTCCGAAGCTATCCACAACATGCTTGCTTAGCCTGACCTTTGAGCCCATGCCTTTTGAAGCCACACGAATTCATCATAAAGTAAAATTCTTTGAATGGCCGGGGCCAGGTGTAGAGACTTGGCTGCTGGTCTAGTAACATGTCTCACCAAAGAACCCCAACGCCTGGCTGTAAACAACCGTAACACCATTCCCAATGCCAATAGTAGTATCATCTTCCTCCCTCTGTTCTATTCCATCCTCCACTATTATCGCGTGCGACCCCAACTACGACCTCACCAAGCCATAGAACAACGTCCAAGTCAACACAAACCCACTCAGCCCCTCTATCAGCCCTCCAGTCCATAACTCCATAGTCCCCCTAAAGTATCTCTGCATGCCCGACGAGCCACCAGACTCTGCCTCCTTAATAAGCCCCGGGCGAACACGGAATGCATATACGAGTCCCGATGTGAGGAGCGAGAAGAGGAGGTAGAAGAGGAACCCGGGATATGACTCGAGACCTAGGATGCCGGCGCCGACGCCAAAGAGGGATGCGGTGAGGTTGTGGAGGGTTGTGAGGACCTAGGGCGGAGGATTTTTGTTAGTTTGGTGGTTTTGAATGGGCTTGGGTTTGGAAATGTGAGATGGTAGATGGACAAGAGAGCGGGTATTAGTAACAGAGGCTGAGATGCGATTGTGGATCTTGGGGTCGACGGCGACTTTGCTTTGAGCTGAAGAGTCTACCGCAAGGCGCAGGAGAGATCGGGATAAAGGTCTCTAGCTGAAGCTGGAATAGCTTGTGCAGTGTATGACTTGTGACGTGCCATGAGGTGAAATGGGAATGTTTGGACGTTGCCATAGATGGCACTTATTGTAAGGACAGAACGAACCTTCGTGTTGTGCAGGACCGATTCTTGCACAATCGGGCTGATCTGCAGCTCTCGTTCGGAAAGCATGGCGTCTTTGCCGGAATATGTGCTCCAGGTGTGATGGTGTTTCGTTGTCCTGAGTTTGTTTGTCGCCGCTCTCCATTATCAGATCGCGATTGATGCCTGAGCCGCAAGGCACGGTTGGCGACTAGGCTAGTTCCTCAGGCTTGGCATGGCCCCCCTGATTCTCGGCTCGGCTCCCTGAAGCGGGCAGTGCGAAACTTTCCGTGCACGTAGCTTCGGGTTTAATGTCTTCGTGCATTTCGTGACTGACATCTGTCAGAAACATGGTGACAGTGATGAGAACTGGGGATCAGCGCCAATCATACGGTCAAACAGGGAGTCTACAGTAAGATCATGATTTTAGCTTACCGTACACTGGTGTCTCCCGTCATCCTGGGTTTAGGGAATCAGGCTTTTGTTGACAGCAATACCCATTCTTGGCTGCTGGTGGCTTCATTAATGACCGCTCTGATCACTTCACAAAAAGGAAGGAGTTTTGTTTGGTATTATGCATGTAATGTTTAATGTCTAACTTGAAATTGATACAGGGAGTGATATAAAGAAGTTGCTGGCATGAAATGCTGAACGAAGGTAGCAGAGGAAACAAAAATGGGCGCCATATCTAAAGATTCTAACCTTCTAGACCTAAACCCCAAACACCCTACAATGCATATCTACCAACTTCTCCAACATTGGACCCTAACCAAACCATTCTCAAGAAACGTATCTGCCGTACTCGTTGAGGTATTGCGCTAGGTAAACCGATAAAGTGTACCCTGGGATTTCTTCCGCACGGCGAAGATACCGAATTGCTTGCGCGAAAAGTCGTTCGTCACCAGGTGTGGCCGTGACGTTACCCAGAGACATGTGAGATTCTGCCGCCTATTCTTATTAGTGCCAGATGTCGAAATTTGAGATCCCTGGGTACGTACCGAAGCAAGGAGGTCTCCGTCAGTTTCTCTATAGCTATCTGCAGATGCGACGGCTCGAGTAAAGAAATCGACAGCAGGTTGTAGATAACCGCGAGCCTCAACATAGAGAGGGCCCTGTCTTCTGGGATCAGCTGATGTTGGAGCTGAGTATTCATTAGCATCCAAGCCGTTCATCACAGTATCGCTGCTCTCTTTCAAGTTACCTGCTTGACCGCTGCCTGAACTGGAAGAATCTGTCCCCTCTTCTCTCTGAATTCTTGCCAGAATCGCCTGAGCTCTTTGCAGCCAGTTGTGACCCAGACCTGCAAAGTCAGATTAGTACATTCGCCACCCATAAGAAGCAGCTTTGAAGCTGTGCTGGAAAGTGTTGTAGAATTGATGCCACAAGGCATAGCAGGAGCAGTGCGTACCTGTCAAAGTCTCAATATCATCTGGATGATTTCTGAGGACTCTGAGCCATGCTGCTTGGCACCATTCTGCAACTTCACGAATGGCACCCCCATCAGGGTCATGGAAAGCAAAGTCCTGAAGACCATGGAGGATCCAAATCTGTTCGGCATATCTCTGACTGTCGCGGAAGAAGCGTATTTGATCAAGTGCTGACATTGCTGAGCGGGCAGACGGGAGGTAAGACTCCCACTCGTGAGGTGCTGAGCTCATGACTGTGTTTAGCTGTGCCCGCAAAGTTAGCCATGGAGAAAGTGCGAGCTTATGTGGGAGACACCAGGAGTCAAGGTTTGTCTCGGGAATGGCATCCGCTTGTCATTCCGTCTGTACATCTGCTGCTCCTAAGACAACTCACAACCCTAGGGACTACCCCAAAGGACAGTGGGTTCCCGGATGGATGCTACTGACCTGATTGACGACGGCTTTGACTTGCTCAACCGTCTCATCCGAGCCCCCCTCCGAGCTTCTTGGTTGATGCGACCTCCGTGAAGAGCCTGAAGGCCGGGGCATAGTGATGATCTCTGGCTGCTGAATATCCAGTGCAAGAGGGTATAATAATAAGTACGAAAGAGCAAATAGAACAGAACGTTAAGTTAAGGAAGTTTACAAGAAGAAAGTCCAGAAGATAAAGACACAAGAGTAATTCCTGCTCAAGCTATGTAGAAGTTTGCTTAATTGTCAAGGACAATGACGTGAGAGGGGACAATATATAGTCAAAAATCAATGGTCCCAACCAGAACAGACGTTCATTCATCAACACCAGATTAGAAGCAAGTTCAGCTGAAAATGAGGATTAGGGGGCAGAAATACTGAAGAGGTATTGATAGGATAGAGACTTTGCCAACAATAGCTTAACTCTTGAGGCAGTAGAATCGCTGACTTACACCCCTACTAGCAGTATCCAGCGGCTTCCATATCCGCTGCGCAGACTGCACTTGAGTCACTCTTCTGGAACAGGAAATCAAAATGTCCATAGGGTTCAACTTTGCGGTAGCTGCTCTTGGTCTTAGCCGACGGTGTATCGGTAGGTGCCCTAGGCCCCAACTCTTGTCAACGCTTATGACGAGCACAGCCCTGGAACACGGGAGATAGTCAGGTGTGAGAAGAATCGTCCAGTGTCCGAAAGGATGTGATCAAAGGCGTGGCATTCCTTGACCCTCAGTTGGCTTGATATGTAACGCGGACTTAGGAAGACAAGCGAGAAGCCAGGGGCCAGGGACGTTGCAGTGCCACGAGAGTGCTTAGTCGACGGGTCCTCGGAGGTAGGATATAGGCGACATGATTCGTACATGTAGATGTGGCCGCAATAACCATCATTCCGTGTATGGGTAATCAACGCCGGATGGGTGTAGTCCAGTTCAAGAGAGTGTAGGCTAGAAACACACACCAATTTGGAGTACAGCCAAGTAATGCGGCGTATTTGTCAGCGGAACGTTGATTTCTCAGGTACTGCTTGCAGAGTAATCATTTGATGTTGAAGGTATGGCTTTGTAACAACCTTTTCAGCCTTGTATACTGCACTATGACGAGTCCTACAATCTTCTGAGGTTCTCGAAGGTCTTTCTTAGCAAGCCTTGTTGTGATGTTGTCTGGCCATTGTCTCTGGCGGTCTTTTCGTCTCGCGAACTTTCACTCTTCGAGGATCCTGATATTGAAAGCCGATGGTCGCTGACGCATTCTCTGAGGTGTAAACAATGGTCCAGCTGATACTCGTCTTGCCTTGAATGCTTTGCGAGCTTTCACGGAACTGGAAATGTCAACAGCCGTGGTCATGCCACCTATGGTGAGGGTAGGGATGCGAGATGGTTCTGTTCTGTTGTGGAAACTGGTCGTTCGCTGTCGGCGGCAACACGAAGGGCGTAAGGTTACTGAGAGACTGCTCGGCGCGTTCATCCAGACTTGGGGGCCATCAGCCGGGCTGAGGTACAGTACAGTAATGTCCGTAACGGCTGTCGCGCAAACCGGTAAAGTACAGTAGCTCAATATTACGCCTCCTTGCAGGGTGGGTCAGGTTACGATTTCCGACATCTTTGTTCTCGCGCAGACCCGTTGACATGGATTTGGCATGGATTTGGAATGGTAGCGGAGTGGCAGCGTCAACTTAGATGGGAGGCGACTGTAGCGACATGACCGCAACGGCCAGCCAGTGCAGGAACAGATAACTTCGCATCCTCTCCCAGCAGTCACGCTCAATACCTTATCCCCAGTACTCGGGTCTGATCTCAAGATCTGCACCCATCCCAGGCTGGCGGAGACGCGGCATGCGATGCATGCTGGAATTTCGGTGATCAAACAAACAACACAGCCGCTTGTCAACCTGAGGTACCTTACTGTACGATGACTGGGTTTTATATGGGGGTGGCTGTTGTCTGGCTTCGAGAAGCTTTTGATGTGCTCTTCTAGTCTCGCTGTTGGTGGTTTCGTTTTCCTATTCAGGCTACATATTTTGCTGCAAACTCCACCAGAGACTTGACCTTGGCAGTATTGTATGGGGCCAAGTGATTGCTGAAGGATCGGATTATGCAGAAGAACTAGGAGTCTCGAATTTTCTTTCGGGCTGAATCGCGCCCTTCGAAAGGCCGCATTTCTCGATGAAAATCACGCTCATAGGTGGAAATAGCTCAGGCTTCGTATGCTGCTGTGGCCGAGCTGTGCTGAGCTTATTGTGTCTTGAGCTTCAGGTAGTAGTTCGTATACCTACTCAGGGTAGAATTTTGACTACAGCTACTTGCCAGACCTTGGGAGGACTTGAGCAGCCAACAGCTGCATGCTACTAACCAGCTAGATGAACCCAGTGTCATCGAAGAAAAGCCATCAGCACAGATGTGTTCCTCTTCCATATACCTCTGACACGCTTTGTGCTCTTTGTTTACCTTCGTAAGGCACAAACCCTATCATGGCCGGTCTGAGCTTGTTACATGTCTCGCTCTCTGTCCGAGATCTGTCGGCGCCAAACAATGCGACTCTGGTAGAAATACAGTTCCCCCTTTCGAAGTTTTACCATGTTCGAGTATCATGGCTCGCAAAAAGCTGAGATTGCACCGATATGTCGGAGCCATATTCATGATCGGCGGCCAGGTTGATGTGGAGGAAGCACGATGACCGAATGCTGGCGAGACGTGTTTCGGCATCTTCACTTCTTTCGAGTACAACACGTTGTTGTAGAAACAGGAAGGGGTTGGTGGCCAGAGACAAATCGCAGAACGTCAGAGAAAGGGAAGCCGCCTGGTGGTCTATTCTCAAGATCTGTAGTTTACATTGTCGTTGAGATCGAACAGCGCTGTGACCAGATCTCTGCTTCTGACGAGATTAGGGTCGGGGCGTAACCCCTGTCAATCCGCCGGACGGGCCTTGCTAAATTACGAACTCAAGATTCGCCGCCGCGAGCGTTCTAGACTGGACTTCTGATCTTGCCCGGTGCTCTCATCGTCACTCCTTTGTTTCATTTTGGATGTTGGTATTTGGGATTTCGTATCATACTCCAAGTCTTCACCTTACACAACACGACTGATCGACTGGACATCTTGGTGATCGGCATGGAATCGAGATATATTCGATAACGTCTTGTTCCTCATGGAGGCGGTTGTATTTGAGGATTCTCCTCTAGCGGATTATCTAGAAGGTGGGTGGACAACAGGAGCATCTGCGGACTTTGCGCGTTGAGCATTCTAACTTATATTCCAGGTGACGGAGGCCGGGAAGCTGAGGACACTCCCAGCCAGGGAGACGGCGATGCTTCCTCCAATACTTCGAGTCCATCGTTCGCACCACGAGGCAAACCAACCCTCCGAACAAAGTTCAGACATAGACTGCCTCCTCCTCTCCACCTAGCGATACCTGCCAACAATACGGTTGCGACATTCCACAATGCTTGCTCGGTGCGTCTGGCAGAAGATATGACTGGATTTGGAGCTAATACAATGTTGCAGAAAGCAGTTAATTCCAGACTGGGTCGGGCAGACAATGCCAGATTTCTGGAACGATTTCGATATTTAATAGTAGCTTCTCAGCTCTTGAATGCAAACTCATACCTGGGTCAAGCATCATACGCTCCTTCTCGAGATGCAGCACTACCGACACCCGATGCTCCACAGAGTGGAGCTTTCACTCTGGCAGGTGTTGCAGTGACAGCTTCTGTCGCTTTTGCCATGGCATGGTTGATACACTGGACCAAAGGAGGTCCCAATTCCAACACTGGGAAAGGGCGCATGTTCGTGTTGTTGGTCGTCATAGTTCTGTTGGCCATAACATCATATACCTATATGCGCAGGCAGTGGTTACAGTACCTTAGACAACAAAGTCTCGCAGAGGTCTCGGAATTTGTCGTTAAAGCCCATGATTTTGACACAGCTGCTGCTGGTGCATTGACGCTAGTCCAGGAGGTGGAATTAGTCTCCCGCGGATACAGAATGTATGTTCGGGCCCTGTGAGGGACGCCTTAATACTGACAAGTATACAGCAGCACTCCTCTTCCTCCTATTAGCCGACTCGAAGACCGGAGCCAGTCCCGAAGATGCGCACGTCTGAGGAAGCAGTTGAGACTATGTTTTGCAGATGTCCTGCCACGGTATCATCAAGCCTGTCTCGTACTCAAGCCCTTGGCTGAGGAAATCAATCTCGAAAAGTATTTTGATATATACGACATCAGTGACAGCGATTATGCAGAAGCCATGTCTGGATACTCGGAGACTGAATTCGAGGATGCCGAGTCTGTCCGGGTGCTCAAGATCCTAGGTGCACGATTTGACATCACAAGGAAGATTTTTCTATGTTGCCTCATGGCATTAGACGCAGACGGAGGGAAGCCCGACTTCATCCGCTGGACCACAGCTGTTGATGAGGTTCACGGTTTGGCTACAGTAACTGGCGAGGGCGAGGAGCGGCTCCGTCATATTCTCAGCGAGGAGGAGAGTATGTAATCCCTGTTTGATTCCTCCAACTCCGGCTAATTTTAGCCAGATTTTCCTGTACCTCCAACACCCAAGCTTCCTATGACACCCGGTCGGGAGCGCTGGCGAGCACAATTACGAAAACTTAATTCCCTTTCATCGGGGATTCGGGGACTTCAAGCAAAGCTTCACGTGCTCCGTGAAGAGTCGGATAAGAACCTTAATGAGACCGAAGACGTCTCTGAACTTGGTACGAATCTGATGATACAGTACGAGTCGGTTGGAATTGACTTGAAGGCTCTCATGCAAGAGTGGGAAGAGGGAAAGGCTGCCCTAGCATCAAATATTGACCGCAACCATCGCCGTATATCATCCATGAGCGGCATACTATCACCAACAACCTCACTTGGAGGCCTTACGGCTGTTGATGAAGGCGGCATTTCCGATGCACTGAAAGCGTTGAACGGGGATTCGCGGTCTCGAAATAGCATGGACTTCAGCTCTTCTGAGGCGGAAGAAGTCTTTGAAGCTATCGCAATCCCACGACAAAGAAGCACCTTGACTCGAGAAGAACGAATAGCGAAGATGAAGGATGATAGGTCGAAAAGAGAATCACTTCAGTCCAAAGGGGAGGTCAACACCAAAATGCTGCGAGAATTGGAGTCAGTCATTAATTTGCGGCCCAGGGGAAGGACAACGCCAGGAGGGCGAATCACGTCGATATGATACCATGGACTCAACGATTTTCTTTCATATAATGGGCTCTGCCTCCTATTTGAGAGCAGAGCCGGCGCTGAGCATGAAATGACAATGGGGCGCGAACATACTTCATTCTTCTGCGGGGTATAAATCCTCGACGCCTGGATAACACAAGATCATAATCTGGTAATGAACAAAATCTAGTCAAAAATCAACATGCATTTGTGAGGCTTTAAATATTGGTGCCTGAAGATCGCTGGAGGCTCTGCTGGTTGACCAAAAACAATTCCGACTGTACTGGCTCGGCTCAACACTCACTTGAAGCGATTGTAGAATAACACAGTACTCCGACCTGCTCATCCCTCCATTGCTCGAAGTTCCAATTCACCTACGCAAAGCCGAAACCTGCTAACCAATAAGGTGGCTTTATAGCACGTGACCCCGTGTTTGTCTCAAGCTCTTGCTGCAGCTGCTTCGCGCCCTCTGTGTCTCAACGACAGCGGTCCAAACAACCACAACGCATACACGCAGGGTTTACACGCTGTGAGCACGGTATGGTGCCACCTCATGGGCCTTCATGATTCTCGAAAATGCCTGGCCGAACGCTTGACACCAGGAAGCGACGAGTTTTCGACTCTGTTTTTGGAGTGCCTTCAATCTCCCAGCCGACCCCAGTAACAACCCCCATCACGGGATTCACAGCTCCTGGTCAGGCCTTTGGGGCACCTCAAGCTCGCCATGACGCCCTATCGGCGAGTCTCTTAAATGTTCAGTCCTCTGCGCCATCAAAACTCTCGCCATCAGACTCGAATCATGCCCAGGACCAAGTTCGCTGGGATCGGGCATGGCATGTGGTCACCAGGATTCTCAATCTCCCAGATTTTCCAGAACATCGAGGTGTACTGGAACCCCTCAGACCAGAAAGAGAATCCGTAGGCAGGGACTTCTATGATGCTCTTGACATCCTCCTCTACCCACAGACATGTGTACCGTTAGCACGGCAAACCGAAGATATTATCGCGTGGCACACATCTCAAGTCCGGCGACATTTCCTACGACAGGTTCTCCCCATCATCGTTAGTCTCCAAAATTACGAAAGCCCCGAAGCTGTCCTCCTGCGGGTAGTCAAAGTCCTCGAGACCGCTCAACGCCAGTACCTTCATGGGCTTTCCTTCATCACAGAGCACCTTGATAAAGCCGGGCCTCCTGGAGCATCAGTCCCGGCACTCTCAAAATTTCGAAGGGATGTCTACGCAATTATATGTAATTCTGCCACAAAGCCCCTGCAGGATGTCTTGACAAAGGTTCTCACTCAGCACGTGTCTTGCATTCTTGGACTTTCCTCAGCAGGCAACCCTCGGGCCCACTCTGTAGTCCAAGAGAATTCGGAGACAGAGCGAGCGCGCCGCGAGCTTCTTGGTCTTGTGGATGCATTCAAGAACGTTGGCCTGGCAGGTGAACAGTTCCAGGTCATATTTGCAGAGGTCATGAATGATTCGATGACGGAGTATGTGCACCAAGGTTGCAAAGGCGACTGGTCATCACATGATAGTGCTGGTAACCTGCCGAATAACGATGCTATACTACCAAGAACAGCGCATCATTCGTCGCCATCTCGATGTGTGACAGAGCTTTGCGAGTGGATTGAGAACCGATATACCAAACTAGCAGTACAAGTCCTCGGCATGCTTGACACAAAACTCAACGTATCGTGGGCTGATAAGGAGAAGTATAAAGAAATGTGTATTGGACGTCTTGCAGAGCTTCGAATCAACGAACTTTACAACATAGTAGTCCATTGGCCTCACAGCAAAGGAGCCTTAGATGACCTCCGAACTGCAATAACAACGCCGCAACGACGCTTGCATCTTACGGAAGTATTTGCCAAAGCGTTGAGTGAAAAATTACTGCATCCTGGTGCCTCGACCCTTCAGATACTACGGACCTACGTTTCCATGATATGGTCGTTTCATGATCTGGATCATTCTAAGGTCTTGTTAGACAGGGTCGCATATCCGCTCCAGCTGTACCTATGCTCACGAGATGACACAGTACGGATTATTATCACCGGTCTGCTCTCGGACACGGAGGATGTTCAAGGTAACCCGGTCACCTCATCTCCTGATCGCTTGGTTGAGCTGGCACAGCTCTTGAACAAGGGCACTGAGCAGGTCGGGCCTAGAGCAGACGACGAGGAACTCGATTGGCATGATTTGGATTGGGTGCCAGATCCTGTTGATGCTGGTCCTGGCTATAAAAGGTCCAAGAATGCAGACATCATCGGGACACTAATGGGTATCATGGGCAAATCAGAAGTATTCATCAAAGAGTTCCAGAATATAATGGGCGAAAACCTATTGAAGTATGATGGAGCCTTTGAGAAGGAGGTAACTTAAGGTCCTCATTCATTATATGTAGATGCTAAGGACGTGTCACAGATCAAAGTGCTCGAGCTTCTCAAGGCCCGATTCGGAGAAGCGCCTTTGCAGAACTGCGAGGTCATGCTGAAAGACATTCAAGACTCTGGAAGAGTGGATAGCGTCATTAGAAAGGAGCAAAAACTCGACTCCCATGCGAACGAACTGGAGTCCACGAAGACTTCCTCGCCACAGACTACCTTGAAGCCAGCACTCCATGCCAAAATACTTTCAAGACTGTTTTGGCCTCAATTGCACGACGAGAGCTACAAGATTCCCGAGGAGATCCTTGACCTGCAAAATGTCTATGCTAAGGGTTTCGAATCCATCAAGACATCTCGAAAGCTCACCTGGCTTCCTACCTTGGGTCAAGCTACCGTTGAGCTCGAGCTAGAAGACCGCACCGTGGTCGAGGATGTACACACATGGCAAGCTACTGTCATCTATGCATTCCAATCCCAGACACCGGACGGCACCCCCGCCCAGAAAACGTTAAACCAACTAGTCGAAGAGCTGAAAATGGACGAAACCCTCATTCGCTCCGCCCTCAAATTCTGGACCTCCAAACTCGTCCTTCAAGAAAGCCCACCAAACACATACACCGTCCTCGAGACCCTATCTTCCACCGACCGCGCCCGCTCGAACGCCCTCGCCTCCTCCCAGACCCATACAGCTGACGCGAGTGCCGACTCGGAAACTTCCCTCGCAGCCCAGGACGGCATCGGTGAGGAGAAAATGGGCATGTATTGGCAGTTTATCCAAGGCATGTTGAAGAACAGCAGTTCTCAGATGCCGTTGCAGCAGATTGCGATGATGTTAAAGATGCTCATTGCGGATGGGTTTCCGTACAGTAATGAAGAATTGCAGGAGTTTCTGGGTAGGAAGGTGGCGGATGGGAGTTTGGAGATGGCTAGTGGGAAGTATAAGCTTAAGAAGTGAGTCGGGGAGCGTGGATAGAGTTGAGATGAGATTGTGAGAGGACTGAAGGCGATGGGATAGGGCGGAACGAAATGAATGCTTAGTTTACTACTCTGGTGTGCTATGACTTTTCGGCTTGATCGTGATGGCGAACGCCGCTGTGAGGTATTGGGTAAAACGATTGCTTGATTGGTCCCCAAAGATCATCTGTCAAAGATCATCTGCAGTGAGAGAATACTTTCTCGAAAATTGATCCTGCATTTGTCATTCCATGAAGAACGGACATTAATAATAGGGGTACTTTTCGCTTAGCTATCACTTCACCTCCAACAGCACCCGTAAATTCTGCCCCAATCTCAGCGATAGTCAGCTCTTCCTTCTATCTCAAGCATGTCATAGATTTAAAAGAAGCAAAGTGTAATTATGATTGTTTTATTCATATCAACTCATTAGGCTATCGAGCGGAAATTCAGAAGCTGCGGACTATGCAAACCGATTTCCAGTCCAACTTTGCTTTGCACCATTGACGCCATGCCCCTTGCAAAGTCCTGATCCGAAAGCACCGTGCCTTACAACATGCAATAGTCGACGCAAGGAGAATGCAAGAAAAGACCGCCGATCAATCCCATCAAGTTGCAAATTCACAGAAATCCAGTGCTGGGTGTTCAAATGCATAGGATTTCCAATATGTTCCTAAGTATGAGTGAGGTCTGTACTCCATGAATGTCCGGATACGCAGAGCCACGAAACCGACTCGAGTTTTTCTAGTTGACACTACTCCACCCTGGGGAGATACCACCCTCATAGCGTCTTATGCGGGCCAGGTCTTCGATATCGCTGCTTGAATCTGCTGAGAAGCGAGAGCTAGCGGTATTGCTGGCTTCAAGAAGGGCACCAAATCCTGGGACAATGTTACCTCGTGACCCTTGTCTCTGGGGTTGCATTCGAGTTTCTCCACTATCTGACCGCTGAGGTGTTTGGCGAGTGGAAGCATGATTGCCTGTATCGAGCATGGCTTGTGGCCAGTGAGATTCGTGCGTCAGACGTGGCATTCCCGAACCAACAGCTACAGGAGGAGATGCCTCCTCTACAGACACAGAAGTACTTGAAGGGAACCTGTTGGTTCGAGGGGGTGTTTGTTCCGAGGATTCAGAAGAGGAAGATGGGCTGCCATAAACGTGGTCGTTGCTTTCTCTAGCTTCTCGGCTAGAAGCCAAGTCCCTAGGTTCCCTGCTGGATGCTAGAGGGTTGGCGTTCCTCCTCTGCTGCTGCTGGTAGTCGGCATATGCTCTCGCAGGCATGTGGCCGAAAGTTGGCATAACTCTAGCTGAGCCAACGGACGTAGGACGACCGCCGAACCCCAAGGGAATTCTACCGGTAGCGTGAATATGTCTTCCTCTAGAGGCGCGTCGTCTTTCGGGCGAATCTACAGTGGAGTTCCTACTCGGAGACCAACTGTCGGATTGTGTGTGCCTGCCCATCATGAGATCAAATTGGGTGCGCATATCTCGTGCAGCAGCAGAACGACTACCACTGTCAGCAAAATTCTATCAGGTCACAAGGAGGTGGGCCATGGGGTCTGGTCCATACCTTGATTCCTCTGCGTCTCCTCCCCCCATACCACTGTACATCTGGGAAGATCTTTGAGATTGTGATGCAAGCAGCCTCATCTGCTCTCGATGTGCCATCCTATAGTGTTGATACGCGGCTAGAGTCTTTCTGGCAGCCGGCTCTGATGGGAGTTTATCACGGCAGTATGGACAGCTATCCGAGTCCTCGAACCACTTTTTGATGCACTTGTCTCCAAAGATATGCTTGCATTTGGGCAGTCGAATGGGATTTTCGATTTCGCCTTCCGGATTACAGACCCCAAATTCATTGTAGCAAATAATGCAAGCTACAGCCATATCAGTGAGATTCGGTTGTCATCCGAGGCTTTTGACTTACTTCGGTCAGCATCTTTCAAATCCTTCAATTCAAGGGATTCCAGTGATGCGAGGGCGTCCTTAGAAGGGACTCTCTTGCCCCCACCTACAGATACTCTCAGAGCGGCTATTGAGCGTTCTTCGTCAAATTCGCCGTCGAAAAGTGCTTCCGCCGCACGTCGACGAAATGATTCTTCCCTCTCACGGTCATATTCGGCATATGCCTCCACGTCTTCATCAGAATCCCAGCCACTGACAGGTCGTCGTCGGCCTGTATAAGTTGTGGCAGTAGATATATCTGAGTCGTCCTCATGTCGAGATATTCTTGTTCGAGTAGCTCGCGAGGGTCCTGAAATGTGGCCTGGAAATTGTCAGTAGGCATATAATGTAGATATGAAGGCAGAGGTATAAATATGTAATCTTTCCATATCATCACAAGTACCAACGACTCGATCTCTCCCCAAGGATCTCTTACCTGTTCTAGATGGGACGAAGCTCAACGGATGCTGTGGAAGTGAGTTCGGGCCGGTCAAAGGCGTAGCACTATTTTCTTGTGCGGGTCGAGGCTCGGCCGGAGTTGTGGTCGAGAGCAAAGGAAATTGATGAGATGTTGCATTCCCTCGATACATGTCTTGTTGGAAGAGGTATTGCTGGTGCTGATCCATCCCATATCCTCGAAATGAAGATGCAGCCATTGCTTGTGGAGTGGGAGCTTCCGTAGTCATATTGCTGGGTCTGTTCACCGAACTCTGATGACTTGAAGCCCACGGTGATGTATGGAATTCCGGGAAATCAGTAGGTGCCATTGTGTCGAGTCGTTGGCGGAAGGCCCGTCTAGGGAATTGAGAGCTGGAATCCGGGATACGAGCCGGCCGATCCATGTCTGCAAAGTGGTGTGTAGGTTGAGAAGCTGCATATGTTGGATTGGGGTTTGCATTCGCATGGTACCATCCTCGATACGACTCGTGCACTGGATCGTAAGCTTGTGACTGACCCTGAGATGGTTGAGATAGGTTGAACGTCGATCCGCTCTGCTGTGCTTGAGGCTGCTGACACTGGTACTGATGTGCCTGGGCAGATTGATCCATCGAAGCTGGAGACCAGTCCATCTCATCCATCGGTGCTGCTGTCTCGAGTGACGTGAACTGCGGGAATATGGTCGGTGGTGCCTGCCTCAACTCTCCACGCACACTTCGTCGGATTCGCCTGCTCGATGCCGACTCGGAAGAAGAGGTGCAACCCGCTGTCTCGGAGTAGGAAGTCGTCGTGGTTGCGGCGAGTTGACGGTCATCGGCCAGAAGCGGGCGAGGTTGGGCGTTTGAGGTCGTCGACGAGGTCGAGCGTCGAGGGTAATGCGCGGGAGTCTCGCAGATCGAGGTCGTCGTGCTCAGAACATCCTCCTCCGGATCAGATGGCAAACACGACGGGTGGGCTGAGGGCTTGATTTGTATGCGTGTAAGTGTGAGGAGGTAGCAGAGAAACTGTGCTCAAGCCCTGTCCTGTCCTGTGTTGGCTAGGTAAGGCTAGGTAAGGTAGGGTCGGGTTGCTACAAAGCTCCCTTCTCGCAGTGTTTCTTTTGTGCAAGCGAGGTGTTCAGTCCATTCATTACGTTGTCTAACCTAATTCTAATTATTCCGAGTGAATGGCACATATTCCATCGACTTTGTGCACTCCCTCGACGTACTAGACTCGTTGTTCTATTGTGCCCGCCCTCGCCCTCACTGGCTCCTCATGTCATGATTCCTCCCCTCTCTTAGTCGCTCCACAGCCCACTATCTGCGATAACTCGTGACGATCGCTGGTGGACTGGATAGGATAGGAGAGGATCCATGGACGGCAAGCTCTTATCGATAGTGAAGGAAAGTCCGGACACTAAACTCTGCGCTGCCCAGCCCAGCCTCGAAAAAGATGCGTCATTTGCAGTCTTGCAGTCTTGCGTTCTCGTTCCAAGACAGCGTCGAGGACGAGAGCAGAAAGTAGTACAGTACAGTATCGCGATTGTACACGGCTCATGAAAGCGCAGCAAGACAAGGCAAGGCAAGGCAAGGCAAGGCAAGGCAAGATTAGGCAGGTTTGGCGGTGCAGTTTGACAATAGGCACCGTGCTGAACATAAACATGAACATCTGACTCTTACTCCCACTCTCACTCCCACCTAACCTTACTGCACATTACAGCGGCAGCGCTCAAGGTTCTCAAGGCCCGACCGTCCTCCCTCCACTGGCACGCCCGCATTGCATCCCCCACCAGTTGTGACCGTGTCAGCACTGTATCGAATCGCCCTCCACTCGCACGCACACCCGTGCTGCAGCAGATGCCTCACCAACTTGGCGACATCGAGCCCGACCCGAGACAGACTGACTCGTCTTGGAAGAGAGCCTCAACAATGATCCGTATCATTGGCGGGCCCTGTTTGGGGTAGTGAGAGAAGATGGTAAGGCCATGGAGATGGACTGGCTGAAGTTGCAGCGCAATGCCTGGAAACATGCCGCAAAGTCCCTTGGAGCGGCTCCCCATCTCTCTCTTGTTGCCGCTTCCCTTCTGCAACAAAGCAAATTGGCCCGCCATGCTTCACGGCAAGCGGACTTCCATCCATTCCAGTACTCAGCGCCTAAGTTATCCTTGAATTCTCACTCCATCCCACTTTCTCCCACCTTTCCAAACATGCATAAGCACATACTGGTGCACGGCAATCTCTAACTCGAAGCAATATCTGAACTCGTGGCCCTGATCAGAGCGTTCAGCGGTGAGGCCTGGCATGGCTTCGTCTCGCACCGTAGTGTACACGAGTTCAGCTTGATGTACGAGCCTTGTACCTGGACAGAGACAATTAATTACATATATCTGCCGCCCAGCTTGAGTGTACGCTCCACTGCGCTCCGTCACCTCTTTGGCGTGCCTGTTTATACCGCTTGATACTTCTGGCTCTGCCTCCAAGTCTGGTCCATCATATTGTTAATGTTGCAAGTAAGGATTCCCTTCCGGACAGCATACCATGGACACACTGTCTCGACTGTCAGAGGAAATAGCCAGCCAAAACACCGGTTGATTGAACTGCTACATGTCTACAGCCGAGGACCTCGCCTTCGGCAGCCAGCCAGCAAGGAGCAGGTGAGCAAAGAGTCTCGCCGGAGTGCGCCTTGCGTCTTCCGGTTGTACATTGGCTTTCTTCCTGAGGTTGGTATTAGCCAAACCCTCCGCTAACTCGTCCATCAAACGGACTTCTTCTGGCCAGCAGCCACGCAGTACTCATGTTTTTCACAGTCCACCTTGGGTGCCATACATCAATCACGAGCATGACCAAGACACAACTAAATACTTCAGCTGCCCATGCTATATCCCAGATTAACTTCGTCGCATTGGCTCTGGAATCTCTTCTTTATAGATGACCTCAGCAATTCCCATTGTCTACAGGAAATTGTTTATTTTCTATCTTGTTCAAGGCTCGTACTTACTTTTCGGCACTCCACTCAAAGTGAAAATTGGGACCCAAAAACAAACCTGCGCAGATAATGTCATCGACTCAACACCTCGTTTTACTCAACATTAATAGTGTGTCTGGAACATAAGTCACACTCGAAGTGATTTCAACCTGAGTGCTGCGTTCTGTTTGACAGAGACAAACAAATATCATACTGCAGCCTCGGACGTCTTCCAGCCTCCGGCTTTCTCTGGTGGAGGTTTGTGCAGCAAGCTTTTAAAGTTACGGCTGCGACATGTAGAAGCTTTTTGCAGACAAGTCCTTGTTGGATAAGGTCCCAGATGGTGTTACCATCCTGCTTTGTCGGTGTATATTAACAGAGAGAGGCCAGTCACTGTCATAACTTGGAACAAGAGAGGTGATTTTTAACATTGCACATGTTGGTCTCAGATTGTCTTGATTGCCTCCACATATTCTCTTTACTTATCAGTTCACAGGATGTCAACGTCAGCTTTACGCTTGAAATTAGTTCTCAAGTCTTGCCCTGTAGCATATCAATGCTCCTCAAGACAGAGCAGGCCAGTTCAAGAATTGAGTCTTTCTGAGAGTCCCATGCACCTGGAAGGTAACATATGTCTAGCTCTTACTTTGAAAGAAGGATTCCCGATTGTGGTTGCAAATGAGGACACCTTCTCTGCACTGATGTCAGAATAACTATAGACAATGCCAACAATTCAGGTACTGAACTTTCTTATTTTTGCATGATCCAGATAGCTCTTGCATTTTGTTTGACAAATAAGCAAAATAGACAGGAAAATGTATCAAATGTTTCCTTTATATTGCTTAAGGTTGCAACATGTTCCATACCCTATTAAGTGATGTAGTAATTCTCATGACACCCAACATGCCGAATTAGTTTTATGCTATTTGATCTATTCGACCCGTTGTCTGGTCACATCTGGGACGTCAGCTTAAGCCTAATCTGCAAGCATGTGATTTTGACCTATAATGAGTGCTTAAAACTATCTAGCCTCAGACTCTTGTCTTCGTTTGTGAGAAACACACTGTCCCCAAGCAGCGTCAATTCAATGTCCTCCCTTTATCAAGGCCTGAAATGTGCCTCAACCGAAATAGGCTGGCATTCATGATTGTAGGTCTTAGTATAGACATACAAATCCCTGCCGACTCACATGAAGCAAAACCCAAGGAAGATCTGCTACAAAGCCAGATTGAGATCTCTCATTCATTAACCACATCTCCCTTCTTCCCACTCCCCATCTCTAAGACAAGCCCATCCATAGACACCCTTTCCCTACACCCGTTCAAAAAAGGGCCAATTCCAAGCTCTCGCGCAAGCAAGGACACTATCCACATCCATCCAAGCATCCCAGAGACCACCCAAAGAACAAATTAACCGTGTTCTTTCTCCTCAGCTCACCAAACCTGACCCCCATAACGCCTGCCCCACACATCTCTCCTAACACCAAATATGAAATCCAAGAACATATAGCCGAAGCCGAGCCCCGGAGCATTGGGGAACCATTTCTCGATACTAATATAACATGGATCAGTTTTTGTACTCACAC
Source organism: Helotiales sp. EF0021 (assembly GCA_000292665.1). NCBI lineage: Eukaryota > Fungi > Ascomycota > Leotiomycetes > Helotiales > Helotiales sp. EF0021. The sequence goes on from AIET01000437.1 coordinate 67,092, forward strand.
CCAAAGATACTCGGAGTCGTCTACCCAATCAAAAAACAAATAAATTTGAAAGAGAATCAAAACTCACCATCTATCAATCCACGCCAACATAACCTTAAACAGCACCATTGCAACCAACACCCCAATTAGAAACATGAAGACCTTACTCGTCTCTGAAATCCCCTGCTTAATACGTTCATGCGTATCTGTATCGGTTGTTGTTTGTACAGAACCATTGCCGTAGATCTTGGGGATGATATCTGTTGGTATTGGACCATTGTTCAGGTGCTGAGTGGGGAGTGTAGTTGTGAATGTGAGTGTGTCGAGGATGGTGGTGGTGGTGGTTGTTATAGTGGTGAAAGTGGTTGGGAGATGAGACGAGGAGGTTGTGATAGTGAGCTCCATGTTGAGGAGCGAGGTATCGAGATGACTTTTGCCCGCGGAGAGCTGGGGTTATCTTGGTCGTCTTGGGATCGTTGGAGGATTGGAATCGGGTAGATCGAGGTAGATGTGGTTTAGTTGATAGCGACGCGTTGCGGATTTGAATGCGCTTGCTTGACGGTTGAGGGCCGAAAGCAGATTGGAGTAGGTTGGTTGTGATGGGTTTGAGACTTCGAGGTTTTGGTGCGTTGAGTGAAACCTTTTGCAAGGAAACAGAGCATTTGAGTTTACAAAGCATCCAACTCTTGGAAGTTTGCCTCTCGTGGTGTTTACATTAGCACCAGCATGTTGAGCATGTCACATTTGTTGGCCACAATAATAGTCCGACCTCGCAGTCTGTTGGCTTCTAATGCTAAGTGTCATTGTCTGGTTTGTTTCTAACTAATTGGGACAATGGTAAACAAGTGTTGTGTTGTTCAGTGGTTTGATCACAGACATTGGCGTACTTGATAGCCCTCTTAAGCGAGTTGGGACATTATTGACTTGACAAATACCCTCGCAGCTTGGAAGATTGACACAATTCTTGACAGCACTATCATCTTTGAGCATGGAATTCTCGACGGTGAGAGTGAGAGTCACAGATCTCTCAAGAGGAGTATTGTCAACAAAGGCCATTACAATGAATAGAACATCAAGACTATCAATGGCCAGCAAATTGGGACTGAGAGATGACTTTGGAAAAGAAGGTAAGAAGAATGTAAGACTGCTGGGATGGACTTTGTCAGTCTCCCACTTATTGCATCATATAACACCCTCAAGTCAGTCGTTTTTTTCTTCCGTTGTGTCCCTGGCACAGCGCAACGCACTGTCAACACTAACAATGCCACATCAACGTCCAACAACAAGCCTTGGTAGTACACAAAGAGTCCAAAAGAGGCACATGGTTTCGAGGGCAATTGTGCCCAGACGTAAAGCATTCTTGCTCAATATATTTACAGCTTTGCCTTCTTCTCGTACTGCTCTCTTGCGCCCTTCACCGTCTCCCACGCCAATTGTCCCATTGGATGCCTGGCCTGAGCATTGTCTTTTGCCTTGGCACTGCTGGCTTGCCTTGTAGCCCATCTGGCAGCAATACCTTGGTAAATACAAGTTGCTCGGAAGAATCCAAAAGCAATACCCCAGGCGAGATCTGGATTAGGATCCCAGCCTGCTACATCTGCATACCATTTCATGAGTTCATCCCGAGATGGAAGACCAGAAATGTTGCCAAATCGGAAAGAGGTTGAATGCTTCGCGAGTTCATGACCCATGAGAAAATAGGGAGTCGTTAGGTTAATGAGATCCGATAGAGGGTGGCCAATAGTCGACATTTCCCAGCTGCAGAATGATTAGCTGTATCCTCCCTAAGAAGTGTGGAACTCACTCTAATATTCCAATCACCCTCGGCTCTGTCTTGTGGAAGACCAAGTTATCAATCTTGTAGTCGCCATGTATAGGGTTTCCTCTATCCTTTGGCTGAGAGCTCTTGTCTCTGAAGTATGCCAGCATTTCATCTATATGTGGTATTTTTCCTACAGGTTCCTTGGAATCAACATCCTTCACCTCTGCCTGCGCCTTGCTAATAGCGGAGAATGTCTTTATTTGGCGATCATAGAAGCCGCTGGGTCGCCCAAAGTCCTCCAGTCCAACATCCTTAGGGTTGATTCGGTGCAACTTGGCCAACGTTCGAATGGCATCATGCCACCTGATTCCTGTCAACATTACCCACTACATCAGTATAAGTACTTACATTTCAGTCCTCTCAGCAGGTGTAACGTCCGGCATTGTTGGATCCTCAATAATCCTCCCATCCAAAAATTCCATAATGTAAAAAGGTGTTCCTACAACATTAATGTCTTCGCAGAGACAATAAGTCTTCGGTACAGGCACATCGGTCTTCTCCAAGGCGTGTATGACCCTGTATTCACGCTCGACCTGATGGGCAGTCTTGGATACCAGCTTTCCCGGTGGCTTTTTTCGCATCACGAATTTGCTTCCATCGCTCGCCGTGAGCTGGTACGTAGGATTCGACTGTCCAAACCCGAACTGCAAGAATTAGAAGCTGCTGCTGCTGCTGCTGCTGCTGCGAGAAGAGTCGCAACGTACCTGGTGTATATCAATTGGGACCTTGATTTCTGGCACGTTTTCAGATATGTATCGCTCCAATGATTGGAGGTCAATAGGCTGTCTCACGGCGCCAGCCATTGCGAAAAGCTTGAGAGAAGTAGGAGCAGAGTTTGTTTGACCCGAATCATCTCGTTGGAGTTGTGCTCCATGCCCGCAAGTAGCTGACAACCTTGGGCCTCGGCATGTCGAGAGCTAAAAGTTCAGACGCTGGAGCCCCCGGGATGTTGCCCCGCAAACAAACCGCGGGGCAGCTGCCTCACATTCCAGGAAGCCTCAATGTTGGACACGCACATATCTCCAGGTCTCAATATCATTCAGCAGAATTTGGCAGACGTGATTGTTTTCATAATCATTTATTCATTTCATATGTAATGACTTTTCTGATCCTGTGCTACAAGGGTATGAGCATCATCAATACCACCACAACAGCAGCAAGTTTTGAACACTCGCTTCAAGATACTTCTACAAAGCCCCTCTTCTTAATAGAGCCCTTGTCTTCCTCTTCCCAGGTCTCTTCATCAACATAGTCCTTCACGCTTTTCGCCTTGACCTGAGTGCTGATGACCTTTAAAGCTGCAAGGTTGAAGCCTACCTCATCCTTCTGCCTTTTCAGCTCGCGTCTCAAATTGCTCCTGATCTCTTCCAGCATTGGCTTCATGGTCTTGCTAGCAACAATTTGAGCATGGTGAGTTTTCAGCATAAAGAAAAGGATTCGACAAGTCAGCGGAATGTTCATCGACCGCTTCGCGAAGATGTCGATGAATGTGAAAAGCATTGGAAGTTTGATGAACGGCAGGACTAGCAGAGCGTCCTGTAGCGCTGCAGCTTGTATCCCCTGTAGAACCTGCAGAACGTGTGCCTCAGCACTAATTCCTCCGAGTGCCATGTATAGGAGATTTCGAGATGGCGGTGCGGTCTTGGGCTGAGAAACTTTAGCTTCATCCCACTCTCTCATGACGTCCAAGTCGATCATGCCAATGTCCAAAGCCTCGGTTATCTTTTCTCCTGCCGTAAGTGTCTCGCTCGTCTGCTTTCCAACGTCACCAAATTCTGCGTCGTCGTTTTCATCTTTGTCGGGCTCAAGGGAAGCCAGCATAGTGCTTTCGTACAACTCTTCGAGCTCCTTCTCCTTCTCTTCTTCCAAGAATATCTGCTCGTCGGTTTGTTCCCAAACTCGGATACTCTTATCGTGACTTGCACTGACAAGAAAATTGCCTGTCTTGCTTACAGCAAGCGCCCAGATCTCTCCATGATGGCCGTCTAATCTTTGAATTTGCTCAAACTTGTCGCCATCCCAGTACTTTATCATCTTGTCCTTGCTGCTGCTAAAGAAGTGATGACCGTTGCCATCCTGATTGTGAGGAACGAAAGCTACCTGGAGGATACTGTCTTGATGCGCGAAGAAGGCCTTGTGACAATCGCCAAAGTCTAGGCCCCATAGTCGGATATTCTTGTCAGCAGAACAGGTGACGATCATTTTGCTGTCGAACGAGATATCCATATTCAGGACTGGTAGTTTGTGGCCATACAAATTGAGAAATAACTTCAACGAATCCACGAAGAAGACTTTGACAGTGTTATCAAGCAGAGCGACTGCCAACAATCTAGAGTCTGGGGAGAAGCGAAGACTAAGAATATCATCGGAGACCTTTAACGTTCGAGTATGGACCAATCGTAGTCTGGGTGTGGTTCGTTTGGTGCCAGGGATTTCCTCTTGGAAGACTTCAAAGCTCCAGAACTTTACTGTTTTATCCGCTCCTCCAGAAGCAAGCGATTTGCCGTCAGGATGTACATGCAAAGACCACAAAGCACCTTCGTGTGCCTTGACCGTGTCAAGAACAGATGCAGATGCAATATCGAACAATTCTAAATCCCCGCTCTTAGTACCTACCACCACGATTTTGTCTCCAGGTAAGAATGCACAGCAAAGCGCGTATCCACACTCAAAAGTACGTATACAGCTCCTCGTGCGTACATTCCAGATTTTGAGTCCACCATTGGATGCTGATGCCAGCATTCTATCGTCGGAGCTAAGAGCGAGCGTCCGGATATCTGCTCTGTGTCCGGGGAGCTCCACAGAAAGGGATCGAGAGTAGTCTGGAAGTTCATCGCTCTTTGTCTTCTTGCCCTTTTCTTTCGTTGGTACATTGTAAACCTCCAGCTGATTATTCGTTGTGGCAGCCAGTAACTGTATGGCTTTCGAGCCTTTTGTTTTGACCCAATACGTAGACCGAACTTTACCTCCCGTTCTTACTATCACGTATGGAACGAAAACATCGGCAATCTCTGCTTTGGATGTGTCTTCGTCCTGTTCGTCCGCTGCCACATTATCAGCATCCATCTTCTCACCCCCAGCTACCTTTTCACGCCTCCTCTTCCTTTTTCGCGCTAGCGCTTTCCTCACCTCCTCACCGGACCGTATCCTCCATACTTCGATGGCTTTCTCGGAACCATGCACAGCGAAATAGTCTTGTCGAGGATGGAAGCTCACTTCCAAAGCTTTGTCTTTTCCTTGGCGGTGGATTTCTCCTCGACTCTGTAAGAATTTGCTTTTGGCAAGACCATCCGGCCTACTTGTTGACTCAAGGAGAGCGGTGGTATTGATGGACCAGACTTTGAGCTCGCCATCATTCCCAGCAGTAACGCAGCCAGCACTGTCAGGCGATACACCAAGTGCCCAGCATTCTCCATTGGTCTGGGCGACGTGTGTTTCTATACAATGCCGAGACGAAATGTCCCAAAGCTTGATGAGCGCGTCTTTGCCTGTTGTCAGGAGGAAACCTTCAGCTACGGATGGATCCTCATAGCGCGTGCTAGTTTCCCCATTCTCACCAAGGCCGGCCTGGTCGTCTGGTTGCAGGAAGTGCAGTCCAGTAATCTGATCTTTATGGCCCCTCAGTTTAAACAAGCCTATTTCAGCTACCAAGTCCCAAATGATAACATCTGTATCCTTGGAACCACTTGCCAACTTAATGCCGGACTTGTCAAAGGCAAGTGTTGTGATCGCTGAACGATGTCCATTGAAGCTGACTATAATGGCAGCTATTTTCGAGTCCCATATTCGAATGCTTCCATTGTCGTATCCAACAGCGAATATATCCTCGTCGGTTTTACTTTGCGCAATGGCAGTGACCTGCGATTTGCAATTGTTATCTCGCCATCGACTTAGAAGTTCTCCTTTCTTGATATCCCAGCATAAGACTTCTTCATTTGCAGCTGCTATAGCTCGACCGGCTCCCGTCCCTCGAAGTGATCCAGATTCGAGCGGAGATGAAGCCCAGACGACGTTGGCGGTGCTGGAATTGACGAGACCGAATGTCTTGGAATAATCGTACTTTCTTGGATCTATGTCAGCTCATTGCTCCATCTCCTGTGAAGATTGCATACAAATATGATTTGACCATCTTCACATCCTGAAAGTTTGCGACCTGCAAGAATATTTATGTTAGTAGCTGTACCTTGCGTAAAATGTAGTGGTGATCGCAGCAGAATCGGGATGATGTATTGCTTACCTACCAAGACTCGTGTCTGACTTCAAGTGAAGAATAAAAGCACCCTGTACCAGAGAATAGCCGTGCAATTGGAGGGGAGATACCATCCAAATATTTTTTCTGATGCTTCGCGATAAGTCCTTAGCGCCTCTTCGATAAGCTCTACGTTCCCGGAATGGCTTAGTGGGTTATAGCCCGCTACGTTCGGTAGCCTTCAACAACAGCAGGTAGTTCGACAGCAGACGTGCAGAGGGGCCAGGATTCGACCACACGATCTCAAAATGCTCCTTCTTGACTATCAAAATGTCTTGATCCAATCTGTCTTGACAGAGCGATTCTCAGGGTTAGTGTATAGCAGTCGGTCAAGAATAATTCTGATTCCTGCCAAATAGTGCCCCTCCAGTCAACATCGACCAAACAGTCTCAGATTTCGACGGCGTCACCTTCCACATCTCGACACCAGAATCTAAGACCAAAATCCTTGTTTCTATCCAAGTCCGATGCTTCCATGAGTTGCTCCAGTATGGCGCACAACAGGTGCTGGAACGCGAATACGGCCAGCTTGTAGTTGCGCCGGAAAGCGGGTACAACTTCTCTGTACAGGTTGACCTCGAAAGCCTCCCTGAAGATAAAGGTGGGCATCTTGCCATGAGAGACTTGATGGATAGTTGACAATAGTTGTGTATGCAGAGGCACGAGACGATATCATTCGAAGAGTATCTCTGCTGAAACGAAATGCAATGGCGGCACCATTTGAGCATGCATTCGAGGAGCACCACAAGCTGAACGAGGAAGCTTCAAAATTCACATCTGAGGAGGCACCACAAGGTGTTCGGGAAGGAGGAGAAGTTATGGCCATTCATTACCGCGACGAAGAATCCATTTTCATCAAAGCCAGTCACGACAGAGTCACCGTTATCTTTAGCACGATATTCCGGGAGGAGACGGATCGAGTCTTTGGCAAGGTCTTCATCCAGGAATTCGTTGATGCACGAAGAAGAGCTATCCAAAACGCTCCACAAGTTCTATTCAGGACCGACCCTCCTTTGGAACTACAAGGAGTACCGGGAGTGAAGGATTCTGGAAATGGAGAAATTGGCTACGTGACATTTGGTATGTGATCCTCAGCATTTTTTGGTTGTTTTACTGATATTGGTAGTGCTGTTTCCAAGGCATTTGACACGTCAAAGACGAGATGAGGTGATCTCTCACATCCAGACCTTCCGCGACTACTTCCACTATCACATTAAGGCTTCCAAAGTACGTATCAGATATACTCTATAACCTGGTCGTCAATTCACATGTTTTAGGCTTACATCCACTCGAGAATGCGAAGACGTACTGCGGATTTCCTTCAAGGTAAATTGAGAATTGGAAAGGTGTTGCAGCTTTCGCTGACATTCAATAGTATTGCGGAGAGCACGTCCAGAAAACGAAGAAAAGGAGAGAAAGACAGCAAGTGGACGAACTTTCAAGGTTCAAGGAAATTGATAGCGTGCTATTCCCCTCACGAAGATACAAAGAATTACGACCACCAACCAGCTCTCCATGAATTGTGGTATCAGAATGAAGCCATACAGCACGCATTCTTTCCGTGATTTACCTTTACATGAAGCACATCCTCCACCAACTTATGGAGCCATTGTCTTTCTTGTACATTTGGGTGTAGACGCCTCCACTTGAGCTGCCAAGTGATCAATAACGGTATCGACAAACTTGGAGTTATCGCCCTCACTTTGCATGATCTATCCTCCTCTGCCTTCTCCTCTCCTCCTTCTCCTCCTGTTTCTGGACCTTGGCGCGTGCCTCCTTCTTCTGTCGTAATGCTTCTGCTTTGCTCTCTTCAGGTGTGAGGACGACAGGTGGTTGAGGCTTGCTTCTGAAACTTTCCATCATTTTCTCGGGGTGACTCGTGCTCTTGATCTTAGGAAGCTTCAAATAGGAAATAGGGCTGATATTCTTCTTTTTGTGGTGGGCTGTGACAATATCTTACAGATATGTTGAAATGATGATGAGGGAATGGTTCATACTCCAGTCCGGGTCAGAGGGCTCTTTTAAGTTCTACCTTCCTTTCATTGATCGTCGAGCCAAGAGGGGCTTGTATTATTTGGTGTTGACTAACCCACAAGGCTGATTTATGTAGTGGTGGCGCAGTATGTGAAATTCAAGGTCTAAGTAACAATGTAACCAAAACTCTGCTCCAGAGAGCTTAGAAAGGATCTCTTGCAAGCCACTAAGCTTCTATTGAGGCGTGCCAAATGTTGTTGTAAAGACCACCCTCGACCTGCAGTAGTGCGGCTCGGGGAGCACCAGCACCAGGGCAGGCTGACAGAGCGAGTTCACGTGACTACTCGCGCTAGTAAATTTAGCGTCTGAGCCGCATAATCTTTATCCGTGAGAATTAAAGACAGAGCCTCGAGCAACAGACAACGACAACCCACAACGCACGCCACAATGTCTGACACCGACTTTGAAACGATCAGGAAGCTCCAGGCGGAGAGGAATGCCGCCTCTGCTGGTAAGAAGGGGTCAAAGACGTTTGATCCATCCAATCAGCGAACTGATGTCTCCACCAAGGCCTCCCTGACCGAAAGCTTCGACACCAGTCTGTACGAACGCGATGGTGGCGATAAGTTTGCTGGTTACAATACATCTATCGCTATAACTGATGGCGACGATGACGAGGAGATGGAGGATACCAGCAGGCGCCTAGTTGGCCAATATACAGCCTCGAAGGAGCAGATAAACGAGTTTGCGCACGGCAATGGGGTTGAGGAAGAGGATATCCTTCTGGGACGCGAGAAGAGCGCACGAATCGCTGATCGAGAGACCGACTACCAGAAGCGGCGGTTCGAACGTGTTTTGACACCCACTCGTGCTGATGCGTTCGCCTCGAACAGGCAGGCTGGAGCGGCGGAGGATGGCGAAAGCTATAGGGAAATTATGGCGCGTAGGGAGCTCGAAAGGGAAGAGGAGAGAGTGAAGAGAGCTATCGAGGAAAAATCATCGAATGGCGAAGTCACACATCACGAGCCAACGCTGACAAAAGACGGCAGTGGATCGCCCAGCGACAAGGAGAACAAGGAGGCGGGCTCTACTGAGGTTGTCGCAGCTGGACGCAAGAGAAAGCAAAGATGGGATGTTTCATCCGATTCTACAGACGCTGCTGCACAACCCACTGAGACAAAAACTAAGCGTTCGCGATGGGACCAAACACCAGTAATTGGAGGGGCTGCTGTTGACGAGACACCTAGGCGACGTTCGAGATGGGATCAAGCTCCAGCAGCAACACCGATTGGGAATCAAGGTCTGGTCACACCTATGCACCCATCACAGACTGGAGGTCCTGTTATGCCCACAGCATTCGGAACAGATATATCAGCCCGCAATGCACCATTGTCAGATGAGGAGCTGGACATGATGCTTCCCACTGAAGGATATAAGATCTTAGATCCCCCGCCAGGATATGCGCCTATTCGAACAGCTGCGCAAAAGATTATGGCCACTCCGACCCCTGCTGGAGGCGCATCTGGGTTTGGTGGCTTCATGATGCAGGACCCAGAAAGCGGAAGAGCACTAGGGAAGCAGCTTCCAACCGAAATTCCCGGAGTAGGAGATCTGCAGTTCTTCAAGGCCGAGGACATGGCCTATTTTGGAAAGCTCACAGATGGAAGTGACGAAAATGCCATGAGTGTAGAAGAGCTGAAGGAGCGTAAGATCATGAGGTTACTGCTGAAGGTGAAGAATGGCACGCCACCAATGCGAAAGACTGCTCTTCGCCAACTCACAGACAATGCTCGGCAATTCGGAGCTGGACCCCTCTTTAACCAAATCCTTCCACTACTGATGGAAAAGACACTGGAGGACCAGGAAAGACATTTACTCGTCAAAGTCATTGATCGTGTCCTCTACAAGCTTGACGAGCTAGTCAGACCTTACGTTCACAAGATCCTGGTCGTCATTGAACCTCTACTTATCGACCAAGACTACTATGCACGAGTCGAAGGACGAGAAATTATTTCTAACCTCAGTAAAGCTGCCGGTCTAGCACATATGATCAGTACGATGCGTCCAGATATCGATCATGTTGATGAATATGTCAGGAACACTACTGCAAGAGCCTTCGCCGTCGTTGCTTCAGCGCTCGGAATACCTGCACTTCTTCCATTTTTGAGAGCTGTCTGTCGGAGCAAAAAGAGTTGGCAGGCTCGGCATACGGGATGTAAGATCATTCAACAGATTCCTATTCTGATGGGCTGTGCCGTTCTTCCACATCTCAAAGGCCTGGTGGACTGTATTGGCCCAGCACTTAACGATGAGCAAGCGAAAGTCAGGACTTGTGTAGCCTTGGCTCTTGCAGCTTTGGCAGAAGCCGCCAACCCATATGGTATTGAAAGCTTCGACGACGTGTTGAATCCACTCTGGACCGGAGCCCGCAAACAACGTGGAAAGGGTTTGGCCGGCTTCCTCAAGGCTGTTGGCTATATCATTCCTTTGATGGACGAAGAGTATGCAAATTACTACACCAGTCAGATCATGGAAATTCTTCTGAGAGAATTCTCATCTCCAGACGAGGAGATGAAAAAGGTAGTCCTTAAGGTAGTGTCTCAGTGCGCTGGTACAGATGGTGTGACAGCAGGCTATCTCAAGGAGCACGTTCTCGATGAATTTTTCAAGAGTTTCTGGGTCCGACGAATGGCCTTGGACAAGCGCAACTACCGACAAGTAGTCGAGACCACTGTTGACCTTGGACAAAAGGTTGGAGTTGGCGAGATCGTCGAGAGGATCGTCAATAACCTCAAGGATGAGAGCGAGGCATACAGGAAGATGACTGTGGAGACCATCGAGAAGGTTATTGCCAGTCTTGGAGCAGCAGATATCGGTGAGCGACTTGAAGAACGCTTGATTGACGGCATCCTTCACTCCTTCCAGGAGCAGAGTGTCGAGGATATTGTGATGTTAAATGGATTTGGCACCGTGGTCAACGCTTTGGGTACACGATGCAAGCCATACCTCCCTCAAATCGTCTCTACTATTCTATGGCGCCTCAACAACAAATCTGCCACTGTACGACAGCAGGCTGCAGACTTAATCTCGCGAATTGCAATGGTCATGAAACAGTGTGGAGAGGATGCACTGATGGGCAAACTGGGCGTTGTGCTTTACGAGTACCTCGGAGAAGAATATCCAGAAGTTCTGGGATCTATCCTTGGTGCGCTGCGGTCTATTGTTACCGTGGTTGGTATCAGCCAGATGCAACCACCCATCAAAGATCTTCTTCCGCGACTCACACCAATTCTACGAAATCGGCACGAGAAGGTGCAAGAGAACACTATCGACCTGGTTGGACGTATTGCCGATCGAGGTCCAGAAAGTGTCAATGCAAGAGAATGGATGAGAATCTGTTTCGAACTGCTTGACATGTTGAAGGCTCACAAGAAGGGCATTCGAAGAGCTGCAAACAACACATTTGGTTTCATTGCAAAGGCTATCGGACCTCAGGATGTTTTGGCTACTCTGTTGAACAATTTGCGAGTACAGGAACGTCAATCTCGAGTCTGTACTGCAGTTGCGATCGGTATTGTTGCCGAGACTTGCGCACCGTTCACTGTGCTTCCAGCATTGATGAACGAGTACCGGGTTCCTGAACTCAATGTCCAGAATGGTGTCCTGAAATCATTGTCCTTCCTTTTTGAATACATTGGAGAGATGGCGAAAGATTACGTTTACGCTGTTACACCATTGCTTGAGGATGCACTTATCGACAGGGACCAAGTACACAGACAAACAGTAAGTCCTTCACCCCTTTTGTTTTCCATGCATGATTGCTAACAATATCCTAGGCTGCCAGTGTAACCAAGCACGTCGCACTTGGTGTTGTCGGACTTGGCTGCGAAGATGCTATGATCCATCTCCTCAACCTGCTATGGCCAAACCTCTTTGAGACCAGTCCGCACGTTATTGATCGTATCATCGAAGCAATTGACGGTATTCGAATGGCCATAGGACCTGGACTCGTCCTGAATTATTTGTTTGCAGGATTGTTCCACCCAGCGCGCAAGGTTCGGACAGCGTACTGGAGAATCCATAACGATATGTACTGCCACGTTGCAGACTCCATGATCCCATATTATGGACCTGTGGGTGGTGAGCAGATCATTCGACCGGAACTAGCGATCGTAATTTGACGGAGGGATAATGGCAATGGGCATTGAAATGGCGTAGGATTGTATCATAGCGGGATTGTGTAATATTCAAAGCGAGAACGGAAAGAATGCCTATGATTCTATTCAGCATGTCGTGCTTTCAATGCTTTCTTCTCGCTTCAAGCATAAAATTGTTCGTCCAAGTGGACTCAAAGTCCATTGGAAGTCGGTACATTCTGCAGTACAATTTCAACGCTGCTCAGGATGTTTGGTCAGAATATGCTTCCTCCTGTTGTAAGTGTGGAGAAGGATCGTGATCGGACACGATGGCCAGAGGTCTGGACCTGATCTGCAGTGCTCACCGTGTACAAAGATGTTCATCCTTATATAAATATAGGTTTGAGACAAATGAAGCGTCGTAACCCAATCTCTTTCAAACGAGTTTCTCGGTGCATGAAACATGAGGTTCAAAAACGGTTATGAGATTGTACTTCTCTTTATTATGTGTGTGTATATATATGGCTTCGATGGTTGCAGTTCCTGTGCTCTCTTCCTGCTCTCCAGCTATCTCGATGTTTCGCGGTGTGCGAGCTTTTCAAGCTCGACCAGTGTTGTTGGAAGTCTCCTACACTAGCACCAAGGCAGTTGTCTGCCATCATCGCACTGCAGTGTAGCTCATGAACCCCTCTGCCTGTTTTCATGGAAAATAGGGATTTTTGTTATGATCGTTGCGCATCTTATGACGGAGACGTTAGCGATTTTGCTAGTAGAACGTTGCGTGTCTTTTAGATGAGCTCCTGGCTCGTCAATGCAGTCGAAGTTATCCTCTTATTCCGGGCATGGACTTGAAGTTCGAGTCTTTCCCTAAGCGTTAGCAACTTCTTTTCGCGGAGTTTGGGATGCCTGCTATCTTCAGCGTACTATTGGCATTGGCAGTATCTTTGGTATTACTGCTAGTTGTTCTCTCGGTGAGCTCATCTTGACAGGACAGTGCGTGTTTGCCTTCGTGCAAGGACGACAGAGCTTCACGCTGAAGGGAGTATGGAGATGAGAACGCGTTCACGCTTACGCTCCGATGGATGCCATGCCTTCGTCCCCAAGGCAATACAACATTCAACTTCCACTGGACACCTGATAGCAACAGGACCGATAGCACTTGCCCGGATCACTTGTACAGAAGTAGCTCACTTGATCGCGGACCAGGTCAGAGAAATTTCAACATTCGGCCCTTCACGACTGAGGAGATTGGGATCCTCGCGATGCTGGCGATTGCGAAGATAGGGCTACGATTGCTTTGGGACGAGAAAGCATGACCACCGACCAGCCTCATCATTCAATGATCCTGGCATTGCCCAGGTATTTGAGATCAGGCGACAGGCTGTGCTCATGTCTTCTTTGGGACGGAATGGAAGCGGGAGATGGACCTTGAGATGCAGTGCTCATCACTCAATGGCTTGGGGTCTTTTGGGTCGGGAGAGGCTGCAGCCATGAAATCAATAAAACCTATTTCCTGGGGAAAGGCACTAAGGCAGGTAGGTAATGGATTAACATTTCACACCGCAGCCTCGTCACTGAAGATCGTGGTATGTTTTCGAGAGGTTGTAGACGGTGAGGGTACAGAGCTGGGCTTGGCAAGGCGAAAGGGCGATACTCGATATCTTGGTTGCATGTCCAATTGTCGAGTCAGGTGGTGACAGGCAAACCTAGATACTCGAGTTCCCTCTTCCACAATAGGAGGCTATCTATCCAGGGATTCAGGGAAGTTTCTTTGATCAGGGAAGTATCTGTCATGCTATCTTTGTCATGAAGGGGTGTAAGCACTTCTCATGATCCCAACTCCATCTTCATCTCAACATTTCTCTAGTCAACAGATTGTATGCACGACACGTCCCCGAAGTCGCCGGAACCTGCCTTCTCTTCACCTTCCCCATGTCTCTTTCGTATCATTTCCCAAGCCTCATCTCATTTCTCCCTTCTTCCTTCAGAAATTGACCCTGCCCATCTCGATCTCTCATTGCGCCATGTCCCTTTCCCTTTCCTCCCGTGACGTCCCAGGACCGCAACTGCCATGCTCACTTCTGGAAGCCCTAGCTTTTTCGGCGAGATGCTCGGAGGCATTTGGGCTCATTAAGCCTCAGTTCAATACGCGTCGTTCCATAACGGTTCTCAAGCCAGCGCTTGCACACACCGGGAAATGAGCTGCAAAGCACGTCCCTCAGTGTGGGGGATCATCTCTGCTTTCCCCTTGCTGCTGCGGCTGGAAGAAGCATGGCGGATGAAGCTTGGACCGGGCTTCATCTTATGTTTCTCTCTTGCCGTTTAATGGGAGATCCACATATACATGAGCCTTACCGAACTAGGTGGGCAAGAAGGGATTAGGGGACTTGAAACAATCGCGTGCCAGGGGGGCTGATATTGCGGAAGACTGATGGGCCGGGATGTGAAGATGAAGAGAAGGGAGTGCGACATGGTTCTGCGCCGTGCGCTCGGCATTGGGAAGGGACGGGTGGATGGGAGCCCGCAAAGAGGCTTGCACGATGCTGTCAAAAGTCAAAGAAAATTGAGGGGTGGAGAAGAAGTTCATGGCCATGCCAGCCGTCTCGAGAATGTTTTGAACTTCTTGGGGGCTGAGAAACGGGGCCCACGCAAGATTGACAGGTACAGACTGGGTAAGTAGGTTCCGTAAGAAGAGGTGATCATCCCATGATCGTGAGATTTTTTGACCAGGTTGCTGGGAGATGAGCAGAGCATGAAAGTCTGTTTTCGAGGCGGATCTTCTCCGCGAACAGATGCAGCGTGTGGCAGTCAGGGATGCGGGCGATTTCGTGAATGATTTCGACAGGGCTGCGGCGCCTTGCGGGAATGTGAAGTTGAAGATGCGCGTTTGTCGACGTTACCCTTTCCAAACCTCCTATCTTGGATAATATGATCGGGTCTTTTTTCTGATGAATAAGTCTGCTGCTTTGGGAAGAGAGGTATGCAGGAGTGGAACTATCAATTATCATCGTTTGGGCAGCATCAGACTCAACGCTGACTTGGGACTTGCAGAACTGTCAAATCTTCTCAAACCCGAGCAATCAACATGCCCTGCAACGCCGTATCTGCAAGGCCAACTGCTTGCTTCTGCATGCAAAGCTCATCAGGGTCTTCACACTTGGGAGGATTTCTTCAGTGGCTTGCGATTGGTTTCGGTGGGTTTATCGGGAACGTCCTGCCTCCACACAGCGTTCAGATGGTGTGCGGATGGCGCACGCCGGTTCAGACAGTTGGTGATTTGACATCGGGCGAACTCAAGTCTGACGCTCTGCATACGAGTACCGCGAGGTAGTTGGCGAGTCAGCACTGTGTACGATCGTTGTGATCATGACCAGGGGCAACGACAGACAAAGACAAGACAAGACAAGCCAACCACGAAGAGCCATAAGGCAACTGCGGACATCTCCTGCAACCCCGTCAGGTAGCACGAGGCACCAGGAAGGGCCGCCCGGAACAGACTAAACTCAAAACTCAAAACTCAAAACTTTATTCTGGTCTCCTTGCTCGTGTCCTCGCGATCTTGAAGAGATTCAAGAGTTGATGGAGGAGATGAAGATGGAGCTGCCCCATCATTTCCGACACCGTTGAAGGTGTCTTCTGGTTCCTCGTCGGTACGAGCTTTAGCCTTTTGCGGGTGGAGGAAGAGAGGCCCGCAGACATCGACGCGCATGAATCTGCCACTCCAGCTGCCTAGCCATCATGAATCGTTCACAATGGAGGATGACTGAGGTGAGCTAGTCACGCAAGGTATGGAGCTGTAATACCCGTGCTGTATCCGCGGCGCAAGAAGAGGAGGTGTACTCTAGGAAGTGCAGTAGACCGGAGCTAGGCGGTGGATCGTGCTAGACGTTGTATTGCATTGGATTGGATTGGATCATTGGACCGCCAGGTACACGGCCACGAGTACAGTATTGTACCGTCAACTAAGGAAGCTCTGAGTGGAGGAGCGCATGCAGAAGTGGAGGTTCTCATCATTGACGTCCCAGCATTCGACGCACACACCTCCAATGCTACACTGTACACCATCTTAGATGGCCAGGGCCTGCTCTTCATTTGTCGTTTCAACCAGGGCCGTATGGGACAGCAGCAACAGCATTGAATTTCAACGTCACTCTGCCGTTCAGGGGCCATAGACAACCAATCAGGCCAGCGCACATCTCACACCGCATCGATGTCGTCTCAGGGACAGGCGGTGTGAGTGGTCAATATGTCGACATGCGTGTACGAACCATGCAGCATCGACGAGAACCCTGGAGCGTGACCCTGGAGCCCAACTCTCAGTTCGCCCGTCGACTTGTTGAAATCAATAGTTTGCGACAATTCGTTCTTGCTGTGCTTCTGGCCGGAGAAAGCTGTCCGGCCGCCCGTCGGTCCAAGCCAAAGCCATTATCAACGATGCAGGAAGAAACCCTCTCCTCTCCTGCACGGCACATCTGGGAGTTGAAAAGCAAAGTTTGGAACTTTTCCGACCGTCTCGATTGCCGTCACCGGATCGACAGAGATCCCGGTGGTAGCACATCCCTGGTGTCAAGCCTCAATACCAGGAGCCGGCGCTGATTGGGGAGAGTGGAGACGTCAGCAACCTCCTCCTCGGCCCTTTCGAATCGGTGCAACCTCACCCTCCTCGTCAACATCTCAGTGCAGCAAAGCGCACGCCACAAAATGCAAAACAAAGCCCTACCTTATTTTCACCTCCTCAACGCCAAAACAAATGGTCTGGAGAAGACCCCGGATGCATCATGATCTGGAGTTGGAGCAACCGTCGCAAGGTGCAGGAGACGGGACACGTCTGTCTGTCGTGTAAACACACTCATGAACCATGATATCAGATCATCCACTCTCTCGGGTGCTCAGTCCAGGGCAAAGCTAACGCGCGACTTGGGACAGTCCTCGGGCTTCCTTGCACCGAACGTTAAGATATCTTGGATCAGATAATACTTGGTGCGGGAGAACAATCACGAACGTCGGGGACTGGAGGTTAGCTCGTCCAAGTGTGCCAGATCTCGCTATCGCTGGATGCCTCCTCAGGTGTTCTGTCGTTACAAGCGCAGACGCCACCATCCACAGTTCAAGCCCACGGCTTCAGGCTTCCGTCTTGTCCAAACTTACACACGACTTTTATGATCTTGGCTCTGGTAAAGCAATGGGGTGAGTGACATTTCCATTCAGCACGTGCATTGATACGACCAGGATTGGAAGTAGAGACTAGAAGAAGAATAGCGGATAAAAAAGTGAGAAACTGGGGAGTTTTCGAGATGTCAAATTTCTTCCTCGGCGGGTTGTGGGACGCACAGACTCTATCAAATGCGAGTCAGAAGCAGATTCCGAAAGAAAGGAGAATCTCCCCGTCCCGCGTCTTTACTGACGAATGGGCATGAATCCGCCAAACGGCTGGTACTCGGCCAATACTCACAACCTCTTGTTTTCTTTTGCTGGAATTAAATTCCGAGGAATTGATACCATTGCTCGCCCCGCCTTCTGGTATTGCCCAACATCAATAGCTACCCACGACCGAGGAAGATCCTGAGCTTGCAAACCTCACAGGATGATGCCAGGAGAAATTGTCATTCGCTCGCCTTGCACTTCCTGAGGAGGCGCTCTTGATGACAGCCAACCGTCTTCCCTCGGCTGCGGCAGATGTGCGTGTGGGGAAAGCAATTCAGGCTGTGCGTACGGAGGTAGAAACGGCCTTCACCAGTTTAACTCCTGTCTAGCTGCTCCAGTAGCTGCAGTAGAGAAAAAGCCGTCCGCAGCCCCCAAAAGGGAGAGGCTTGAGTCAAATTTGGGGGCAGAAGTCAAAACCGTCGGACCGATGCTTTTGGTAATAGTCTCGCGATTCAAAGCTGCGATAACGATTGTGCCAAGGAGTGAAAACAAAGTGTGGATTTTTGTGGCTTCAAGCCTCAGCGCCTGGTGGTTCTGTCAGATGTTCAAGGGTTGTCTATCTTGTGCTTGCGTGTCTGGTTGCAGGTTAGCAGCAAGCTTTGGAGCTGTTCCTCATTCAGCAAAAGCAAGAACCCAGAGAGGGAGGAGAGACGACTTGGGTTTTATCTACCCAGCCTTGGGACATGCACTTATTACTTTTATCCTTGACAAGACCCATCTAGAGAGTAGAGAAGTGTCCACCAGGGGTTTGTGATGTCTTCAAGACAAGTCTTCAATTTGCAGGGTGCCTATATCAGAGCTGTTACTATTCGCCATCGGCGGGGATGTTCATGGTGGCGCTTTGGAGTGATATCCTCTTGCATGCAAGCCCTGGTTGGCAAAAACGCCACGGACCAGCCATAGTGCACGCCTCACATCCCCTTGCGCTCTGAGCGTCATTTCGGGGTCCATCTGAAGTCGATGCGACCAGTCAGGAGCTTTCCGGCCCTTGACGAACACTGAAGCCCTGCAGCCCTTTTCAGAACGGGCAGCCAGTGAGGTCTGCTGCAGCGCACGCCGCTGAATCACTGGACCGTCAGAGGGAATCGTGACTGGCTGCCCCGGAGCCAACTCCTCAGGCCTCATCGACGGCAGAGGCGTGAACGCTGAGTGAATGGCAAGTCGTCAGGTCGGGGGTCCACTCGTATTGGATTGCATTCCTGCTGGCGACGAAGTCATTTGCAACTTATCTGATTGTGACGACGAGCTCTCCTCTCCAGCCCAATGCGGCCGATGCATGCTCGGCTTTCCGCTCCACCTACGCCATGGCAGATTCCCCATTACCGCAATCGGTCGTGCCCATCCATTTCTGCGCGCCCAAACCGGCGAAAGGCATGCTGGGGCCGGCCAGTCGGGTTGGTAATGCCACCACCAGGGCTCAACAGCAGCATCATCCTCACCAGGTTGGAGGCTCGTTTCGTTTCAGTGGCGTTTCCATGTTCACGCCCACAATGTGATACACACACCCCCTTTGCAAAACGCATTCTTATTCCCACAAGTGTGGTTTTGATTCGCTGTGATGGCTGGCGCGGGGGGCTGTCAGTTCCTCGGTGGTGTTCGTGGGCGTTGCTAGACAACATGCTTGTGACTTTTGGCGTACTCAGGAAAGTCGAATATCCGTTGTGGCGGGCGCTACACGACCTGACTAGACGGCAGACTACCGGGTCGGGGACAGTACAACTCGTGTATCTGCAGCTTTCCGTTCAGGAGAGAACCATACATCGCGGCAATGCAGTCAAATTGCAATGGGAGCATTGGAAGCTCTTTGGCCATCGCACCGACTTCGGTCCTCCTCTTTGCTATGCCATCTCCTTTCCTATCTATGCAGGCACTAGGTGATATTGATATTGATATTGGCATTGGCCTTCTGGACGAGTAGACGTGACATGAGCCGCAGCAAGAACTGTGTCATCGGATGAGGACTAGCCTCACGGAACGATGATTCCTCCCACGTACGCAGTGCTACCGCTAGCACTGTACAGTACACTAGCCGTCACTAGGTAGCACTACGCTCCGGCAACACTGAGATCTTGGACTGCCTGTTTAGCCCGTCGTGTCTTGGCCGATGCAAAACTACCGTGACCGTGCTCTGTCCCCCAGCCCAGCCTAGCCTAGCATTCCTCCCCCCTCCCTAGCGCGACTCACGCCCCTCCCCTTCCCTCACCACTCTAGCGTGGTCGGGATTTAGTTGATGGCACTCCACCCAACCCTGCATCTCTCCATCATAGATAGCACCGTGCATGGATGGCTGTTCAGTCCCAGTCCTCGTCCTGGTCGATGTCCTCATCCAGCATCCACATCCACAGATTCCACTTCCACATCCACTTCCTCCCCCTCCTACTTCGACCTGCCCTCTACCCGGCTCTGACACCTATCGACTTCTTATGTAAAGGCCTGCTGCCCCCTGCCTTGGGATCGTCGACATATACTTCCCAATCCCTCGCGCGTCTCCATCAAATCCCACCTCACGTCGCCTCAGAACGCACCACTGCACGATAGACTACGCTCTCCCGTCGCAGGCCAGTCTCAAACACTCGTGGCCTCCGATCTTCACCCTTCTCATCGAAGGCACGCCCGCCGGCCCATCACATCACCAGCGCCGACCCAAACCACGCTGGGGACATCTCATATACCAGTCGATCACCAGACTGCCGAAGGCATTGACAGCTTCTCCTACGCTCGAAGTGGAACCTGTCTGATGAGCTTAATCTCCAACCACTCGTGGCATCGTCGACCAAGCACCTCCGCATCGCACCAAGTAGCTCTGGTCAACCGACTCGACACCCTCTTAAGGGAAAAAGGAGAACGCACGCGTGTCGATCTTTGCTGAAGCCATCGCCAGCATCCCCCGGCCCCACTGTTCAGCGATATCCCAGGGCTTCATTAGAGCCGACAAAAGTCAGCTCCTACGCTACCACTCCGCCTTCTCTATCAGACGAATCACCGCCGTCCAGCTCCTCGAACGGCCTCCTGTTCCCTGACCACCCAACCAGCTGCTTGGTTCAGTCCATAATTCTGTTGCACCGACAAGCACATAAGGACGCTGATCCCACCCGTCAAGACGAAACTGATCAACACTCCAACTCTGCAACACCGCCTCGGCCGAAGTAACACAACCTTCTACGGGATCTTGCATCTGATCCACGTCTCTTTGAAACTACTCTTTGTCCTTGTCGGCCAGAGAACACCATTTACCTCCGACCATCGATCATCTTTAAGATGACTATGGCCATCGACAATCAACAACGCTTCGGCGGCATGAACTTCGACCACATGTCTTACTCGAATCCTCCTCAATTCACCAACCCATGGTCGGCAACATCAGCAGCGCAGAGCCATGGCCTGTACGCACCCTCCCAGAACAACATCAACCCCAACTTGGGGCTCGAGAATAGCATTGCAAAACAGCAGCAGCAACCGCCGCGCGTACACAGCAATGTGTCAATGGGAAGTTATGCCAGCGTACCAATTTCCGCGGCATCAGCAGGTAGCCCTCTCTTGACGGATGTATATGGCACGCAGGATTTACTCACCATGCCCCAAGATTTGCTGAGTCCGACCCGATCTGTGTCAACTGGATATGGAAATGAGAACGCGTACTCGAGCGCTCCTTCACCCGTCAACCATTACGCCCCCACCTCCTCACCCTACGAGCACATGGGCTATGCCCCCGCGCCGGTACGGTCTACGTATGCCATCCAGCAACAAGACAATTCTAGGCGATTATCACAACCGTCAGTACCCTCAAACTCCTTCCTCGAGATCTCGGAGGATGCGCAACGCCACCACCGGCAGAATTCCCTTATTGACATCAATGACAGAGGACTCCAACATGAGTCGACACGAAGTTTCGGTGATGCGATTGATGCCAGCAGAGGCATGATAGCAATGAGCCAGAATACTACACCAAGGAATATTTATGGGGCGCAAGGACGTGTGGGAAGAGGGTCAGGTGATTCATATGGGTTCCCGACAGCACACTCTACCAGTTCGTCAATCTCATCCTCGGGCACATACCCATCCTATTTCGGCGGCTCAGTCGATTCATCAGTGAGCGACTACTCGAACGCCGGCTCCGACATCGAATCTGTCTCTTCGAGAACATTACCAAGGCCATCAGGTCTCCTCAATGGTGGAATTCCACCAGCGCCACAATCGATGATGGGCCAATTCAGTTCAAAGGTATCATCGAGTACTCAGAAAAAGCACAAATGCAAAGTCTGCGACAAGCGATTTACACGCCCAAGCTCTTTGCAAACACATATGTATAGTCATACTGGAGAGAAGCGTAAGTTTGGAACATGAAAATTTAAGGTGTGGTCTAATAAGTTTATAGCATTCTCTTGCGAAGTTGAAGGTTGCGGAAGACACTTCTCAGTAGTCTCCAATTTGCGCCGACACCGAAAAGTCCACAAGGGCGAAGCGCAATCTGAAGCAGGATCTGAAGACCATCACTCGGATGAATGAAACGTTCTTTCCTCACGAATACGACCTCTTCTATACGAAATGTTGATATACGTCTCGCT
Source organism: Helotiales sp. EF0021 (assembly GCA_000292665.1). NCBI lineage: Eukaryota > Fungi > Ascomycota > Leotiomycetes > Helotiales > Helotiales sp. EF0021. The sequence continues at coordinate 89,241 of AIET01000437.1, forward strand.
TCAGCGACTCTCTCCACAGTCGCAAGCCGGTAAAAGTCGGAATTACACCACTGTATTTGACGATTGTTTATGTTTGCGATATGCCTTCAGCGTGTTGATATCCACTGGTGCGGTGCGGAGGATTGTTTGTTTACGCCCTGCTTGGTCATTTGCTGCATCTTAGATGTTCACTTCTAATACTTTCATTCACAAAAGGGGTCCGAAAATGGATGGCTCTTTGGGGAAACGGGTGGGATATGTTGTGGCACTCGAATAGGAATGAGCTGCCTTGCTTTTTCGGCGTTGCAGGAAATGGGAAGATCTCCCGTACCGTCTACACGGCTATGGATTTCTCGAATGGGCGAGATCTACTTGGGCTGCTGGGATCGAGATCGATTGTACGATTAGGTTGTGTTTGCTTTTTGCTGTTTCTTTACCCTCGTTACATATACCCCACGGCTTGGAAGGAAGATGGAAAGGATTACATAGTACAAATACGGTCGCTACGACTAGATAATGATAAAGAGTATTAGAACGTGCCAAGATCAACTGTCAGCGATTGTGACATTTACCTTTGCAATCTTGACTTGAGGCCTATAATTGTCGTTCCTCTACCCTTTGCTTGCTATGCGTCTCTAACCAGCTTCAGCGCCAATCACGGCTCACCTATTCAACTCACATCCACTCATCCACACTTAAGAATCACAAGCTCAATTCACCTCACCGCTCTCCCCTTACCGCTCTCCCGCTCCCAAAACAGCCTCTCAACCCCCTCCTACCCATCCATTCACCCATTAACGCTATGTATTAATCCATCCAATCCTCGAACCCCAAATCTCAAATGCACTCACCTACCCCACCCGCCTTACCTTCTAAACGCGTTGCCTTAGCAAAAACTCCAAACACAAACACAGGAAGCACAGCCCAACCCCACCATCGATCACTTCCCTTTCCCTCCTCCCTCCTCCCTCCTTCCTCCCCCTGACTACGAATCCATGCTCGCCATGTGAACCTCCCAGCTCCAGCTCCAGCTTTCCCTCCTCGCTTCTCACATGAAACGAACCATGCCCCAGTAACCCATCTCTGATAACCGACTTTTTCTTCCCTATTCTTCTCTTTTCGCTACGCACTGAGATCTCAATCTTAGCGGCTCAGGTCGGCGATGTGTTTCTTTGTGGTTAAAGATCTGCGGTCATGTCCCGTGATAAAGGACGGCATGGGCAGAGATGGATGAAATGGTGGGGAATTAAGGAATAGGGAAGGTGGGCTTTCTACTGTACTTTCTGATGTGGGGGCTGACTTTGGGGCTGTGTATCTCTTAATTTTTTAATTTGATGCTTGGTGCTTGAACACTCTTCGATGGAACATGTGGTGGAAGGTGGGGTTTTTGCGTCGAAAGTATGGTAAGACAATTTGAAACGACAGGGTGTGTTGTTTGGTAGCCGCTCGAGCTCGAAGAGTGGATATGAAGAGGAGAAAGGAAAGGGAAGGAAAAGGGAAGGTGGGATTTCCTACGTCATATCTGATTCATTGGCACCTGACTTTTTCTCTCCACAGTGGAAAGTTGTGTACCGAAATCGAATCGGGAAAGCAGGATGCAGTAACCTAGATTGCAGATGATTGGTCGGGAAGCAATTAAGGTCGCGAGGGAGAAAATTGGGTTTGAGTTTGATTGCATGGTCGCCACCACCAAACACAAAGGCTGACTGACTACTGTCAAAAAAGGAAAGATTGCAGGATGGAAAGGATTCAGGGTCCAACAAGGGCCTTGCATTCAAGGCTGAGTTGAGATATGGCATCATTGGGTATAAGTGCAGAGGGCATGAGAGAGGTAAGCCTTGCTTGACTGGTGCGGTGACAGATGGTGTATCATGAATACGCATCATCGACTGGGTTCTACGCTTTGGGTCGTGTTACTCTTGTGTGGTTTGCCTCTATCTTGATGCTTGTTCTGCTTCAAGAGGCTTCTTTACACGTTCCACGACTTCTATGGACTACTGAGAATAGATTTCGAGGGTGCGCGAGGGCGGTGCGGTTGAGTTCTGCTTTGGTGTTCGTAAACATGCTTTTGTTTCGTCTGTTCTCTTGCCTTTGAGAATACTCGCCAATAGGAGAAGTCATACATGGTATATTCTATGGGATAGCATTATCGGTGTCGTCAATAATGGCAGGATACGATGGTTCTTGACTCGAGTTCAACCCTTTACACTTCTTCTTGTAATTCCCATCATGCTCGATGACATCTAATCCTCATCAAAAATGACGACTCGCACTCCTTCCCCATTCGTCATATCCATCCATCCCTTCTCGCGCGCGGAAAAGCAAAAGGGAAGTCTTCGATCATGAGCAAGGGTTGATGTGAGACACAACGTATGTGGCGCTTTTAGCTGCATTTATCCCAGCATCCTTCATACACCCATGTCCTTGCTGTGCATCAAGGGTACGGGATGGCTTGCGCCTTGGATACAAGGCAGTAGGAATAGATGATGCAGGGAAGGAGGCTCGGATCGAGAAATCCCGGGAGGAGGCTACATTTTGATAGATAAACGCCGGGTGGGTGAAATAAAGATGAGACATCACGACTTGCGATATTGATGTTGCTGGAATGAGGAATAGAGAACAACAACAGCAAAGAATGCATAGCAAAGTTGGGACCGATATGTCTCTCCACCAATGCCTTGCACGTTAATATCTGAATCATCAAGCCGTTACGGCTCACGGTTTCCGGCACCAAAGCAAGCCACACCCAGTAACGATATATCAACAAAAATATGAAGGAAAAACAAATCTCACCAACAATGCTATTCGTCAACAAGTATCAAAAGCGATGTAACGAGAACGGACGGTGTGCAACAGAGTCTCCCGTCCCAGATTTATGGTCTCGGGTGTGATGCGTGAGAAAGATACATATGCAGATGCGATCTTGTGCGCTATCACACTGTTGTGCATCGATGTGCCGTTAAAGATGGGCTTGGAGGTTGCAAGTGCCAGACGGCTCGGAATTACTGTACAATGTAAGCTTTGGAATCCTTGGGCGGGAAATGGTACGAATGGTGTTGTGATTGGCTTCATGACTGTGATAGGATGGTCCTAGTAGGTGGTATAATTCGCCGAATTTGTTGTCAGCTGTTGTTTTTGGAAGTTTTGATACCAAGTAGTTGGAGTTCCAACCACTGCGGGTGGTGGGATCCGGGAAGGACGGAGGTGTGACAAACCTCAGGTTACGGTACCAGTCCTGTGGAACCATGGTTGGAAGGTTTCTCAACATGCGGAGTGTCTAGTTACACTGTGGACAACAGCATGATATACTATCAAGACTTTGTATATTCGAGATGGAAACATGGGACAGTTACCCACAGTACGCCAGTGAATGAAGCTTGGATTGAACGTCCAAGATGAGCTCGCCCGATTGGGACTCCTGCACACGAAATGTGACGAACAGCAGATATTGAGCGGCATGATATGACAGACAGTCAAGTGTACGAGGTCTGCTCTTAGAGTATACAGAGTTGCGATGTGTTCGGGTATGCTTCCCTTGGAATGTCGTTGTCAAATAGTGCTTTCCAGACTAGGCGTACTTAGTCCAGAAGCTAAAACTCACGATGGTTGAACCAAAGTCAACTTGAGACTTTACAGATAAGTAGGCAGATTTATAACTTTCCTCCTTCGGCATTCAGCTTGGAACTCCCCTTCAATGTTGAATTTTGCACTTCCTTTCTGGTCCTCCACACCTCTCACTCGAAGCTGAGCTGAAAAGGACACGAACTCAGCCACGCCAGCCTCTTCCATTCCGCGCCAATTTAGGACGCGCTACACACTATCCTCCATGATCAACGAACTTCCAAAATCCTATCCCCTTGTTACACAAGTCGCCTCGAACCCCACATCAAAATGGCTACAACACGCTCCCAAGCAACTCCTGCCAAAGGATCCTCAATCTCCGCCTCTCAACCATCAAAACCTTCAAACTCAACCACACTCTCACCCTCACAATCACCAGCCCGGCCAGCAAACGACCGCTCCACATCACCAACCCACGTAAACCCCGCGCAACCCCTCTCCCTCTTCCCAGCTTTGACCTCGCAAGCTCCCATCCTCCACCGCCTCGCCTCACACCTCCTACTTACCATCTCACTCGTCCTTATCCCACTATGCATCTACATTCTTCAACCCTCATTCATAGAAGAATCCCTCGGACTAGCAGGCCTGATAGGCGGCGTGGTAGGAGGAATCCCAGCGATGTATTGGCTGGATGCTTATGAGATCGATTGGTACGAGACGGTCAGGAGTTATTGGTGGATTGGGATACCGCTTTTTGGAGCTGCGGGTCTCACGCTGGTTATGGGAGAGGAGGGGGGGTTGGGGATGATGGATGTTGAGTGAGGACTTGGACTTGCTGTGTGGGAAGGTTGGATATGGGACCAAGACTATTCTGGAAAAGTCACGGTTCAGCAAGTAGATTTTCTTCGAAATGATATGGAGGTTTGGCAATGTCGATCAGGTTGAGGCTGGGGCCGAAAGAACAATGCTACCCAGCGGTCCAGCCTCGAAGACAGATGGAAATGGTTGCCATGCCTGATGGTAGGTCTAAGAGACAGTGAGATTCAGGTAGAAGAAGCATGGATACAAGACCTGGCGAAGCAGTAAGTGTGATTGGGTATGCAGGCAAATAGAGGAATACCAGAGACACTTCACAGATTTCACAAATCATGAATCAAAGCCCTCGTTCAAGAATCATGCATTTCAGAGTTTTATTCCATCGCTTCTTTTTCATTTCACAACTATAAACACGTTACATTACACCCCGCTGAAAATACATGAGAAGTGGACCTAGATGCCACCCTCGCCGGCCTTGTGGCGTGACCGCAGAAGAGTATCATACAAAGAGAAGATCGAGGTTTGAACCATGAGGTAATTTAGCGGTAAACATTAGGCGTATGTAAACGAAGAAAAGAAGATTCGACGGGAATCCTTAGATTCAGCACATGGTGCTCGTCGAGAAAGGTCGTGAAAGAGCAAAAAAAGCTAGGCTCTGTATGTGAAAGAACTCCGAGGGTATGCCGCAAATCAATCAACTCAAACAAGAGTAGACGGCCGCCCAAATCAGCCTAACCAGAACGCCTCTTAACCAACCCAAACGCCTTCATAATACTGATATCAGAGCTGTGTGCTTTGCTTCTCGACAGCATTCCGCCCGCCCGCTAATGAGCCGAACAGTTGCTCGGGTGGGACTCGGGAGAAGCCGCGGCTTTTGTCATAGGTTGTGGGCGCTGGAACGTAGCCCTCGCGCTTTCTGCGGATACGTGCAGCAATAACACCAATGATGACCATGAGGAATATGACGCCAAGCGAGATAGCCAGGGCAATCAGTATGATGAAGCCTTTGGCGAGTTTGCCACCTGTCCATGTTAGCTTCAGAAAGACCCCTGTGGGAATTATATACATACCAGGGCTGGAGAAGAAGTTTTGTTTCTGGACAAAGATTTGGGACAGACTGCCACCTGTATTAGATGCAGTGGTTGTGAGAGCGAATGGATTGAACGTGGTGCCATTGAACAACACGGAAGAGGCATTCCCGAAGCCCGGTACGTTCAGCGCACCTGTGATCATCAAGGCCTGGTTAGATGGGACAAGAGTCGTTGAGTCGTGATTCTTTGTCAGGGAAAGTACTTGGAGACCGCGAATGTTGGTGCCGCTTGCGAAATCGTTACCCGTGGATTGGAATGTGTCGCCATCAAATTTCAGGAGAAATGCTGATCCATTGGTTGCGGTACCGGCCACCCAGAATTGACTGTTGTCGTTCTTGGCTGTAGTTAGGGCAGTCACAGGTCCTGGAATTGTACTCGCATCGGTGGCTATTGCCCAAGTCTGGGCCTTTGCGTCGTAAGTTGCGAGTGAAGTGTCGACATTATCAACTGAAAGAGATCCCCCTACGAGAAGCGAGCTCGTGCTGGTCCAGATCATCGTATTGACAGTACCGGTCAGTGTTGTTCCAGGTCGGTCCCACTGCGCAACTCCTGCGGCGAAGACACAGAGAGCAGGACAACTCAGAGATCCAGCAGCAGAGAAGCTCCCACCTGCATATACATCGGTTGTGTCGGGTCTGGTGGTGATTGTGTTGACGTTTCCGCCAGAGAGTGAGGGTGGTTGGGCTCCAAAAGATGAAGTGATGAGATCGTAGGAGATCAGTCCACTGACACTGTTGCCATTAATTGTTCCATCAAGAGAACCTCCAGCATACAAAGTGTCCCCTTGAAGCGCTACAGCCAAGATAGTTGAGTCATCCGACAATGAAGATCCTACTCCGGTGATAGTATCCGAATTTGACCCGTTAATGAAGAGTAGATTATTGACAGCCGAACCATTCGTACCAGTCGCTGTGAAATGACCACCCAGGACAGTGACATTGCGTCCTTCGCTGCTGTAAAACAGGCCGGTAACAACGCCGGTAACATTCGAGCTTGTCGTAGCTCTTTTCGTTAGACTGTTCGAATTCTGCGAAGTCGACACAGTAGGTTGGATGTGAACTGGCAGTGCGCTCAGTCCAGACAGTAGAGTGGCTGCACCATTCGCACTGAGTTGTGAAGTGGACACGGATCCAGCAAACAGGCTTCCACCTGGAACATCAACGGCAGCGGTCAGCTGTCCTGTGATACCCATGGTAGCACCATTCAAGTTTTGGAGCCAGTTGCTCTTGGAAGGAACCCAAACGGCAAATCCGGAAACGGCTACAGAGCTGTTACTACTAGTGGCTAAGATTTCAGTGAAGTCTCCAGTCATGGCGATGACAGTCTCAGGAGTTTTTGTGGTGATGTTCATCAGAAGTGGCACAATGCTTTTTACCGGGCCGTTCAGGCCAGCCCCGAGTGCGCTCCATGTGTCCTTTGATGTATCGTAGGAGGCGACATTGTTTAGGCCAGTATTTCCACCGGTGCTCGTATTCGAGAACTCTCCACCCACAAAGAGAAGGGTGTCATTCAAGAACATCGTCAAGACCTCACCATTCAGACCACTACCAGCAAGCGAGTTCGTGCCCGAACTTGTGACTGAGAAAATATTGCTGAAGTTGCTGGTCGTAAAGTTGCCACCAACAAACGTGGTAGTTCCGGATGTTTGGAGTGCATTGACGCCAGATCCAGTGGGAAGATCCATGCCAGCCACATCGAATGTAGAATTGGAAAAGTCGGCAGTGTTGATTGTTACTTGGCTAGGATCGTACTCGAAGATGTTGTTGAGCCCACCAGTTGACGAGATAAGTGTGAAGCCGACTCGCATCGCGACTATGGTGAGGTTGTCTATATTCTGGCCAGAAACAGGCGAGAGCGTGATCGAAGGCCGGAACGAGCTACTGCCAGCTTCAACGTAGCCAAAGTAGATTTGGTCGTACTTGTCAAAGTTGTTTGTCTGAAAATTCTCAGTCGTGAATCCAGCATTGCTAGTACCGCTTGACATAACACCTGTGATATTGACCAAGCCACGGTTGGAGCAAGAATTGTCCTGAATACATCCCGGCGTGTAAATGTTGACAGAGTAGTTGCCGGATTGTTTGATATCTGGCAAGAACTCAACAGAAGCGTCGGTCGAACCTCCAGTCAACGAAGCCGTCAGGTACTCAGCGACACTTGAGTAAGAAGGAGAAATTGACCATGCTCCAGTAGCAGTAGCATTGGAAGCTTCCGATATCGAGGCACACGTAGGTTCGTTGAAAGTGTTGATTGCGTATGCGAAGATGTCATTCTCAAACAGCTCAATTCCATTCAATCCCCCTCCACTTCCATACCAGTCTGAGATATCGATCTGGAACGCATTCATACCAATGACATTCACAAAGTGAAAGTCTTGGTATTCAATGCTGCTGTTGCTGCTCAACGGGCATTCGGAAGAGCAAGAAGCGTTCTGACCGGTGACCGGATCAATATAAGTGAAATTCATGATGCCATTGATGGGCATTGCCGTGTATCGCCACGTTTGCGTACCGCGTCCATCCTGGTGAGTATTCCACAATCTCAACTTTGTGGGCTCGAATCCGAATCCGAATTTGGCCTTCCAGAAACCTGGAGTGTTGTCGGCTAGTAGCCAGGTATTGCCCGCTCCATCAAGCCCGTCCGTCTTGCAAACGATGTTGGTAGGGTCGCTGAAGCCAGTGGTCGTGCTCGATGAACCAGCAGTGATGTTGGCACCGGAGATGTTGATAATTTGTTGATCCGGAAGACTGGGACCAGTAGCATTTCCAAGGCCAGTGAATGATCCTCCAAATATGATATTCCCATTCGAGGCTTTGGTGATCGATGTAACTGGTCCATTGAAGCCTGCGAATGGCAGATTTGTCCAACCTGAGGTGCCCAACCAAGCTATCGCATTCGTCGAGTTGGCTCCTTTGAAACTACCACCTACGTAAACCGTGTTTGTGGCTTCATCGCAAAGTAGAGCCGATACCTGTCCGGATAGTCCAGCAAGCGGTGTGATTGAGGACTTATTAGGGTCGAACATCGCAACTCCTTGGCTTTCAATGCCTCCTAAGCTCGTGAAATTTCCTCCTACGACAACTCCTGCCATTTCGCCTGAAGACATGATGAAATTACACATAGCCTGGATACCAGCATCTGCCGCTGCGAGGTTCGCGAATCCGCCATTTGGATATCGCGCGAGAAGACTGGAAGTATCATTCGTAGAAACACCATTCTCGTTCTGACCCTCGAATTCGTATAGAGAGATGCCATTGAAGTCGCCAACGATGGCTGTTTGGCCGAGAGCGGACGTATCGAGGTTCGCAGAAGGAATTGCGTTGAAGGTGACGCCGTGAGAAGTGTGCACGAAACAACCGATAAGCAGGAAGCTTCGAATTAATGGGGGAAGATCAAAAGCTGGGGAGCTCAGCCATGACGAGACCTTCATTGTTGTCGCAGGAGCGCACCGCAGGGAGCGCGGCCGCTGTCGTCGTCGGGGAAGGGGTTCGAAGCTTTGGTCGTTCCTTCACGAAAACATCGAAAATCGTGACGCGTCAGTCAATTGAAAATCCTGTCTTTCGCCCTTCCTCTCTCCTCCTTCCTATCTTAACGAGTGTGAGGTGTGGTGGTGGTGGTGTTTTCGTTGTTGTTGTCGTGCTCAAGGGGACGATCGAAGAATCAAGGAGTTTAAGTTGAGAGTGCGCTAAATCCTGAGCGAACGCCAGCCACCTCCTGCAGGTCTGAACAGATCGAGCCTCCAAACAACGATCAATTAAGAGGGAAGAGTTAAAAGGCCGAACTGCTAGCGATGGTAGCTTTGAGTTCGAGATCAGGAGAGGGGCGGCGTAAGAAGGAGGCGTAGTCGCAGGCAGTTGATTGTTCCTGAAATTCGGTGTCCGGTCGGATGCGGAGGATTTCTCGTTTTGAACTCGATATCGTAGCACAGGACCGTTGAGTGAGTGAATGAAATTTGATGGATCGGGTCCGTTTGCTCGTTTTGTTTGCGTGAAGAAGGAATATTCTACTGAAGGAGAGTGAGGGCTGTCAACGTCAGTTTCGTCAAAATGTTTTCCCTATAGTATTCCCTATTAAGCTGCGTCAGGGCCCAGGGGGTGCATGATGCTTAGACTCACAGCGAAGAAAAATAAAAACAAGATTCGAAAAGAGTGTCGACTGCTGCAGAGTCAAAGATGGTCACTGTCAGGTTGTATGTCAGAGAGAATTGATGTTGCGAGGCAGAGAGCAATTTCCGCTACTCTCTCCGTAACGAGTTCAGATGCGAGCGCAAAGACCTCACTCGTACCTGTCCACGTTTCAACCTGAGAGCATCATCAACACATCACACTTTCATTCTGGTCAACTATCCCTTCTCATTCATACCCTATGCCGTGACAAACTGCATTCTATGGAGTGTTTGAAGCGTTCAGTGGAATTCTGGCCGTTACCATGGGATATGAGGAATTTCGCGCAGTAGCCAATTATATGCTACAAACGACGATTTGCTGAGACGTGTAGAAATGGTAAGATCTACGTTTCCGTACCCCCTGGAGCTCATCCCGAGGACCAAAAGCATTGCACTTTATGTGAACAAGACCTTCCGGCGAGGTCTGCTTCAATACCTGTGTCATTCTAGCAAACGTGCGTCGCTACCATTTACTATTCCGAGTCTCTTCAACTCCGAACCCAGGGGGCCTCGTCAAGATGATTTTACACAACGCACAATGTCCCGCTGTTAGTGATTGGAGGAGATTACATGGTTGTGTCGAATTTTGGGCTGATAGGGAAGTTATGGTGATCAGATAGAAGTGTGTCCTGTCATGAGACATTCTCGACGATACGTAGTCTAATTTGTTTAGCTTCACGCCTTCATGTTGCATTTTGCAAATTTGGAAGGTAGCTGTATGTCTCCAATGTGTTATCTCATCTCTCGGAACATCATTATCCCTCGGGCTATTTATTCATCTTACTAGTTTCCCCATGTTTCGTCTTCGTCCTTTGTTTCTAGTTTCAGGTACCAGCTACCCGCTACCCTCACATCTGGGCCTTGACTTCTCGGGTTCATGTTGCTCTTCCTCCCTCGCATTCATCCCTCCTCGAGAAACTGTTACGTGTTAAGGTTGGGCGAGTACGTAAGACGATTCTTGATGGAAATACAAGAGAGTACATCAGAGTGTGTGGGGAAGTTTTGCTACCTGAACTCAAGTAATGCCTCCGACTAGTGTGCAACGAATCAAGATCTCATAAGAAGGAAACTACATTATATAAAAGCTTTCAACAAGTATGCAGAGGCCGCGTTCAAAACCTAGTCAACTAGAACACGGCATTGAACAGATCAACGGTCCAAATGAGCACCACCCAAGCACGGTGGAGCGGAACTTGAAATATATGACTTAGTGCTTGAATTGGAGGTGATGTGTACTAGTTTTTGCTTGAAAAAGAATGTCTGGTAATTTGGGACTGAGCTGGAATAAATAGCATGAGTAGGAAAATGAGTGAGATTCCAGCAGTGAGTACACCAGACCAGAACGTGTTTAATAACCAGATGTAGCCTCATAGGGAGTCATGCCAGTAACGCAGGTTGTTGCCACGTGCTTCACATCTTAATTCCGTTTCGAAACTGAGTGACTCTTCATTTCTGCTCAGTAAGAGCCGCAGTTCTCCTCTTGTAGTCCATGGGACTCTCATAATCCTTTGACTTTCCAGACCACATGCCCAGCTTCTTCCTCTTGGCCGTCTGCTCCGCCTTCCTGTACTGTGCTTCGAATTGTCCGAATTCAGCGCCCATCTTAGCCTCGTAGATCGTAGCCAGTCCTCTTTTCAGCATCTCTTTGCCTACATCTCTTCGGAACAGAAAACGTCTCACCTATTGTTCAGGTCAGTTGTGCTTCAGAAAATGCCATACTTTCATATTCCAAAGCCCAGTGACAATCACAGAATTTTCACAAACGTACCCAGACGGTTGCCACAATCCGTGTATACTGGTCTTGTTTGTAGATGTAGGCCCTAACTCGGCGATTTAAAATATAGCCCCTCAACCATTCCAACGCTTCTGCTGAGTATGGCTGGGCCTGTTCCCGGAAATCGAAGTCAGTGACCACCTCACGACTATACTTAATTTATACTTCCGATTATGGGCACTTACAGTCTTGCCAAAATGTGCGCCCTCTGGGGCATCAATTCCAGCCAACCGAATATGTATCTGCTTGCAGCATAAGTCCCTTCAGACTTTCAGAAGAGTAGTGTGAAGTGTACCGTCTTATTTTTCAGGTCTGACTTTTTCTCTGGAACCTTCCTCCCTGGTAGCCATCCCCATCCTGCCAATCTTCCACCAGGCTGGTGGTAGAGGTGAAAATTATCTGCATCTCCCACACGCGTCACCGTCCCAAAGAGACTCCTCCTTCGAAAGAAGTTCGGCTTAATATGTGCAGCTTCGGGTATCCGTCGTAGATATGTACGATACAAGCGGGCTGATGCCAATATTGTTGTCGTAAGAAGGATGGTCGGTATTATCGTACGCGGGTCCGTGTAGTGGGACCAATCGGTGGCATTGAGGTTATCTGTCCATGATACTGGCTTCTTCTTGTCATTGTCATCCCTTTTGGAGTCTGCGGACCATGGTGGCCATCGCATCGTGTGTTATGGGGAAAGAGCTTTTGGAAGATGTCTCGCTTGAAGCCTCGGAAGACGTTAGGGTTCAGGCGGATAGAGCCGAGGGGTATTTTCGAGGATATGATATGTATAGAACTCCGCAAGTGAAAGTTGGTACCTGATTTGATCATATGGAGTGGTGTTTCATTGATATTCACATCTTTCATTTTTTTTGTTTATATCTTTTGAAACATGTGCATCTGTTGCTCGCCCAAGAGCAGATGGCCACTGGTCAGGGATTGGATGGGGAAATTAGGTTTTGTTGTTAATTGCAAGACCAAATAAAACATTGGGTTGGGTGTTATGGGAAGAGATGTAGCAGGAAAGTTGTGGTTGGGGTTTTGGTGGCCGAAGTTACCAATATGCAGCCTTGCACAGCCTCGAGTAATGTTTGACAAGAGCGTCACGAAATGCAAATAAGGACCACAGTAATGTTGTTACAAATCAATTGATTTGCCAGATCCTTGCGCAAATGTTTTCAAAAGCCACGCAAGCCCTGGGTATCGTGAACGCCTCCTACGAATAGGTCTGTTCCCCATCCTCAACAATCCAAAGCAAGTAGCAGAAATGAAATGCCTGCCCTGTCCGTCCGTAGTTTTGCAGAAATCGATGATATTGTGTAGAGACTACAAGGCTTTGTCAAACGAAATTTGTTAGTATATTGTTGCTTGATTTAATGAATGACTAAAAAAGCTCACTAAGTTTTGACCCAAAACTCCAAAACCCAACCTATCCCTAGTCCCGCAATGACATCGAGGCTGGCGCGCTACAAACACGAGAGAGACACTGTAGGCAGGTTTCTTTTAGTATATTTCGGTCTGGGTTGGATGGTTAGATGGGCTTACTGTTCATGGAGCAGTTGGTATCAGCCCTTGAGCGCCACCAATACGATGATAAACAGCATAATAACCATGATGTAGATTATAATGCGATGGGTATTGGAATCGCTTCGAAGGGTGGCGCGAGTTGACTGCAGTTCCATCTGCAGTTCAGTGAATTCGCTCCATGATGCGTCCCTCCTCGAGAGCGCGTTGATTCTCAGAGTTGTTGGCTTCGAGGTCGCGCGCGAGTTAATCCTCAGGGTTTGAGCCTTCGTCTGATGTGCTTGATGCTGAAGGCAATTTCGATTGATATTCCGGTGGAGGAAGGTCGATATTTTCGAATTTTTGGTAATTGCAATGGTTGTGGGCTGGCAAGTCGAAGTTGTCGACGAATTTATCATTGCCCGCAGCAGAATCGGCACAAGATGCTACGCTTACGTGCAATGTGGCACTATTCCGAGATGGGCATAGCTCAAGGCCGGCCTTCTTTGGCTGGTCTGATTGCATGATGGACATATCCAGACGTGCGTGCTTTTCTTTCTTTGGTAGTTGTTTAGAATTGCTAGAAAAAAAGAGCTACATTACATCTTGAACAACACGCTCGTTTATTTATCGCCTTTCCCCTTAAGGATTTGGATGTTGGCAGAAAGAAGGAAGCTCGGGCCATCAGCAGGCGGTCAGAAGATTCATGATTTGAGGCTACTGAGACAATACAGTCGCCGGCCTCGCGGCCGACGATTATCTTAACATAGAAATAATTGGCCAAACATGATTCTGATTCTTCAGCTACGGATTGGGGTATGCTGGTAGTGCTTGTTGTCACGACGTCTTCTTCCTGCAGAGCTCTACCGCCCTGTCCCTTTCACCCTTGACTTTATCCCATTGTCTTAATTCTTCTGCCCACTGTTCTATTCAGCCTGTGGCTGAGTTGCAAAATCAGTCGACCCTCCTCCGCTTTGCTCTTTGAGATCTCGAAGTCTCTGTGACTATGACATTGGTCTTCTCTTCGCCTTCCTCTTCCTTGACATCGTCCACCACATGCTCTCGACTGACCACAACCTTGGATTTCAGGATAGTACCATTCTCCTGCTTGATTTTCACCTCATCAACATCGACCTCGACTTTCGTCGTGACTCTTTCTGAGAAAGTTTTCAAGTCGGCGGCAAACAGCACAGAATGGGCCCAACCAGCTTCCTTGCCCCACAGCTGTCTGAAATGATCACCAACAGCATCATAGGTCGCCTTGGTCAAACTTTTATGCTTCCCTTTGCCAAATTTGTAGTCTCGCTGGGCGATCTGCCAAACGTGAGTATCTACGGGTACAGCCTCTCCCCATCCCAGTCCCATTAGACACACACAGTCAGCAACCTTCGGTCCCACACCTTGAAGTTGGAGGAGTTCTTCATGTGCTCTTCGGTACCCTTCACGACCTCCTTCAGGTAGGGGCTTCTGGTCTGGGCTGGGATCAAACGGCTCCGTGTTGCATAAGGTTTGGAGCCAGCTCTCTGGCTTCTCATTGGCAACTATTTTTGCTGTTTTGGCGATGTACCCAGCTCGATATCCAAACCCAAGTTCTCTGAGATGTGACTCGACGCCTGGTCCCGTGAGCACTTCTGGTGGTGGAAAATCATGAAACGCATGCTCATCAATATGACCTATAAGAGGACCATAGTGAAGGCATAAATTGTTGACCTGGACAACTTGTTAACGAGTGAGGTTGCTCAACTAGTAAACCGTCGTACCATTTGCGAGATTCTTATGATATTGTTATTACTGCTACAAACTATAAGTAAATTAGTTATGTGGGTAAAGATATCTCAGCAAGAGCTCGAGAGCTAGGATCTTGAAGCCCAAACCACTTAGAGGGCACTGATGTAAAGATGAGTTGTTTGAAAAATCGCCACCATGAACGAACTCCGTAGAAAAAGTGCAGTTGTTGACGTACTGAATCCTACAAGAGCCTCCCAAGTATCTTGCTTGAGAATACGGACGCCTGTAAATTTCGGCGCTCTCTTCTTAAAGTTTGCATCCACGGAGGACCATTGCTCATACAAAGCTGTCAAGTCAGGAGTAAGGTTAAGATAATGCTTCAACAAAGCTTCGGTATCACCGTCTTCAACAGTAGCATCAACAGCAGATGAGCTCGCTGACGAAGGTGGGCTTGGTGGGTACGAAAGACTTGGTCTTGTCGTCCGGTAATGCAGGTGGGTAGAGTCTTGCTTCAAAGACAGTATCCGGCCATGAAGTGCGCAAGTCCTATTCAACATCAACCCCTATTCAAGAACCTCAACCTCGGACTAACCATTCATCGTCTCTGAGCTTCTTCCACCTGAAAGATTGACCACAGCGCAAGGTTGTGTCGATACAAAGTTCGGCAAGACTTATAGGCAGCTTTCGCCACTCTGAGACACGTAGATTACCCATGATATGTATCCCAAGTCGAGGTTTACAAAGTTCCAGGGGTGTGTCTTGTAGAAGGAGCCTTGTGCAAGGGTCCCGCTAGCGCGAGTTCTAAAGCTACTTTGCGGAACCAGAAATTTAAGCTCACGAAAGGCTCGAAGCAACATTCGCCTTTGAGCTTGCGCCCTGCAAATTTAACCGGACGATATCTCATTGCAATCGCCATTCAACATGAACGGCGACAGCTACTCATCAAGAGGCATGGCACCTTCGTCGTCTTCAGCAAATTCTAAACAGCAAGGTGGAGCTACTACTGACAAGCAAGCATCAACAGATTCTGGTCGACACGGCTCATCCAGAGATTACCCAGTACGTCTTTGTGCCCTGCTCTTTATCGAATAAATTGCTGATCTGTATAGTCTCGCGATGATCGCCGCGATCGAGGTGATCGTGACAGAAGACGCTCGAGATCTCCTGGGCACCGAGGCTCACGCCCTTCCCGACGCGACGGCGATGTAGATTCATATTCCACCAGCCGCGATTACAGAGAGCGGGAGCGAGAAGATAGATATTCTGGCAGAGACCGACGAGGTGGCGGAGAAAGGGAATGGGACCGAGATCGAGGATCCTCAAGGCGCGATGCTCGACGAGATGACAACGATAGACCACTTAGGAGAGACAGAGACCTCTTCGATGACAGAAGAGGGGGGGGTGGAGGGCGCCGCGGCGGCAGAGGAGGTGGTGACAGAGATAGAGGCGATCGCAACGACCGCGACGAGTTTGCAGCACAGCGGAAGAAGAGTCCCACTCCTCCACCCAAGAAGAAAGAGCCAACGCCAGATTTGACCGATGTCCCCTCAGTCCTGGAGCGCAAGAGGCGTCTCACTCAATGGGATATCAAGCCACCGGGGTATGAGAATGTTACGGCTGAGCAGGCAAAGCTTTCCGGAATGTTTCCACTACCAGGTGCTCCAAGACAGCAACCCATGGATCCTAGCAAATTGCAGGCTTTCATGGCTCAACCCAGTGGTTCCGTTACCAATGCTGCTCTCAAGCCATCTAATTCTCGACAAGCAAAGCGTCTGCTTGTCCATAATCTGCCAGCTTCAGTTTCTGAGGAATCAATAGTCAACTTCTTTAACCTACAGCTGAACGGCCTCAATATCACTGAAGGTTCTGACCCATGTATCACAGCACAGATCTCGAAGGACCGATCGTTTGCTCTGCTCGAATTCAAACAGCCTACCGATGCCACCATGGCTCTTGCACTCGATGGAATCACTATGGAGGATGAGCACATGAACGGGGCAGCAAATGGTGATACCAAGGGACTCTCGATTCGGCGTCCAAAAGACTATATCGTCCCTGCACTTACCGACGAAACCCCATACGAGGCTGGAGTTGTGTCGAATGTCGTCGTTGACACAGCAAACAAGATCTGCATTTCAAATGTTCCTCTTTATCTCACTGACGAACAGGTCACTGAGCTTCTTGTGTCATTCGGAGAGCTGAAAGCATTTGCTTTGGTTAAGGACAATGGCACTGATGAGTCTCGTGTACGTGTCCTTGCCACCCCTTCAACTTTTCTTGACTTACCAATCATAGGGCATCGCTTTTTGTGAATACTCTGACCCCGTGGCAACGGACATTGCTGTAGAAGGTCTCAATGGCATGGAGCTTGGCGACAAGCATCTCAAGGTCCAGCGCGCAAGCATTGGCCAAACCCAGGTCTCCGGTCTTGAAATGGGCGTCAACGCCATGTCCATGCTCGCTGGAACGACCTCGCAAGGACTCGACGATGGTCGAGTACTGCAACTGCTGAATATGGTCACCGCTGAAGAGCTCATTGACAATGATGATTATGAAGGTATGTTGTAACGTGCCATATCTTCACTGTAATCTACTGACAAGCGTTTAGAAATCTGCGAAGATGTCAAGGAGGAATGTGAAAAGTATGGTAAAGTTCTGGAAATCAAGGTACCTAGACCTAGTGGTGGAAGCAGACAATCGAACGGCGTGGGAAAGATTTTCGTCAAGTTCGATACCCCCGAGTCCGCCGGCAAAGCACTTCGGTCTCTAGCAGGAAGGAAGTTTGCTGATCGTACAGTGGTCACAACATACTTCTCAGAGGTGAACACACCAATATTCCTCCCTTCAAAGCGAAGCTGACAATCTCAGGAAAACTTCGAAGTATCTGCTTGGTAAACTCCTTTGCCCACCAAATATACCAGATGACATCGAAATAGAGACACAGACTGGTTTGCGAAGCTTGATTAACGGTCAAAGCAGGTCTCACGTGTTTAGTCCATCACTTCTGTACTTTTAGCATTGCCCGTCGGCACCACATATGGCGTGAAATCGAAAAGCAAACACTTGAACTTACCTTGAACTCTAAGAAAATTGTTCCGAAATGATCTAACACCAATGATTGCTTCTCGAAAGGCTATCTTGGTTCTTTCATGACATGCTGATATTGTGTGGCCGAGCCATCGTAGTCTGGGTGGAGACGAATTTTACAGCGTTCATCTCACTTTTAACTTATTAATCACTCTGGACGTCAAGCAAATTGCGACATATACTCATGATTCACCTTCTGATATGAGAGTTGTTGTTCGGGATCTTACACGATTAGGAGAAAAGTCATTCATGTATTGGCTAAGCTAGAAGTGGGCATTTATAGATCCATCAACACGACCAAGCCTCAAAAATGTGTCCTTCCAAAATTCGTCCAACTTGCTGCCTTCAAGCCAGCATTTTTTGTTTCGGCGGACAAGATTCTTCCTAATGGCAAAACATTAGCTAGGCTTCTGAGGATGGTTGTGTAATCAGAGCATAAATCGAGAACATAATATCAGAGAGTCCAGTGAGATCATCGTCCCTCCCGCAGGAGGTTCTAAATCAAGAGGTACCAGAAAATAGTGAAAAAATATCTTCATTTGAGTTCAGGGCAGCAGGTGAAGAAAGAAAGGAAGATACTCACAGAGCTTTGTGCTGGATTCCTCAGCCGGCCGATGAATACATTCTACCCTCGAGGCATGGTGTGATGAAGATCTTGCAAGAAGTACCTAGGTTGGCGCTGTTGTAAATGTCGTGACATTGGATGTGGAGAATTTTGAGGTCGAGGTCGAGTTTTTTGTAGTAAAGCTCCAATCCTCATTGGGTTAGCACAAAACCTTAGCTTCGAACTCTTTGAAGCGAGGCCGCACAACAACATTTTTCAAACCATCGAGAAACCTCAACGCCAAACTCGCCTTCACGACAATCGACAATCACTCCGTCAATTTATTGTCAAAATGGGTCGTCTTCATTCCAACGGAAAGGGCATATCTGCCTCCGCCCTCCCCTACTCTCGCACTCCTCCTGCATGGTTGAAGACCACGCCCGAGCAAGTTGTCGACCAAATCTGCAAGCTCGCAAAGAAGGGTGCCACCCCATCGCAAATCGGTGTTGTCCTTCGTGACTCCCACGGTATTGCCCAGGTCAAGGTTGTTACTGGTAAGTCTATTCAATTATGCTCAATGCGCCGGGTTGAAGTAGCTTATGCTGACTTGTCGCAGGTAACAAGATTCTCCGAATCCTGAAGTCCAACGGTACGAATACAACTCCACAATCTACATCGTTGGGTCAATCCACGATACTTGCTATATGCAAGAAATACTGCCTCCGCTCGGTCTCTGACTGACGGAGTGAAATTCGAATTGAACAAACTACACTCCCAATGCACCCACTAATCTTTTCCCCTAGGCCTCGCCCCAGAGATCCCAGAGGATTTGTACATGTTGATCAAGAAGGTGAGCGATATATCTTCTCACATCGTAGGTGTATGCTGATCAGTTCAGGCCGTCGCTGTCCGCAAGCATCTCGAGCGCAACCGAAAGGACAAGGACTCCAAGTTCCGTCTCATTCTCATCGAGTCCCGTATCCACCGTCTCTCCCGCTACTATAAGACCGTCGGTGTCCTCCCCCCAACCTGGAGATACGAGAGTGCCACCGCCAGCACCTTGGTCGCATAAGTTCGGATCTCAATCACGATTGCTTTGGCATGGAGTTGGGGTGCGGGAAATTTGCATGGAATGCTGATCTGCTTCGGTGGACATTATGGTAGCATGGAAACAGCATAAAAGAATCAAATCTCGAACACACTCCAGACCTTTGCGCCCAGTCTTTGACGTTTCCCCTCACATTTGCTGTGACCTCGCAACTCTATCCCAAATATGCGCCTGAACTTGTCCTCCATGCCCAATAGAGATTCGCTCATGCCATCCATACCTGATACAGGCAGTGCAACGACCTCCCTTCAGCGCTTGAACACGATTGTTGTTTGAATGTGTTATAAAGCTGCAAGATAGACCCTCATGTACCTTCTAACTCTCGAGACTTTTGTAGAAGGTATTCGCCCAGCATTCGCAAAGGATCCCTAGGTCTACAAACGTGTTAGCCCTCAGTAGCCCGACCGTACCTGGATACCACCAGATGTTTCCATGCCCAACGTGTACTCACTGTTCTTTCGCGACAAGCTTTACTCCATCCATCAGCGGCCCCGTCACTTTGCTGTTTAAGTACTGCCTTGTTGGCGCACCATTCGCACGAGCTTCTTTCGGTATTGTTGAAGTAGGTTCAGGGTGCTGTGAGGTAGCTCGAGAGGTGACATCGTTGCCATTCGTTCGTGAAGGAGTGCCCACCCGCCCTGGTAGAGGACTTGGAGCATTGGCTGCTGCGCTGGGGACGACTGCAGGGGACTGGGTGATGGTTAGCTTCCAATTGGGATATTTGGATTGCGCCGATACTCACAGCAGTTCCAGGAGTGCTGTCTGCCATCAGAACGTCATTGCTTGCGTCTGCGACCGGCGCTGAGGGTGGTGTTGAAGATTGCTCTTGCATTGCGATCTGGCTTGAGGTTCTTCAGCTTTTGTGCACAGCTGTTGGTAGTGATACTAACTATGCGTGCGCTGCGGCACTGATACTAGGCGCTTGATCTTGGGGGTTAGTCTGAGACATGGCGAGGATTGTTGCGTTGTGAAATGATAGATATACAAGATGCTCAAAATTTGGGGAAGATCCCGTGTTCGCGTGAAGGGAAGCGCGTCGGGATGACTACACGCGTCTTCCTCGACTTCAATGATTGAACGCTGGTGAGACCATCAAGACAGATCAGAGAGCACAGCATGGTACTCGACTCACAACGAATTACAGTACATAATGCAATGCGGGGACGCAGTATTCCGCATCCGACCTCTACCAATTTCCAGGATAATGGCCCCCCTGCAAAACGATTGAAGACCTTTGATACCACAGATGGAGATGACTCTCGAGATGCCTCAGAAGCTGAATCTGTTGTTAAGACTCCAGGACGTTTCCGTGATGAGGTTCCTGATTCTGACGAAGAGAATGGGTCTGATGATGATGCACCATCCGCTCAGAGGCCTACCGAGCTCGAAAGCGCTTTGCCACCCGTAAAGACGGACAAGGAAGCAATCGACGAATATGAGGCTATGCGAGCAGCTGCAGATGTTCCAGAGGATGTAAAGACTCGTCTCAATCAAAGGACCTGGACTAAAGGAAAGAGCTCTATCTATGTAGATGCTTTTAATCTCGCTCTAGAGACTGTCTTGGAAGATGAAGGGCACCTCTTTGATGAGAAAGAAATGGAAGTTTTCAAGCAGTGGAAGGAACTTGAATACGAAGCTCAGTATTTGTGAGTGTTTGTATGATATATCATAACGTCAACTGACATTGTAGTTCAGGTATGTCCGGCTTTTTCTCAGGAAAACTTCCGCTTGGCACCGTATAAATCGCCTCAGGTATTATGGAGATATTTCAGACCTTCCAGCTGCTGCCCAGATCCTTCAAACTGTAAGGACCTTGCCGAAGTCGACAGCTGAAGTTCAAGTAAATCCTGCCGAGCTTTCATTTCCAGAAGGAACTGTTCTTGAGTCTTCATTTAGCTTCGCAGACTGCTCGGAAGAGATGATCACAACTCTGGAAGAGGCATCCTCCTTGTTGAATCTGGAAGAGGTGAAGATCCTTGCAAAGGAAGCCAGAGTTCAAGGGAAGAACAAGTCAGACTTGCTAAAAGCCCTTCGAACAATGAGCCGAAGGCAAAGTGGTCTTGGATGGGTCGGCCTGAAGAGGTCTGATAGCGAGCAGACTAATGTTTCGGAATCAGGAGAGAACGACGATGAAGAAGACTCGATGTCGGACGCAAACAGAGATAAGCACTTTCTCAAGAAGATATTGGCTAGCACGGGATCTTGCATTCGGCTCTCACTAGCAACATTGAAACTTTTCGAGAGAGTTCACTTAGTGTTCTACAGATCTACTGAATGGACAGAGAAGTCCCTCACAACTATCATTCTTGCTCGTATATCTCGTCAAAACTTTCCGGACTATATCGTGTCTCGTTCTGCAAACATATTTCCGTCCAGGTCCGAATTGCTGGAGTTTGAGGCAGCTCTCCGGACGCAGTTCAGGGTGGACAATATCTTGGAGTTCAACGGCAACCCAGGCAAGGGCGGGTTAGATGAAGTGCTTTCGATCTTCGAGGAAGTCTACCCACGTTGGAAGGTCCTTCTGAAAGAGGAACAGCGAAAGGAAGACCGTGTCTACGAAAGTGGTGAAGGTGCATATCTGCGTCGATTCTCTCCGGCATGGGTCTATACACGCATCATACATAAAGGCACGTATGTCCTTGGACGTTTCAAAATGCACGAGCGAGAACATACAGTTACCTCGGAGCTACTTGATCAGCACCTTTTCCACGCTGCTCGACGAGGTGCTTGGTATCAGCGGAAGGCGCTTCTAGAAGAACACTATCTGTATGCCCTCAAAGCCCCGCCTAGTATGTCCGATGTCGAGCAGCAAAAGAAGCACTGGAAGCGTGTCTCGCTACGAACATGTGAAGCAGGCTTGCAGGACAAAGACTGCCATATGATCTTCCACTACGACCTCCAGAAACGGATTCGAAAGCTTGAGAGAAATTTGAAGCTCCCGAAGCGCGAACAACATGACTTCGGCCACGTCTCGTTAGCTCAGCCCATCGAGGTTTCCGTCGAAGGAGTCCAGATAAAGAAAGAGTATCCACCTACTAAGCGTCGTCCCAGTGACCAAGTCGAGGAGAAGCAACGCAGTACTAAGACCATATGGATGGATGAAGCCGAAGGCGGCGGCGAGTGTAGTGTTGAGGCAATGTGCTTGTCCGACTATCGAGCTAGAGGATACAAAGGCTACCATGCCGAAGGAGGAATCATACGGACTCTGTTCGCCTACCTGTTCTGTGATGTGCTGTTTGTCTACATCCCAAATGTGTTCCAGACAGCTTACCAAACCTGTCCTTTAGATCTCCATACCGATGCATTCTTCCCGTCTCGGGCATCTGAGATCAATCATCGACTGGTAGAGATCGGTAACGGATTGGCAGCTGATATCATCCGTACTGTAGATGCAAGAGAGCGAGAGAAGAGGACTTGTATCATTGGTCTCAATTGGGACTTTGAGCTGGATGATTTGCTTGAGATAGTGGGCTGTTTCGACGCACAAGCACTGGCCACTGTCTGTAAAGTCATGGCTCAAGAGTATAGAGTGCGAGGTGGTGGCATGCCAGACCTCTTCTTGTGGGATAAGGTGAAGAAAATAGTTGTGTTTTCGGAAGTCAAGAGTGAGAATGATCGATTAAGCGATACACAGAGATTGTGGATACATGTTCTGACAGGTGCGGGAATCAGGGTGGAGCTTTGCAATGCAGTGGCCAAGGAAGTCAAAGTGGTGGCTGCCAATTGAGCAGAACTTAGAAGACTTTCCGGCATATCTTGTACGACGAGACAGAAATGTCAGTAGTCTATGCATTATTGGTGCCTTGAAGTTAGATAGTGGTGAATTCGTGAAGTCAAGATTGACCTCAAACTCGACAAAGTAATGTGTCTTATTGAAGTCAGTTTGATAGGCATTTCCTTTCAACAGAGCCGAAGTCTTCCTCGGATTTGAACACAAAATATGTATCTCATATGGCACTAAAGTGGCCCAAATAGATTTTCTAATCCGTACTCAGGCAGGTGGAATTCGGGATCAAACGTAGTCCAATCAATGCCGCCATAGTCCCCAAATGCAACACTTTGCGGCTGTACTGTAGGCAAAGGAGCTGAAGAGAAACCCGTCGATAAATCGTCTCCTCGTATAGTATCATACCTCCAGAGCCACTCCCTCAGCCTTTTTGCAGACTTCAACATATTCGCTGCGTCATACTCAGTATTGATGGCAAAGTTTGACCATCTGTCCAAGTACTTTTCTACCTCGAGGATCTGAGCATCGATGAACGCGCCATAGGTGTTTCCCGATGCCGTACCTACAACGTAGAACTTGATTAATAACCACTATGCGTACATTGCCTTGGCCGTGAATAGAATGAGAGGCGACACCTCGATCGCAGTAGTATCGAACGCCATGAAAGTATCCATGACAGCATGACATGCGTCCCGGAGTCCATATAGGGAAGCGACATGGTCGGGTGTCACGAAGGTGCAGGGAAGTCTGTCATCGATAGACGTTCGGCGAGATATGGAGCTGCAAAAGAACGCTTGTTGGTTGGTGTGTGAAGGATACACTCGTGGAGGAAGAGAGTAGCAACATGCTCATAGAAGATCAAGGTCGGACAGCGCTGCGAGGAAAAGACTTGTGCTTTCCTATCTGTTATGAGGTTCTGTATTCGCCGCAATTTCGTATGATCGGTGATCTCCATTGTCGGACGTGGATCAGTGTAGGAAGCTTCTGATATGATCTGCTGGCACAGCCTTTCAGCACGAACATAATGACAAAGTAGGCTGTCAGTGCTTAGCGCATCTCTGCCATACTCCAAGGAAGAGAGTCTCATCTCCAAGTCGGCATCCCAAGAAATCTTTGATTCTATTCTTATGCAACTCGATAAGCAGGAAGAGAGCAGGAAACATATGTTCCACGTCCGCCAAGCATCCGAGTTTATTTGCTTACCCGAATCCGGGGAAGCCACACTTAACGCACAATCTGAATTGGCGATACCTATTTCTTCTGAAATATCGACAGCTAGATTTATGAATCTGTCCATGGCGACGTGCACCTGGTTCCTTGGAGGGCGGTACCAGAAGGACGCTATCACCAGAGCTTGGACAAGTTCAATTGTTCTGGTGTGCTGTCAGCTTGGTGGCTTGGTGGCTTTAAGCACGGCTGAAGAAGGTATACTTCTTGGCTTTGCTAACTTCTTCAGGAGAAAGTTGCTTCATTACAATCGATGCGATATTGTCTTGTGTGTCAGACGAAAGCACTCCCCGGCCAGCCACGAAGATAACCACCTGTAGCAGAATTGGAGCCTCTTCGCGCAGAGTCTCATAGCTTCTCGTGATTTGAAATGGAAACACTGGTTCAATGTCCTTGCGGTACTTCAAAAGGATTTGCTTCTGAAGCGGTAGAGGAACCAGTTCGTCAATCTCCAAGCTACTATTACTTTGATCCGTTGAACTCCTTCCGGGATATTGATCCTCATCATCAATTGAGTCGACCCTTCTCTTCTTCGATGATCTTTCCAATGCTGACGTCGGTATAAAGTTCGTATCAGCGCCCACTTGAGGTATGGGGGAGATCCCACTAGCCGGCACTCCGGACGAAGTATCCTGGATCTCTTGCAAACGAAGTAACTTTGTAACTTCCTCAAGTTTTGCCTCCAGCTCTGCTATGCGATCCTTCTGGCGTTTCGGAGGGGATACGGAACAATTCTTTCCCAGGCGAAGGCATCTTTGACATGGAGGTTCTCCTCCAACCGATCCGAGTTCACACTTGATTTTGATAACGTGGCATGAATCACAAGCCCGTCCACGCCTGGAGGAGGGCATTCTCGAGATCTTAAAGCTCTATTGAAAGTTGATGAGAAACGTCTAGATCCTGTTCGGCCATGAGAAAGGAAAGTCCAAGTGGACGCCACCAGCACGTGACCTCTCACGTCAAATGATATCATAGACTTCCTTTTCTTGTCCAAATAAAAAGCATAAAGCGTCAGGTAATGTATAACAAAACTATCTTGATTCTAATGTGTCAGGTGGGGATGCCATCCAGAGGAAATGGTCTGGGATGCTAGAAATAGTCAAAAGGGGAAGACCAGAGCTTAAGGCAACATCTTCTAATAAGTGCTACTATTGTACATTTTTTATGTCTTTGTCCAATAAGCTTCTTCGTAGGACGCTACAGATTATGCTAAGCTACACTATTCCTCGAGGATCTATCACCTTTCTCATCACCTCCGGCGATCTCTTGTCCCTTCTTTTCGCCAGCGCTATCCTCAGTATCCACCTGCTTCTTCTCCTGCTTCTCCTTCTTTACACTTTTCCATTCCACCAGAAGACCAGCTGGGAAGGTGAGAGCAGCCAGGATCAGAGCAACCAGGAACGTCTGCACAACCGCGTTGTTATACATATGGAGGACCTCCTGCACTGCTTCCGGATCCCCTCCAAGTGCAGCCTGAGCATTGGAAACTAAGCTCGTCGCACCGCTACCACCGATGACCGAAACATCAGCATTTGGCAGGATAGCAGCCAGGTTCTTTCGGAGTCTCTGTTCAAATACGTTCTGGCAAGTCGACACGGCCACCGAGCCAGAAAGAGAGCGCACAAGGACAATCAAACTGGTCCCAGCAGGTATTTGCTCATTGGGGAGGACAGTCTGGACAGCGACGTTGCACTGCTCGAGTGTCATCCCTATTCCAATAGCAAATAGTATCTGGTAGCCGATCCAAGCAGCAGTACTGGCGTCTGGCTTCAAAGTGTAAAGTAAACCAGCACCCACTGACATGAGGATCGAGCCCAGTATCAGAAATGGTGTATAATAGCCTATAGCGACAACAAGACCCCCCGACGAGATTGCGGTTATCGCGAGGCTAAGAATGAGCGGTAAGATATGGACGCCAGATTGCTCTGCATCGTCCTGTCGAATGGCCTGAAACCTTCATGACATTAGCTAAGGTAGAGCTTGGAGGCAGATCATGAGCACTAACCAGATCGGCATGTAGTATACGACCGCTGAGAATGCACCTGCGCCGCAGAAAGTGTATAGACAAGCACCAATAACACTTCTCTGACCCAATACACTTCTTGGAACAGTCGCATCCTCGCCTTGAAAATACTGGAATGTGACCCAAGCAATGAAAGAGACACTAAAACAGGTGAAGGTTGCAATCACTCTCGGACTGTTCCACGGGTATTGCGTGCCACCCCACTGTAGCGCGAGCAAGAGGCAAATGATCGATGGGATGAAAAGGGCGGTTCCAATCGGATCGAAACGTTTGAATATCTGCCACCAAGTTTTGGTCGCTAGGTCCGGCGAAGCTTTTCCCACATTTCGCGGAAGGAAGTAAGACACCACCACCAAGGTAATGCCGCCGATGGGGAGGTTGACTACGCCTCAGGTTAGTAGTCTATTACTTACATTGATATATGGATGGGATCTTACTGTAGAAGCACCACCTCCAAGAAAGATGAGTTGTGAACGCACCGCCCAGAAGAGGGCCCATGACGGAGGCGATTCCAAAAGTGGCTCCAATGAACCCAGCGAAGAAACTCCTCTTCCGTAATGGAGTGCTTTCAGCAATAATGATGAAACATCCATTGAAGATCCCTCCACCTCCAATGCCTGATGACAAGCATGAGTCAGCATGATACCTTTGGCAAGGAAGGAGTCAACGAGGAAGATTCAAAAACTGAACTTGAGCTTCAACTCTCAAGCGTGAGAAAGAAGGTTCCTAAAAATTACCAGAAATAGCACGGCCAATAATAAGGGCTATGGAGCTAGGTCTATCGACAAGTTAGTAGAGGTTGAAAGAACGAGACATTGAACTTACGCAGCTCCACAGACTGCGGACCCGATCTCAAAAATACCAGTCGCAGTAAGGAATACCCATTTAGTATTGAAGAGTGAGTAGGCTCGTCCAAACGGCAACTGAAATGCACATGTCGTAAGGAGGAACGCAGCGTTATACCAGGAAACATCGTTCAGGCTGTTGAATTGGGAGGTGATGGTTGGAATTGCTGTTGCGATGATGGTTGCATCGAGCGCAACTAGAAAGGTAGTCCCACACAAAGACACAAAAATTAGGGCGAGCTTTGCTCCAGTCGGGTATTTGGTCTCCTCCAAATCGTTGTTGTCGTTCAGGGTTTCGGAGGAGGTCGGTGGCTCGTTGTTTATCGAACTTGCAGGAGCTCCCTCTGAACTATCTCTTTGCTCAGGCTTTGAAGACATGCGAGTTGATTATTGCTCATGGACTGAAGTGGTATGAAATGACGTCTTGCCCGTATTACTGCTCAGGACAGTTGAATGTTGAAATAACGGAAAAATTGTGAGAGAACTTGAATAACTGGGAAGGTGCAGCAGCTCTCATCTTAAATGCATAGCATCAGCGGTCAAAAAATACCGTTTTAAGCAATTGACTGACCGACAAATGATAAGAATCAAGATGTCCTCTTTTATGTGTCGACTCATCGGCCAAAAAAGGCCGATCAGCTCATCCGGTCGAGTTTCGCCGTTTGCATATATATTGTGAGAACAGTAGGGTCCAGAGGCATAACAAATAGAAAAGAGGTCAGAGACCGGGGTCTCCTGTTTCGCTATCATTTTCAAAGTCATAGCCATTCCATGTAGTCTAGAGGATGCTGTGTTGTGATGAGGAGAGAGAAGACGGAGTCAGAGGACGTGTTTGATTTAGCATCGAGCGGCAAGCCAACCGCAGCAAAAGCGGCGGTGCACAAGCATCGCCAACGTTTCTTCCGTCCCCATCAGTGAAGTCGCTCATTCCCAAGACAACTAAGTTCTTAGTTCTCTATCATGCCTCTTGATATATGGGTTCCATCAGAGTTGCTTTCACTGCTTTTGACGTCCGAGTTCGGAACTTACCTCTGCATCTCAGTATAGAAGAAAGAAGTGGTTCTCTGCAAGCAATGAACGCAGAAAATCTTCAAGTTGGTACCTGATCACAGCTTTATCCATGCCCTGGTGATTGTGTTAATCCACATGCACGGAAGTATCATAGGAAGTGGTTGCTGGGCTTACCAATATATTTTCCAGCCTACGCTCCCATTGAGACTTTTGCAAACTCCTTGGCTCCTTACATTATCAACTGCAACGTCGGCGTGAGAGAGAGATTCAGGACCGAAACGCGGGGTGTAACTTTGGAACAGCTTCAATGCCACGGCTTTCGCAAGACCTTTGCCTCGATGCCCTTCCTGGAGATGGTAAGCGGTTGCAAGCATAGTTCGCTGAGGTGCTTACTTCGCAGTAGAGTGTTGTCAATGACCCATCAGGTCCTGAAACACTGTCAACAGGCGACAGGACAAATGTTGGGGGTATCTACCGAGAAACCCCCACGCTATGGGCTCATCGTGGTATATGATGGCTACGCTGGGCAACAATATCATGGTCCTCCTGTAGAGCTTAGTCATGACATCACTAGAGGGATTGGATCTCAGAGAATACTCTTTTCGAGGTATGGCAGTTTTCGAAAGCACAAGTGGGATATCAGATCTCCTGATTTCACTATAACTGAGAGGCTCCACAATGCTAGGACTGTCGGAAGGTAGATTAGGAGTTTCGAATATGAATTTGAAGTGTGGTTCTGTTTCTTCCTGCACTCTTTCTTGCCTCTTCAGGAAGAACAGGATCTTTTCGTGAAGCGTGCCTATCAAGAGGATACCTGGAGTCCCTCGAGGTCTTGCGACAGAGAAAGACTCAGAGAGCTTCTTTATGTGCTCGAGGATGGCGAGAATCTGAGATTCGCAGGCTGATTGAATGGTAGAAGAGGTCCGATTTGGGTGCTCGTAAGAAGAGAATAGCCAGCACTCTGTTTCGGGACCACGAGACAGATCTAGATAGGCTATGGTAAAGACATCGTCAGAGTGGAATATATGTAAGATCTGAACAAAGTCAGTTGAGGTATTGAGAATCCGAGATGACGAGGCTGGCAAAATTCCACTTTCTTTTGGCAATGATCGAAGTTCTGAACATATTATGGTACGAAGACGGTTCAGAGCCGAATGAGAAAGCAAGCAAATAAGCAAAGAGGAGGGGTTGTCTTGTGAGAGTGGTTTTATTACATGAGAATCCGATGTACGCCCTCCAGGAAATTTCGTGAATTGCAACCGCCGCAAAAGTGGGAGAGAAAACGGAAGGTCTCCAATTAGAGCTGTCTGAACAACCTCTGGAACGTCTCCAATATCGTCTGAAATATTCATCATGAACTAGAGAGTCCAGGCAGGTTTTAGATGAGTGATTTTAAGATCAGTAAGTACGAACATCATCCACATCATGCAGAAACAGGTGTAGCGCGGCGCATTTTTAGCCTGCTGTCACTTGTGCGCCAACAGGTCCAGACCAGAACGAAGAAAGAAAGCGACTTGCAAATCATGGCCAATACCACACTGAACGCATCATTCTTAGATATACTCGAGGACATCAAACATGCAAGATGCATTGTTAGAAGACGGAGGGTGAGGATGAATCCGATGTCTCGGTCGTCGTGTCGGAGGCGAGCTAGCAGGCTACGCTAGGCCATATCAAGCTCTATTCCGATGATCTCCCGCTCGCAGCTGAACGCGACCAACCAAGCCATCGCAAGTGATCATATTCCTGTCCAAACTCACAATAGTCTTGCTCAGAGTTGATTCTTATCAAGTGTAGAATCACTTCAGCATACGAGCTTCTTCACAATGTAAGGCCTCCAGGACAGCACGAGTGCCATAGGTACGGTAGGCTTCAAGACAAAATCATATATTCCCCATGATGGCTATTCTCCATTTAGACAGCAAGTTCCCAATACTGGATGGCTCATGGTGATAGGTATCTGCATGTTTGGCGCCGAGCTGATGTCGCCTGCGAACGCAATATTAACGTGATCAATCAATATTGTGGAGCCTTCAAGAGTGGATGACTCAGGATGAGGAAGTCTGTGGCAAGTATACATTTCACTAACATTCCTTATCTTAGTGAAAATACTTGCGTCTTTCAGTGCGAAGATAATACCGACTTATACCGCCAAACATGGGTTCATATACACGTCTCAATGCTTTGGGCTCCAGTCATCACTTCAATGCCATATCCAAAGCCCGACCCCAGAGCTCCTTGAAGGAGATTATCAAGTTCATGGGCCATGAAGGCATTATTAGTTTAGCTGGGGGTGCTGTACTTACTAGGAAGCTAAATAGCACAGTATTGGCACTGACATGAACACGTCTGCCCCACCCACCACTGTTTCCTTTTCAGCGCGCGTCGATTCATACCTATCCCAGTTCCATATCTCTGGCTGCTGAAAGTATCAAGGAACATGTTGATGAGACGGATGAGCTTGTGTTGGAGAAGCACTCCAAGGTGAAAGATGTCCTGAATCTGGCGACTGCGATGCAGTATGGTATGCATGGTCTGCCACTTCCTGGCCAAGTCGAGGCTCATCATTCGTAAATTCTGGAATTAGAGATATGTTGTTGCGTAACTGGGCACGCAACTTTACAGAAACCGTAGTTCAGCCCGCTTATGGTGATCTTGAGATTCTCCTGAACAATGGCAATCAGGCACCGCTGTCCCAGACCCGGAGAAAGCCTTTCAGAATGAGGTGTGGTCACGGATGGCACCAAAATTTGTAAATGCACATTGCTTCGTACTCTTTGCTGGAGACTAATGAATATTCCAGGTACTTGTCAATTTTGGCTCATCTTTCGCTGCTTGGCAAGGTGTCGGAAAGTCACCTCTGAGCCTGGCATTGGGCATTTCCGCCTAGCTTTCGCCACAAGCACTGTAAGTTTTGGACCGCTGCATGCTATTCTTCATGGCAAGAATGCTGACATGGTGATAACACAGAAAGAAGAGATGGAATTGGGTATCAGGAGGATGGCTGAGGTGCTGAATTTTTTTCTTATTTTTGGGGCTGTGATCAGCTCGGGTTATGCAGTGTGATCGCATCTCAATATGTCCTAGTATCAGCAATCGTCCGCTGGAACTGCGTAGTAATAGCACCTACTGATCGGAGGAGAGTGTTTCAGATGATACGAGTTGTCGATGGCTTAATGGATGCCATTGAGATCTCAATCCTCGGACGCCAACATTTTGGTCGACTACGACGAGAATAGTGCCCACAAGAATAGAACGCGAACTCAAACTTGACAAACGCAAATTGTTGGTAGATTGCGGTAATGGATCAATAGATTTTCTATACTTTTTCCACCCAAACAGATAAGATGCTCTGTTCTATGGTCTTTTCACAGTGACCAGTGTGATCTACTCTTACATCGTCCAGACACTATTCCTTTTTCTAAACGCCTCGCTTTGAGAACTCCTGTGAAGTGTGTTTCAAAATCACCACCACTGACAAGGTATCTTCCCAACTCATACATGCATGATAAAATAAACAAAAACGCTGAATAATACATTTGATATACCTCATGACAGGAGATTCTGCAGTGATGGACTTGCGCTAGCTCCTCCGTTAATTCGATTGTCGTTTGGTCGAGGATTACCGGGTAGAGGATTGTTGTGGTCTCTGGACTCTCGAAGACGCGCCTCTTGCTCTCTGGACTCTCGCTCCCTGGCTTCGCGATGACGGGCTTCATCGACTCTGGCTTGCTGAATGCGGGCTTCATGGGAATCACGGTACCACTGATGAGGCGGGCCACTGTCACGGCGGGAGTGAGCAAACGGATGTTCCGGAGCTCGTGGGGGAGGCCCACCATTAGTCAGGTGTTGAGGTGGTGGCCTTGTCGAAGCATACGAGGGATAAGATCCATTCTGCATATGGAGAGCTGGAGATCCCGAGGTATGACGTGGTGACGGAGGATAGCCGTTCGCCATCTGGGGAATATGGCCATTCTGACGAGGTGAATGGGTTATGCCATGGCTGGGGTGTCGCATCGGCACTTGGTCGCCCATAGACTGAACAGATCCAGAACTGACCCGAGGAGAGTGATTTCCATTCCGCTGATTCATAACAGGAACGTGCTGAGTAGTGGGTGATTGGCGCAGCCAGCCGTAAGGAGGTCCATTTGGAGCCCCGTGCGATGGGCCGCGAGGAGGTTGTGACATGCTGTGTGGGGGTCCATTTGGAGGTCCGTTCGGCAAGGCACTCGGAGGTCCATTCGACAAACCATTTGTAGCATAAGCTTGGGGAGGAGGTACGGGCGGATTGGGCCAAGTGAAGGGATCGGGATTCGGTGGCGCAGGTGCGGCAGCTGCCGGCAGAGGTGTCGAAACTGGTGGTCTAGAATCCTCTCGTGGAGGTGCAGGTGGAGGGGGTGATGGCTCTTTCCGTCGCTTCTTCCAATGGCACTGATGACACTGGAACTCAGTAGGTTCTGTCTCGGACTTTGACGGCTTCTGATCTATTGTGGCCTTTTGATCCAGAGCTGCTGCTGCAAGCGCTATCTGGGCACCGTTTGTCTCGTCTGTATGATCGTCGGGGACGTGGCCGTTAGTGAGGGGGATGCCATTCGAATGAGTATGATCAGTCTCAGGTACAGGTTTGTCCAGTAACGGAACAACAACAGATTCTTCTGGGGGCGTGGGAGGAAATGGCCACCACTTCGGGCTTATGTCGACATCGCAGGTGACGCAAATCCTCGCTGGCTCTGAAGCTGATGTAGAAGGTACCTCTCCGTCTGTTACTTTGCTTTGCGAGACCGAACCACGCCCAGTACTTCCGTTGGTAGTGGTAGATGTGCGTCGGTTGGGTGGAGGAGGAGGAGCTACGGTAGCATTGACAACTTTCGTGGACTGACTGACAAGAGTTGCCTTGCGTACTGTACCGGTCAAGGCCAAGTCTGCTTGTTTAAAGTTTCGAACATAAAACTGCAAGGCATTCAAACCAGTCTCCTCGTCTACTATATCATGCATCCGATGGACAATGGTCTTCGTTGGTACATGCTCTTTGCACCAGACGGCCGCGATCATAGTGCCACTCTCTCCGGCAATGCTGACTGTGCTGACTTCGCTTTTCCGAGACCCTTTAACGGGTATGATATCGAAGCCTAGGATGTAACCAGCTTGGTGTGCGCACTCAACATGTACTAGTTCACGTCAGTGTGAATGGCCGCGAGAGAGATCTGAAGAGCTTACCTGGAATGCGGCATGAATGGCAGCTCACGCATGCACCCTCCTGTTTCTTGCAGACCTTGCAAGTCTCCTGCCATCTTGCCGAAGGGATGGAACCTATGCCCTCGGAAGGCTCGAGCGCCTTGCCGTTGCCGAATTTGACCTCTGGAGTGAAGACTGCGCAAGTAACATGAATCCAATTGTTGTTGACAGTACGTTTTAGAGGTTCCCTGGGGTTGACAGGCTTGTTCATCTCCTCCTGCTTCTTGCGGAAATAGTCAGCCGCCTTTTGGGCATTCTCTCGTTCAACTCTGTCACGCTCGCGGTCCTTTTCGTTCTTCTTCTTGTGAGTGACCTTAGGAGGTTCGACAAAGTCCTGTTCCGTATACGTGACGGGGCAGAGTTTACACTCGTATTGCTAGAGGAATTAGCACATGCTTCATTTGAGGCAAGTTCCTACTCACGATGGACACCTGGGGATTCTTGTCGTTGGAACACATGTCGCAAGTCCATTTGCTAGGGCTTCGGTGCTCCCCGACAACACCATAGCAATTGCGATGGACGGTCATTCGACATTCCTTGCAACATAGATGCTGATCGCCCATCGGTTCCATCTCGCCACAGACCGCGCACGGGAGCTGCTTGGGTTTCGGTGGTTCCGGAGGTGGAGGAGGTGGAGCTGGCTTTTCCTGAATAGCCTTCTTCTTTGGAGCGGATGCTGTAGCCACACTGGGGTCAATCCCTGGATCGGTTGTTTCTCTTTCAGATAGACCTTTAAGCTTCTTTCTGGGAGGCTCGGACGAAGACACAACGATTGCTTGAGGGACCGGCGTCCCATTCGAAGAAACAGGCGCTGTGGGGACGTTGACGGGTTGGTTCAGGACCTCGTTGGCTGCTACAAGCTCCTTCAGAACCTCCTCATCTATCTTTCTTTTCCAAGTCTTTCCAGCTTGAGCGACCTGATCTATATCTTCCCATTGAATGGCATACCGGCGCCAGAGCTCAGCGCATCGCCGGCATAATGCCACCATGAGCTGCGCACTCTTGTCTTTCCCAGTGATCTTGGCCCCGGGGACTTCTGGAATCATTGTGCCCGCAGGTGTGTTTGGAGCTCGTCTCCACTGACGAGATTCTCTTGTACTACAGAATTTGCATTGGAATCGCCTTTTCTTCGCTTCCGCTTTCTCATTATCAAAGGCAGAATCGTCGTGCTCGTCAGCAACATCGTCTTGCAGTTTGCCGACGTTAGCTTCTGCTCTTTTGGCCTCTTTTTTCCCTTTGCGGCCGTGGTAGCCTGCCCAGACTTTGCTCCCTTCTGGGGTTTTTTTCCACGTATAATAGTACCGAACAACATGTGCGGGTTTCATAGTTTTCACATATTTCTTTATGCTGTGCCATTCGGAGCCGAACTTCTTGACACCCTCCACGAACTTCTTCTCTTCCACGGCAGTGAGTTGCGGCTCTTTGAAGGCTGATTTGTCCATTTTGAACAAGGCATCAACGGCGTTCTTGGCATTATATTTGTTCGCTCGGAGAGTTGCCAGGGCGACATCAAGCAGATTCGTTGATCTCGGTGGGAGTCCCAAGGCCGCAGGAAGATTTTGTCCAACGTAGAGGATATAGTTCATGATGATTCCTTCGCGGTCTGTTTCATTGAGGGGAAGTTCTTGTGTTTCGTCATCAACTTCGTTGGGCCCGGGGAACCTGTACAGTAGCTGTGACGTGCTATTCGGATCACCGTCTTCATAGTCCTCCCCTCGATGCACATATCCAGGGGGCTCGTCCATGACCCACTTTGGCCGCTGTTCTCGGGCGGATTTATCTGCTTCCAAGGCGGCAACTGTGTCCTTGGATAGTTTGGCTTCCTTCTTTTGGCCGCCCCCTTTGACATACTTCCTCTTGATCTCGGCAGGCTTCACGTACTCTACTGGCCTACCAGGCCATGCAGGCACATTTGCCTGATGTCGTGGACCTAGGCGTGAACTTGCCCTGGGGTAAATTCGATCGTCATAGTCTAAAGCGTCTTCGACCTTGCAGTGCATACCAAGGTATCTGAATAGCCAAAGGCTTGCCTGATGGATTTGCTCGTTGGTACCAGGATGCAATGCTGCTTCCATGTCACTTGACACCGTGGGACTCGTTCTGCCGGTGTCCATGGCACCGTCAACCGCACCAGATTGGGCGTCCTCTTCGTCGTTGAGCTCATCCTCGTCGATGTCGCCGACGTTTGGTGTATTTCGTGCTTCAAGCTTCTTTTCCTGGGCTTTGCTACATGGTCCACACGCCCATGCGAACCCGCGAGATGGCTTTTTAAGCAACGGCGGGCTCACGCAGCTCATATGATAGGTATTCCGACAGACAGCACAATCCACAGAGTCGTTACTTTCATCAAATTAGTACCAATCTGTGTTGGGACAGGCGATTCACAAACCTCGCGCAAAATTTATTACACCTCTTGCAAGTTTTCACAGCACTAGTCAATTCCTTGCCCCGTCCAGGCTCAACGATGATGAATTTCCACCTTTCATCAAGGACCCTTTTCACCTCAATGGGAACGTTGATAACTGAACTTGTGGGAATGACATCGTAGTACCTGTGGATGTATCGATCATATAGCTTTTCGTACCAGAACGCGTCTTTGAGCTTTCTGAGATCATCTAACTTTCCTACCTCACTTTTGTGCTTGATCAAACATTTTCCTCGGAGTGCTGTCAGTGGGCTGATGTCAGAATGCATGGATGCAAAAACTTGACGAGTGTCGTTGACTTTGCGGCCGATATCCTTCGGTCGATAGTACCAATTAAGACGCAGAGCATCCACTGGTTGGGTGGGATCGCTATTGACATGAAGAAACTCCATGATCCGTCCTAGATAGTACGGTTCACCTGGCGGTTCGCAAATGAGATATACGTGATCTGGGTTGCGTTTAGTGGAAGAATCAGGAAGTAGCGTTATCTTGCGGAAAAGGAAACATACCATTGACCTCGAGCACAGTTCCATCATCCGCAATTAGTTTATTGCCAGTCGGTCGTCCTTGACATCCGTCAAACGTGAGCATATTCGAATCTTGAACTCCACCATTGACTTGTAAAGTCGTAATAGCCCCACGCGTGATGCTGTGAGATCCAGTATTTTGTATCTGAGATTGGTGCTGTGCTGGCGGAGGCTGATTCGCAGCTTTCCTCTTCCTTCCCGTGGCTTGATGAGGGATTGCAGGTGTCGCTGGATTTGCAGAGAATGTTGACGTCCCAGGTATTGGGTCTTTGTGGTGGGCTTGGGCCGTAACATTCTGTTCTGCATCAAGCGCTGGGCCTTTTCGACTTGTAGCTGTCGGTTGCCCGTCGTCCGTCGTTGTTGCTGGCTCGGCTGTCTTCGTTTTGCGCGCGCTCCCTTGGGTCGCAGGTGGTGCCGTTTCCAATTCCATGTCTATTTCCTTATCCTCCGCATAATTTGGTCTTGAAGCTCCTGTTCTATTCCGGGATCTCGTGCCATACACAGGAAAATCTGCGCCCGTGCCACCAACAGCTGCATCCTTTGCAGAAGGGTTCGAGGACGAGGATTCGGATTTGGTCATAGGTTGGGACTCGGGGATTCGCGTCTCTGTTTCGCTCGGTGCAGAAGGCTTGTCCAAATCGTCTGCTATGGAGGTGGGTTCAGCGACGGCAGGCGCGGTATCGCCAGATAGCTCCTTCGGCGCAGAGGTCTCCTCCGTATCGTCGCGTGGAGAGGGGTGAGTTGAGACCGCAGCGCTCGATTGACCGGAAGTATCTTTGGCCATCGTGTCGGTCAACCGCGGCCTCCCTGTGTGCTGAGAGTGCTTCCCGCAGAACGGATGGGCGAGAAGCACTGGTGTACGAGGCTATCGAACAACGTCGAACGCGAGGCTTTTACCCATCAGAGTTCGAAGTGAGGGGAATGTATGATAGAAACAGCGAGCGAAGATTTTCAAATGAAGATTCGCGCTGAACTGCTCTCAGCGCTGGTGTCGTGCCCCCAGAATTATGGACCAATAACACCAGACGAGACGAGGCTATGGAGTTTCTGGAAGTATAGAAGTCGTAGAAAGCTTTGAACTTCAGAAAAGTAATATTTGGTGGATGGTCGAACGATCGTATGTTGGTAGGGCGTGGGTGTGAAAATTCGAAAGGAGGGCGATCAATATGGTATCTGGCATAGATTTATGAAGAGAGGAAAGTTCGAAAGGTTGGACGAAAGGGCATATGTGAGGCGGCGCCCCCATGGTGCTAGCATCTCGCTAGTGCTGTACCACAACATAGTATGAACATGAGAATGAGCAATCGTTGCTTTGAAACTGTAGAATCGGATAGGCAGATAATTCATAGTAGCCAGACTGTAAAATCCTTTCAAGTTTATGTCAACCCACACGCAAAAAGTGTCCTCAGCTAAAGATGGAGTATCATCTTCCTCGTCGATGGACGTCTCAACCAGTGGCAGTCTCGTGATATTTGATGACAGCCCAAGACCTGGACGCTCTACCCGATGCTAGAACCAAGGTCGAACTGAGCAGATATATCTTAATTTCCACGCTATCGTGTACAAAAGTCTAGTTTAAGGAGTATACATGCATTGCTTCTTGCTGATACTGTTCCGCCATAAAAGAATATCGACAGTATTCATGGCGGAGCTGAAACATCTCACTGCTTCCCGGACCTCCACTTCCAGTTTCCCACCGCTATCACGTCCCCAAGATATTGGAGTAAGATAGCTTGCTGTCCGTCGCGTCAGAAATCCGCCTCAGCTCAAACATGCTTGCTTCGATTGTCTTGCCAATGCGATTGCTAACCCTTCGCACCCGCCAGATTGGATATGAACCTGTTCGTAGGTGGTTTGGCTCCTACTCGTACGGCGTGTATCCACGGCATGGATCCACACATAACTACCATTACTGTTCGGGGGTGTTTGTTTCCTAGGAGAGCGCTCATTCCCTCTTAAGCACCTTCCACTGCTAGACATAGCAATATAACGCAAGAGAAGACAGCCTACCGAGAACTTCTGTATCTCTTTGGATTGCCGCAAATTTTCATATACAGAGCCATTGCTATATCTGGCATTCATAGATCCAGACATTGACACTTTGATCAAGCCTTTGGTGTATAAATATAGAATTTGATGCTCCGATGTCATCGGTTATATGAAACAGCAAAGGTCCTCGGCTGGTCTCCCATGCAGGGAGAAATGGATGGCCACAAAGGATTGCTAAAAAGCGGCTCCGGCTGCAGTCATCAAAACTGTGCTTCATTATGTGTGAACATTCCAGCTCGAAGCGCAAACTGTGCGGCGCTGTAGCCGAGCCCAGTAGTCCTCAGCAGAACACTGGCGCCGACTGAGAAGCAGATTACGTTGGGAGCCAGGAATGGGAAAGATAGACGAGCAGGATGGAAAGTGGACGCAGATTCCGTCAAGATAGCTCGTCGCCGAAAGAGTAAACTTGAAGAGAGATGAACGGATGAATGCCGAGCGTCTATTTGAGTACCTAGGTAGGTGAAGGGGATCCCGATGGAGAGCAGTCGTCGATGTTCTCGGTTGCAAACATGCCGCTGCCAGCTGATAAGATGTCTTATCGATTGATGTGCCAAGTGCCGTTCCGTTGTGCCCGGGAAGAAGCCGCTGTGTCAACAGGGGAGGGGCAATATTCGAAGCCGCAAAGCTGCAAAACAACAAACCGTGTTGCTGTGTCCCTTTCTTTGTCCTGCCACTCTTTTGCCAGATTTCTCCTTTTGCTTTTAATTATCGCTCAAGGTCTCTTAGCCTCTTTTCAAATCTGGAATTTTCTTTGCCAGTATGCGCTCTGGCAGCCACACGGCGTCGCTCCTCCTTTTGACGTGGGTCGCTGCAGGATGAATGCTACCGGGCTATATTATAAAACAAGTGTCGATACGACCACAATTGTTCGAGTCGCTCAGAAGCGCACTTTCGACGAGTATCGCAGCGTGGAAACGATCGGAAAAGAATCCAAACCCGCCGATCTTCCCAAACGAGTGGAAACGGAATTTCGCCGTCCAACATTAAATCGTGATGCCTGCTTCGCGACTCTGAGCGCTGGCAAGATTCGGGATGTATTTGATCGAGGAGGCCCAACAGAGTACTCTCAAAGAAGGGCGCTTGCTCTGACGCCAAATCCAACGTCAAATCCGGTATTAGACCTTGCGCATCCTTCTTATGAACTGCCAAAACAACTCGTCGCCAATTTTGCCTCTTTAGGAATCAGGTCTATCTACCCATGGCAATCAGAATGTCTGTTACGAAGTGGAGCTCTAGGTGGTGAGAGAAATCTTGTCTATACAGCACCTACGGGAGGTGGCAAGTCACTTGTTGCTGATGTCTTGATGTTAAAGAAAGTGCTGGATAACCCAGGAAAGAAAGCCTTGTTGGTGCTACCATATGTTGCTCTTGTGCAAGAGAAGCAACGCTTGCTGAGGAAGGTTGTTGAAGGTATTATTAAACCTCCTCTGCCGGGCGACGAGCGTCCGATGGCATGGCGAAAACGCGGCGACGAAGAATCCATTCGGGTGGTGGGCTTCTCTGGAGGTAGTAAAATAAAGGTGTCTTGGAACGACATGGACATTGCTGTGTGCACAATAGAGAAGGTATGTCTTCCTGGTTTCTGAAACGGATGGAAGCTGACATGAAGTCAGGCAAACTCGCTTATTAATGCTGCCATTGAAGATCTCTCTATTGGCAAACTGGGCGTTGTAGTCATGGACGAGCTTCACATGATTGATGACGAGAGTCGGGGCTATATACTCGAGTATGTGCTCATCCCTGTACTCAAAGACTTCTTGTTTTATGGCAACTCTATTATGAAGAAGGTAGTAAGTACTTGTGCTGATATGTTAAAGGTTAATGGCAACAAAGCTGCTTAGCTTAGATACCGAGGACAAAGTCCAGCTGATTGGAATGAGTGCAACTTTGAACGTACGAAATCCTCACAGAAACCTTGTGGTCGCTGTGTTAATGAAAGTCTCAGAATGCAGATCTACTAGCGAAATGGCTCTCCGCAAAGTTCTATGTCTCGAGATACAAACCAGTTCCAGTTGAAGAACATCTCGTCTTTGATAATGCAGTGTACCCAGCTTCGAGTTCAAGCAGTTTCTACAAGACTGCGACCCAGCTTAATGCCCAAACTCAGACCCAAACCAGAACCCAAGTATCTTCTTCGCAAGTAAGACCGCAGCCATGTAGACTGATCGAGCAGTCGCTGGATAAGGAGTTCAAGAATCCTTTGATCAACGCAGTGGTAGCCCTGGCCAACGAAACAGCAAGGGCAGGCTACGGAGCTCTTGTATTTTGCAGCAGCCGCACTGGTTGCGAGAGGAATGCAGGATTGATCAGTCAAGTTCTACCTCGTCCTGAAGAGGTAGATCCCTTGATCATGGACAAGAGAAGGGACGTCTTACACAATCTGAGGAGTACGACTACCGGCCTGGACTACCTGCTGGAAAAGACGATTCCAGTCGGAGTCGCCTTTCATCGTAAGTTTTCGCAAAGTTGGAAAAGTATTGAGACTGATGATGATACCAGATGCCGGACTGACGACGGAAGAACGGGAAATCATTGCCACGGCTTATGATGAAGGTGTTATCAAGGTCATTGTGGCAACGTGCAGCTTGGCAGCTGGTATCAATCTACCAGCAAGGAGGGTGATCTTA
The DNA here is from genome assembly GCA_000292665.1 of Helotiales sp. EF0021. Classification (NCBI taxonomy): domain Eukaryota; kingdom Fungi; phylum Ascomycota; class Leotiomycetes; order Helotiales; species Helotiales sp. EF0021. The sequence continues at coordinate 130,281 of AIET01000437.1, forward strand.
CATGGAGCACGAATGGGTGCTGACCTAGTTGGTCCATCAATGCTTCGACAGATGCGAGGAAGAGCAGGCCGCAAGGGCAAAGACGAGATCGGGGAGACATTTCTATGTTGCCAGAAGAGCGATCTTGAAGATGTTGCAGAACTCATGGATGCTGAATTGCCCAGTGTAGAAAGCTGCCTCATACCTGGCAAGAAAGGCGTCCTGAGGCAAGTCATACCCCATAAGCAGGATGTCAATAGCTAACCCTCAATAGAGCACTTCTCGAGGTTATGGCCACTAAACTCTCCACGAGTGAGGAACGCACCGCCGAGTACATGTCAAATACGCTCCTTTTTCATACCATGGATCCCGACGAACTTGATGAAACGGTTAAGTCAACAATGAGTGAGCTGGAATCAAGTAAGCTCATAACAAAAGGCTCAGGCACAGAATACTCAGCAACGCTTCTTGGTCAAGCAATAGTCGCTTCCTCCCTTACGCCAGAAGACGGCCTCTTTGTCCATCGCGAATTATGCAGAGCATTACAAGCATTCGTCATGGATGGAGAGATGCACGTTCTATACCTCTTCACCCCAGTACAAGCAGCACAAACCAACATCAACTGGCAAATTTTCAGTAACGAGGTTGAACGACTCGATGAGTCCAACCTCCGAGCCCTAAATTTCGTAGGCTTGAAACCCCTCCAAGTCATCAAACTGTCAGTAATCCCATAAAGCCATATAATACAAGACTAACAGCCCCTAGTGCACAAGGAGGTGCTCTCAAAGAATCAACCCCCCAAGAAGCAGAAACCGCCCGCATCTACCGACGATTCTACACAGCCCTCCAACTCCGCGATCTCTGCAACGAAATGCCCATCCACGCCGTAGCCAAGAAATACGACCTCCCCCGTGGCGTAATCCAGAACCTAGCACAAACATGTCACGGATTTGCAGCAGGCATGATCAAGTTCTGCGAACGTATGGGATGGGGAGCTATGGCTGTTGTTCTTGATCATTTCTCTGATCGTCTGAGAGCTGGTGCTAGGGCCGATTTGTTGAGTTTGGCGAAGGTTACGTATGTGAAGAGTCGGACTGCGAGGGTGTTTTGGGAGAATGGGTTTAAATCGGTGGCTGCGCTGGGGGCGGCGGATGTTAATGATATCTTGCCTATTTTGCAGATGGTAAGTCACCGCTAAACTCATTAAATCTAGCTCAGTACCAGGTATATCTTTATAATCATGTACTGAGGATAAACAGGCACAACCAAAGAAACCGAAACTCAACGCAGAGGATGAAGAGAAGTATATCAACAAGCTTAAGTCCAAGGCTGCAATCATCTTGGCGAGCGCGAGTAGGAATTGGGGTGAGTGATGTTTCTCGAGTGAGTAATGATGGCCGACTGAACATTACAGAACTACAAATGCAGGAGGAACTTGCAGAAGAGGAGCTGGAATAATATCGTTGTGGCTTATGAGAGCTGACACCAACATTACTATGTAGCATTACGCATTGGAATTGATACCAAGTTAGAGGTACTTATGTTCTCACGAGCTGGAGCGAGAAGAAAGGCACTGGAGAAGGGACCCAGGTATCTACATCACTAATACAAATTCATGGAATGGAACGAACAGCCCAAAATGGTCAAAAGTGCTTTATTTGCTGCTATTGTCAAGGGGTCCTTTCACAAAATAGAACACTTCGAAGGCAATCCGCAAGGACCCTCCTTATCCTTCGCGCCATCTGCCGCTCCACCGTTTGCCTGTTTCACTGTTTTCGAACCCTGGGTATTCTCCTCAACCTTCTCACTCTTTGTCCCCTCGACCGCCTCGTCTTTTGGGCCATCTAGTCAAGCAAAGTTGATCTTGCTCACAGTATGACCGAACTGCTCTCCCTGAATAGTAGCAATCTCCAGCTCCAGCGCAGAAGGCTGTCTACTGCCATCACCCGCCGAGAACGTTCCCGCTCCCCAAGGAGAACCGCCGTGGACCTCACTCAGGTTCGCCAGTTGGCCGAAGGTATGCTTGTATCCCAATGGAACGTAGGTGATGCCGTGATGGGCGAGGGTGCTCATGGCAGCGATAGCGGTGGATTCTTGACCGCCACCTTGAGTACCGGTGGAGATGAAGAGACCGGCGAGTTTTCCCCAGTAGCCACCGCTAGCCCATTGGGCGCCGGTGGTGTCCCAGAAGGCTTTCCATTGGGCGGGGAAATTGCCGTAGCGGGTGGGAATGCCCAAGAGGAAGGCGTCGTAGTTTTGGAGGGTGGTGGCGTCGATTGATGGGTAGTCGGACTTGGGTGGTGCGTGCATCTAGGAAGGACGTGAGCTGATGAAGAGAAAGCAGGGAAAATGTAGTATGGAGTACAATGTAGTACAAAGGAGGGGGATATGTACCTTGGTGAGGACTTCTTGGGGAAGAGTCTCTGGGACCTGGAAGATGTCGGCTTCAATGCCAGCCTTCTTCAGACCAGCTTGTTCAGCCTCGGCGAGAGCCTTGATGTGGCCATACATAGAATCTACAGAAAGAGTCAGTTATTGAGGCTCTTGACAGCTGCATTGCGTGATTGTGGTGTGAAGCTGTGGTGGGGGCTTTGAGTACTTACAGAAGACGATTGCGACCTTGGGAGCCATTGTGAAGTTGTTTCTGGTGGAATTGATTGTGTAATTGAGATGGGAGAAGTGTTTTGTATTCTAGAGAATTAGATGTGGACGGAGAGAACTCTTATATGTTTCCACGGTCGAGGTGTTGCTACACAGGCATGGGTTGCCATCGGCAGCTACCCCTCATTAAAGTGGAGAATCGTGCGCAGGAAAGTACCTGAACTTGCCCGCAATTGGACTAGATGCATGCTTATTCAGAGGTTGTCATACAATCTCCTTCAGCCCCGGGAAATTCTGGCCTCGATAACCAAATCATCAGTCAGACTCGTGTCATGGAAGCATCATTACCAACTGAGTGCAATCAACAAATTCGTCCACCATCTCGCCCGCAAAGCCTGCTACCCTGGTCTCCCGCTTTCAAATGATTATCAACCGCTGCAGAAAGCTGCAGGCAGATTATCTGGATTGATGACGCCTGCCATGGCAACGGATCTTGGACTTGAAAAAGAAACTTCCGGCCGGTGGCTCACCATGTAGCAATCGCTTCAGCAAAATAGCACGTGGGAATACATCTTCGAATGTGGGAATACATTTTCGAATGAGACCGACCTGACTCGCGTCCGCGGCGTCTTTACAGGAATTGCTATCCCTCATAGGGATATCGTAGAGACCATACATCTTCAGATGTGTTGCAAAGAGATGTTTCGCAGCGGCTCATATCGTGATGCAATGCATGTCCCACGTAATCCAGATCTTGCCAAGTATGGTAATGGCACGCTAACCTCTCGAGGTGCGTGCATTGAAATATGGCAGAGAATACAACTGGCCGGCTTGTATGGGATTCGGTAGAAATATCCGATCCTCGTCGAGTTCTAAATGTCAACATCTGAGGAACTTGATCGTTAGTGGTGAACATAGGAGAAGAATCTGAGAGGTGTATGCACAATAGAGCTATATAACAGGAACGCCAAGTCCATGAGGAAGAATAACGAAATCGTGTTTTGGGTCTTGCCGGTGCTATTCCAGCTCCTCACACTCCAAACTTGTGCTATCTTTATGCTTCAAAAGTCCTTACAAACTTTGATGACCAAGTCTTGTAACCGCACGAATATCGTGACACAAGAGCCTATGAGCACATGACATTTCCTTATTGGGCGAGATGCAGCATGAAATACCAACGACTATTCGTCCAAACAAAATCAGCGTTCCAAGTGGCCGGCATTCGAGATCGCGATGTGCAACAAAGATGGCATTTTGGAGTCTTGCGCTCTGTTCATTCGCTGTCTCTTCCCGAAAATGCTCATGTGCAAGCCACTCTCGAGCCACTCAGCGGCATCGGGTCCTGTCTTGATTCGCCCGCTAAAACACCATCATAACGTGACAGCGAGTCTCATCCTACGATTTCGCGTCAAGACTCGTCGTCGTTCACGCCTCTCTCCCTTGGTCCTTTCTTGCTTGATGAGAGTACCTGATGCTGGTCCCATTTAGACATAGTCGAGTCATCTTACCTCGATCTGGTGTCCCAAACCGTTATTCCCGATGTCTCCATCGTGGTTCTCGACCTCGTACACACCTTCATTATGAACCATCCGCCTTGCGCGTCCCAAGTAGGGCAAAGTCGACCCAAGCTACCCCCAGTATTACAGACACGCCTCAGAGCTCTACACCCCTCGAGCCTTTAGAGTTGCCAAAGAAAAGGGGCAAGAAGACCAAAGTATCTATCAACCTTGAAACCCCACCCGAAAGCTCAGCTCCTTTGGAGCCCCTGAAGCCCAACGATGACTCCCCATCCTATCCAACTGTCATCCTACAGGCACGGAAAAACATGCGCAAGTTCGAAAATTGTGTACTGTTAACACGTGTCGGAGGATTTTATGAAATGTACTTCGAGCATGCTGAGCAATTTGGACCTCAACTGAATTTGAAAGTGGCTGAAAAGACACTAAGAGATGGCCGAACCGTTTCCATGGTATGTTCGTGTTACTCTATATATGCTCTCACTGACTTTATAGGCGGGCTTTCCCTTCATGCATCTCGATCGATATTTGAAGACTCTCGTGCAAGACCTCAATCGCTATGTTGCAATAGCTGAGGAATTTCCCAATGATGCATCAGCTCAGATCAAAGCTGGAGGCTTGATGCATGATCGTCGAGTGTCACGGGTCGTCACTCCTGGCACTCTTATTGATGAGAACTTTATGGATCCTTTCAGTAATAATTATGTTTTGGCGATTCAACCCAACAACGAATTGTTAGCCAAGAGTGAAGGTGCTCACGACTCTGTCGGGCTGGCATGGCTTGATCTATCTACTGGACACTTCTTTACCCAATCTACCACCGTAGGGATGTTACCTTCTTTCTTGGCCCGGATTGGAGCACGGGAGATTGTTCTTGACGAAGCACTTAAGGATTTAAAAGACCACGACATCTTTGCTGTCCTCGGAGAGGACCAGAATCTCATCACGTACACCGCCGTGACCAGGACGAAGGACATGTCCGAATGGGAGTCGATGCTAGAATCTCCAGTCTCTGCGAACCTGGCAGCCGAGTTCACAACCCAAGAAGTTGCAGCTGGCAGCGTGCTTCTCCAGTACGTGGAGACAAGACTCGTAGGCAGCAAGATTAAATTACAACCTCCTTCGAAGCAGAGAGATGTACTAGGGATTGACAAGAACACCATGAGAGCTTTGGAAGTGAAGACGACCATGAGAGATGGGTTCAAAGGGAGTCTACTTCATACCATTAGACGTACCGTTACCAAAGGCGGGGCAAGATTATTAGAGCATTGGTTGTGTAAGTTTATCAACAAGCATAAAGCCCAAGTATTTAACAAATTTTTCAGCTTCTCCTTCAACCGATGTCACTATCATCAATGCTCGACTGGACCTGGCATCATACTTCCTCAACGACGAGATCTTGCGAGAGCGGCTGACAATCCTTCTCAAACGCAGCCACGACTCTCATCGCCTGCTTCAAAAGTTTGCCTTTGGACGAGGAGATGCGGATGATCTTCTGGCACTGACTACCACTGTCTTTGCCACTCGAGACCTTGTATCGACTTTGAAAAGGGATAGTGCTGGTGAAGCATGCATTCACAGGATGATATCACGAATCGATCTTGATGGTCCCATCGCCCTCGCAACTTCGATCAGAGAAGCCATTGACGAAGATGGTCTCGTCCAGCAGCATCACATGGAACAAGATCAGGTAGGAGAAATGAAAGCTCTTACCCAAGAAGTCATTGAATCAGAAGGGTCGAACGAAGACCTTTCCGTCCTCCCAAAATCCGCCCGGAAAAAGAAGCCCAATTCAGTCAAAGAATACTACTCCACCGAAACTGCCTGGATAATGAAGCCCTCCGCATCACCCCTCCTCAAACGACTCCACGAAGCCCTGATAGCCCTCGGCACCGAGAAAGAAGACCTCGAAAACACCCTAAAAGACCGCTTCGGCGCTTCAACCCTCACCTTGAAATTCACACCTGGCCTAGGATACATCTGTCACATCAAAGGCTCCAAAGACCTAAAACTGGACCTCTCCACCCTCCGCTCCGTCTCCTCCTCCAAAAGCACAAAATCATTCCACCACCCCTCCTGGACCCAACTCGGCGAACGAATCGACCAATGCAAGATCCACATCCGCTCCGAAGAAACCCGCGTCTTCAATTCCCTACGAGAGCAAGTAATCCACAACATCATCAAACTCCGGCGCAACGCCTCCGTCCTCGACGAGCTCGACATAGCCTGTTCCTTCGCCTCCCTAGCTTACGAACGAAACTGGACACGTCCCATCCTCAACCATTCCCAAGACCACAAGATCGTAAGCGGACGCCATCCCACCGTCGAAGGAGGACTAGAGGAAGAAGGCCGAACATTCATCTCCAACTCACTATTCCTCTCTACCGCGCAGAAAACATGGTTTATAACCGGTCCAAACATGGCCGGTAAATCGACCTTCCTTAGACAAAACGCTCTGATAACCATCCTGGCACAAATCGGCTCCTACGTTCCCGCCGAATACGCGGAACTAGGGATCGTGGATCAGATATTCAGCCGTGTAGGATCAGCTGATAATCTGTATAAAGACCAATCCACATTCATGGTCGAAATGCTAGAGACAGCTACAATACTAAAAAACGCTACGCCGCGATCATTCGTGATAATGGATGAGATCGGGAGGGGGACCACGCCTAATGATGGCACGGCTGTGGCGTTTGCGTGTTTACATCATCTTAATACTGTGAATAAGTGTAGGACACTGTTTGCAACGCATTTCCATGACTTGGCGGATGTGTTGAAGGAGGAAGGGATCGGGTCTGTGGGGTATTATTGTACGGATGTGAGGGAGGACGAGGTGGGAGAGGGGTTTAGGTATGTGCATAAGTTGAAGGAGGGGATTAATAGGAGTAGTCATGCGTTGAAGGTTGCGCGGTTGGCGGGATTGCCGGAGGTTGCAATTTCTGCGGCGAGGAAGGCGTTGAAGAGGATTGAGGGATGAAGGCGGTAGTCGATCAGTAGGAGAAAATCATTGATGCGGGGAGGTTGTATTATATTTGTGGCATGGTGACCTGATCATCAATACGGGACAGAAGTTGGAGAGAAATTGTATACTTGTAAAATAGGAATGATGGATGGGGGTTGCTGCTTTAAAGGCTTGAGCAGGATTTTATATAATGGGGATGACATTCTACGAAGATGGCATGCGAGAGAATTGTATGATATGAGGATCTGTAAAGTCATAGTCAGCAGTGTGTCTAGATAGTTTTGTACAGATATTGACGTGTTGCGAGAAACAGCAGTCAGGAAAAAATTAGAGTTGTTATTTTTGGTCTTCAAGGAGCAACCTCCATTAAGGGTTAAAAAGCTTTGAATTGTTCATCAGGTTGCAAAGGAAAGGAAGGGTAGATGAATAGAAATATTGAGACTGACCTTCTATTCGTACCGTACTAATATGCACTCTGCACATGTCTGTAAGTTCACATACATGTCACCACTCCGAAAGTTCGAGTTGTTTCCCATGTGAAATGGCGGCTACATTAGAGTATCTGCATGCTCTGTGCGATTCGTGTCATGAACCTCACCCATAATCTCATGATTTTACTCAAGATCAAGGACTTAGTCGAACAGACCTCCGAATCCCTCATCTCCAGACTCCTCAGCCTCCTCCTCGGCCTCTGCCTTCTCCTCTGCAGCGGCAGCTGGGGCAGCACCTCCAGAGGCAGCAGCGGGAGCAGAAGAAGCATAAGCGTCTGGGTTGGCAATACGATCCTTCAACTCCTCTATCTCGGGCCATGCGTAATCAGTCTCAATGGCGACAGCCAAGACCTTCTTGTAGCTGTTGACGATAGAGTGCATGACAGAAGGAAGGGTTGGGAAGTTGGCGGCCAGGGAGATAGCAGCGATGGTGCTGATAGCAGCGCTGAAAGATTTGAGAAGCTGAGCCTCTTCGATGTCGAGAACGCTTGGTGGGAAGGTGTTTCCTTGGTCGTAAACCTGGGCTACGCCCATACCGTAGGTGAAGGGAGAGATGTTCAACATGTTCAGAAGGACAGCTTCGGAAGCTCCAACCTTTGTTCCGGCTTCGACGAGCTTGAGATCGGAGGTGATTTCGATGGTACCACGGGCAATTTTGGTTGGGACACCGAGGGCTTGGAAGAAGGACGTCTTTCCGGGTTCCATACCAGTGTTACCAGCGGGGATGAAGACATCAGCGGGAGCGACGGCACCAGCTCTGGCTGGGGCAGCGACCTTGTTGGCGAAAATCTTGTCACGAATGGTCTTGAGCTCGCCATTGGTGAAGACGAAACCGACATTGCCCTTGACGAAAGGAAGAAGGCGCTCGTACTCGGGAGAATCGCTGATAAAGCCTTTGATGGCACGACGGACCTGGGAAGAATAAAAGTTAGCATGTGCGATCAAACATTGAGCCGCACATATCGCTCACCATGGTGTTCTTTCCCATCAAGACGACACCCTCGCCACGGAGGCTCTGTCTGATTTCGTGCATCTGCTGAGAGCTGACATTGTCGACAGTGACGATGAAGATACTCTTGTACTCCTCGAGTAGGCCCTTGAGCTTGTCGAAGTAGCCGGCCTTGTTTTCGGACTTGCCCCCCATATCTTCTTAATTGAAGGCAGGATGTTTAAGGGTCAAGTTAATAGTTGTCTGTTGGGATATTCTCTTAAAATTGAGAAATTCGTTGTTGACAGACAAATCTCGAAGTCAGAATATTTCGGGATATGCTTATTCTGTGTGTGGCGCTAGTGGTCGCTTAGCGACAAGGCTGATGCTAGGAACTTTTATTATCAGCCTCGTGAGAACTTCATATTTGACGAAAATGCACAATTCCACGACTTTCTGATTTTGAATCATTCGACTTTCCTCGCGAAGTGAATCGCTATCAGTCAAAATGCGGATGCCCTATCAGTGTATGACCAGGTATGCAGACATTCTGGTTGCAGCGAGAGGATCAAGTATAGATTCATTCAAGCTCTCGGATGGGTCATTGTTGTCGACATGGAAATGCCCTTCCAGCCAGAATGTACAACAGGATGCAGTCAAAGGTGTTGCTGTAGAAGTTACCACAAAATTAGCTACTCAAACTTTGGAGTCATCAATCGATAATTCTCAGGATGCCGTACCCGCCCCAGCAAAAAAGCGGAAACTGTCACAATCCGAGCCAAGTCCTGCTCCAGCTGGAACGAAGAATGGAAATAAAAAGCAAAACAACAGGGCTGCTGCTGTAGCGAGTGGCCTTGAAGCTCCAGCCGTCATCATCTTGGCCTCAACGAGTGATGGCAAGCACGTGATCGCTGTAACTGGTGAGGATAAAAGCATTCGGGTCTTTGAGAATGTATCGAAAAAGTGCGAACATGAGTTGAAGCAGTTGAGCAAGCGGTATGTACTAGTCTCTTGGTTATGAGTCTTCTTTTGACTAATGAAAAACAGTGTTATGCCCAAAAGACCATGTACTATTGCTGTCACCAGCGACAACTCCACCATCGTTAGTGCCGACAAATTCGGAGATGTTTATTCTTTACCTCTGATACCTTCAGACAATCCTCTTAAAGTACAAACACAGACCCCAGAACCTTCCAAGCCATACATTCCAGCTGCAAATGAGCTCACAATCCACTCTCAAAGGAATCTCAAGGCACTTGAGAATCAGAAGAAACACACCAACAAAGCACCCGAAAAGACAGAGCCTTCTTTTGAGCACAAGCTGTTACTTGGTCACGTCTCGATGCTCACTGATCTTGCCCTCGTAACTTCCGAGAACAGGAATTATATCATAACTGCTGATCGAGACGAACATATCCGAATCTCTCGAGGGATTCCGCAAGCTCATATTATTGAGGGCTTTTGTCTAGGCCATACAGATTTTGTTAGTCGACTATGCATTCCTAGAAGCAAGCCCAACATCCTAATATCGGCTGGGGGCGATGATGATATCCTCATGTGGGAATGGAAGACCGGAAAGTTACTCTCGAGAGCAAACCTTTCCAAGCACGCCGAGGCGGTCATCACAAAATCGAACTCTAGCAAGACGGCTGAAGAGTCAACAGAGCCATTGAAGATTGCGGTATCGGGTTTATACCCTATAAATGCATCTGTTGATGGACAGGAGATGGACTACATCATCGTCACTTGTGAAGGGTAAGTCTCAATATTATCTCATCACCGCTATTCCGTAGCTAATAGAGTTTTCCGCAGTGTTCCCGCGCTATTTGTTTTCCAGCTACATGGCAATGATAACCACAATAGCCCTATGCACGTTCAGACCTTTGAACTTTCTGGAAACCCATTGGCAGTGGTAATCGGTCTCTCACTACCTGGTCAAAGCAGTGACGAGGGAGTTGTTGTTTCCATCGATACCGTCCATCAGCCAGGATCGACTACAGAAAGGAGAAGTGATACTACTGGAACTGAGAAGGCTTTGATTGGGCTTCGATATTCGCAATCGGGGTTTATTCCTAGCGACACCTTGTCATTTGTAACACCAAAGGAGGAGGATGATACCACAGATCGGCTGAATAGCTTGCTGTATAATCTGGAGAACCTACGGAAGAGAGAGGGAGATGGTCAGGATGAATGATACATCACGTTCATGTGTCTTGATATGTTACTGAGATCCAATGAGCCGTGACAATACATCTCGACATCAATTCGTTTCCAGATCTATGGGTATATCCTAATCTATGGGTCCCATTTGCAAGATGTTTTTCTTCCTCCTCTTCTCAACCTGAACTCGTGCTTGTTTTTCATATATGTTCTCATTCCAGGCCCATACAATCTTCTCCACGGTACGCGCGGTCACTTCTCCCTCTGCCTCTTGGATACGCTTCACAGCCCAAGCTGCCCTTCCTTGGGGTATAGTCTTGCCAAGCTCCATACTCGTGCTGATCACTGAATGTGTTATTGATCTTGAGATCTCTGGACTCAGCATCGCATGGTTTCTGCGCAACCACCAGATGCATTGATGAACATTCTGGACGACAGTCTTGTGAGATCTGTTCGTGCAACGTGCAAAGGCAATAATCAACTTCACGAGAAGTTTCATCTGGTTGGGCTGGAGACAGGGTCCGTTTCTCCTGTCGAAAAAGGATCGCCTTTCGAAATAATCCAATTTTTCATGAATCGGGATCCTCATAAGGTGCCATATCTGCTCGACCCTAATCTCTGGACAATCAACGCAGGCGAGTATGAGAGTAGGAATCATCTCAGGGGCTATCTTCGTCCCGCTCTCCGAGACCACCCTGTGAAGATGCAACGCTTTGTAGGTGTCCTTCTTGGCCATCGATTGAATTAAATGGGCACAGAAATTCCGGGGCAGTGCTATTCCATTCTCCTTCATGTGTGAGACACTTTCGATAATTTGACTGTACTGACCGCGAGCAAGCATGATGTTGTACAGCTGCCCTTTCTCAAGCCATATATCTTTCTTGTGCCGTTGAACAAAAGGAAGCAAGGCAGATAATGTTGGAATATGCTCGCTAGCATGTTCATGATATTGCTGTTCCAGTTGACCGAGAGTGTTCGTTTCTGCTAGTTGCCCCTGCGTGGTCCAGTGTTGAAGAAGAATGTTACTCATAGTGGCTTCCTTGATGCGAGGCCAAGAATCTGGTTCCATGTCCTTGCATACCTGCATGAAGAGAGGCATTCTTACGTTGCTCATTTGAGACACCAAAAATAGCCAGAATGGTCGAATGTCGATTTGTCTGCTCCCAATGCCTTCATGGTACGCACGCCCCACGGACTTAGAGCTGCTTCGTAGGAAAGCAACCATAATCCGCTCAGGAAGACACTCTGCAAATCTAATAAGGTTGCTAACAACTCGTTCTCGAGACTTATCGCGGTCATCGGTGCTCCGTATTGGCTGCCAAAAGTCAAAGTGTTTTGCAATATGCTTGACTTCTGTCCCATGGGCCGTTCTGGGTTCGATGCCATGAAAACCTCTCATCTTTATCCTATACACCCTCCTGATTTTTGTCCCATGAATCCTTCTGCTTATCGCATCACGAGCCATTCTAGTAGGTATCCCACGAGCGTTTCTAGTTGCTGTCCAATAGACCCTTCTAGTTGCTATCCCACGAACCCATCTACTTTTTGTCGCGCTGACCTTTCCAGACAGCAACCTGTGATACGTAGATTTATTTATCTTCTGGGTACCTTGTACGAATGCAGTCACAAACTTGTCAGCCAGCAACTGTAGTATCGGTGCTATTCGGTCTAGTTGCTGCTGAGATAGTGAGGTTATGACTTCGACCGCTAGTCTCTGCATCCGCAACGTGGTCGGGAGTTTTGACACAAAAGTTGTTAGCATCCTAATGATGGTATGGGGTATTCCTCCACACCGAAATCTTTCACATTTCAGAAGGCCCTGCCAGGTAGCCATGTATAAGTCTGAAAACTTAGTTGTAGCTGCTTTTTCGTTCGGGAATACCTGGCTTAGGATTTGGTTGGCCTCTTTCAGTCTCATTAGAATTGCCGTGTCTGATAGGTCGCCAGCGCCAATCTTATGCCTAAAATTCATGTTGAAGATGTTGCAATGGACTGCTAGTTTCTTTGGGTTGCACGTCTTTATCTTTTCGAGACCAATCTGCATTTTCTGGTCCGCAGTGAGCTGTGGCTTCGCTCTGCGCGCAGCTACCTGCTCCTGTATCTTCTCCTCCCTGGCATCTTCTTCCGTGGGCTGAACTAATTTGTCCAACCATGAGAGTCCTAACGTAGTATTGTCTGGTGTCGGTTGGCGATGATCTGCTTCTCGGCTTCTGGGTGCTTGCCACTGCCATTGAGACCTGTCGGTTTTCCAGAAGGAGCCCCAGAATGATGGGATGCCGGATGAGGACGGGGGAATATATTCAGAGCAATGCGTCATGCGTCTTTTTCCCATTCGTCTTCGGTGCTCCATGGGACCTGGTACGAAGCTCCCGTAACGCTTGACGGTCTTCGAACGGGAAACAAATCGTTGCCATTCGTGGCGGAGAAGGTCGTCCGATATCCATAGTGTCTCCAGTGATATTTTGTGTCGCTGCACTGCTCCGTGGCAGGCTGGCGTACGAGGAAGCATGGGCTATTGAAAGAGGTTCCCCATTTCATTGGTCGTCCAACAGAGCTCGAGAGGAGATGTATCGCATCGGATGGTGGGTGTAATATAGACGTGAGAGATGGTGAGGTGGTGTTGAAGTTGAGCCTCTGCTGCGAAAAGACAGTGCTGGAATTGGAGCTTCACCAAGCTCTTCGGACTTTGGTAGATGTTGGCCTGAGTCGGACACCATCAATTGAGGCAGCAACTGAACACAGCTGACCCCTGTTGCCGCTAAACCCCTGTCAATTAAGCTCAGGGACCAAAATTGCACTTACTGCAGCCTCGGCGGGGTTGTTGATGGAGATAGAAATATCACAGCGGAAGTGTCGGTTTCACAACAGACACATCAAAACATGGCTCATCAGTTTGAGCCTTTAAAGAACGATCTCCTCCTTCGGACAGCATGGGGTAAGCTCAAAATGATGTTCAGAAATTGATTATGCTGAAATGTTAAGGCGAGAAGGTCGAGAGGGCGCCAATGTGGGTGATGCGTCAAGGTATGGCTATTGTATATTTCGCAATGTCCTTGTACTCATTGGATTATAGCCGGTCGATATCTTCCCGAGTACCACGAAGCAAAAGGCACACATGACTTTTTCGAATGCTGCCGTTCCCCAGAGATCGCCTCAACCTTGACTCTCCAACCGATCGAACGATATGCTGGGCTCGTAGATGCTGCCATCATCTTCTCCGATATTCTGGTTATACCTCAAGCTCTGGGTATGACTGTTGAGATGGTGGATAAGAAGGGCCCGCACTTCCCGAATCCCTTGAAGTCTCCTGAAGATGGCCAGTATGCAGAGGTTCTTGGCAAAAAGGTTGATGTTGCCGCAGAATTGGACTACGTATACAAAGCAATTACGATGACCAGACACAAGTTGAAAGGAAGGGTGCCTCTTTATGGATTCTGCGGTGCTCCTTGGACGTTATTCTGCTATATGGTCGAGGGAGGAGGAAGCAAGATGTTCATTGAGACGAAGACTTGGATCTACAAGTATCCTAAAGCTGCACAGGACATGCTTCAGAAGATTGCAGAGGTCTGTGTGGAGTATTTGGCGTTGCAGGTGCAGGCTGGTGCTCAGGTTGGTCATAGATTCACATTATGGGGAGTACACTAACTATTAGCATAGATTCTCCAGGTATTTGACTCGTGGGCGGGCGAACTATCGCCATCGTCTTTTAAGAAGTTCTCTCAACCATATCTTGCATATATCTCGAAGCACCTTCCGATCCGGATACAAGAGCTGGGCTTGGAACCAGTACCTATGGTTGTCTTTGCCAAAGGGGCATGGTATGCACTGGATGCGTTATGCAACCTGGGATATCAAATTGTCGGACTGGATTGGCTACAGGACCCAGCAGAGGCAGTCAAGATCAGAGGGGACAGAAAAGTTGTCTTCCAGGGAAACGCGGATCCTGGAATCTTGTATGGAGAGCGAGAAGCTATTACATCCACTGTTGAGGCGATGGTGAAAGGTTTTGGTGGTGGAAAGCAAGGATGGATTGCTAATCTTGGCCATGGTAAGTCGTTCTCTGAATGGTTCCTTGACCTTTGCTAACATCATGACAGGAATCACTCCTGGTGTGAAACCAGATTCTCTGAAGTTCTATTTCGAGGAAATACATAGAGTTGCTGGTAGCTGATATTCTCAGATCAATGAAAGCTGTACATAATTGCACATATGCTCTTATCATGAGATAGTACTCTTACCCCCTCACTTAGACTCCTTGGAGTATACTCTCTTCTCTTCACCAATGTCCTCGTTCCTTTCCAGGATCTTAGCCACAGTAATCATAGTTGGATGAGAAGACTTACCAAACCTCGGGCTTCTCCTTGATGAAACGCTCCATTAGATCACACATCTCCTCATTCTCTAACACCACAACCTCGATACCCCTCTGCTTGAGATATGCTTCACCGCCAACGAAGGTCTTGTTCTCCCCAATCACCACTCGTGAGATGCCGTAGAGGATGCATGCTCCGGTGCTTCCATTTTCAGTCTCAGCTCCAAATGGTCAATAAGACGACGTTGAGTACATACCACATATCACAAGGCGACAGAGTAGTATACATAGTTGCGCCCTTGTAAGCCGAAGCAGGCAGCCGTCCAGAATTCTCTAGTGCGGCCGTTTCGCCGTGGTGTATTGCTGAACCTTTTTGGACTCGCATGTTATGACCGCGGCCGAGCAGGTTCCCATCCCGCGATATGAGAGCGGCACCTATCTATTAAAACTCAGTACATTATATGAGAAGTGCTGAGACGGTATGTACAGGAACCCCTCCTTCCTTGTACCCAAGCTTAGCTTCCTCGACGGCGATAGCGAATGCTTCTTGGTCGTTCATTTTGAATTTCAGTACGAGGAGATGTAGTATCTCCCAGGTAAAGTATTTGAGGAAAGACCTCTAGATGAAATCCCAAATGATGTATTTGACTGAGCTTTCAGATGAGGGGCATTACCTAACTCCCATTCGTTATCTATAGCTCATGATTTCATCCACTTTTGACAATCTCTTTAAAAAAAAAAGATATAGCTCTACATATTCGGGACGGTCTCATCGACATTCATCTCATCATTATTCTTGCAGGTAACAGGTGTATGCAAGCTTCGGTTGCACTGAATATCAAGGACATTGTGACTCGTGACGCATATAGAAGAATTCATCCCATGTTTGCCTCGGACACAGATCTATGGTACTGCTTGTATACTATCTTGAAACTTTATTGTATATTCGAAAAAGCAAACTAACTCTCAGGCATGCTCAAATAATCCAGAGTTGATCACGACTTCAGCTTTGTAATTCCCGGAGGCGTGCAGGACATAGTGCTTCTTTTGCCCCTCCGGAGCCGATGTCGATGTCATTCCTTATCGCGATAAGAGACCGTCTAAGGTAAGGGTCGCCGACTGCCCTTTCATTGGTTTCCTTACCGAGCTGCCTGGGCTATTTTGAGATGGATGTTCTATAGCAACAGGTCTTCACGATGTTGAGGACTTTTCTGATACACAAAGTTTGCTTATGATTGAATAGCAAACATTCACGGCTTTGAGACTGTTCCGTGTGTCCGTTCCCGGTTGTTCGTGGCAACCTGGGTATATTTGAAAGAAAATCGGACATATAAGCCAAAAGTTCCATAGCCTTCCAACGAGATCGTTAGCGGATTCCGTCGATTTGCCTTGTGCCCTTCGTGAACGTCTCGAATCCAAAATTTGTTCACCAACATACTCTTCCACGACTTGATAATCTGAACATTCGAGATTGACCTTGACACGGTCCGCCTACCATCCGACAAGAATAATTCGATTCACGAAAAGCACAACCCAGGGAATAACACCTCTTGCGCCGCAGCAAAGGCTCCCAGCCTCAGTCCGAAATGTAAGTATACCTTCAGCTGCCTGAATCGAGCAACGTCCTGAATGCTCTGGACATTGTTAGATCAATCCTCGTTTTTGTTTCAAAATTTATTGTACCTTGACTAATATTTCACCGTGCAAAGTTTTCCGGATTTCCTTTGCTCCTGTTCGCAGTCAATAAGATACCCCATAGAGCCCGTCCGATAGCACAACTACATCTCCCCTCCCACCTTCCGCAGTGCAATCAAGATGGCGAAAGACACCAAGTTTTACGACATTCTCGGCGTAAGCAAAATCCTGCGGTCTGAGGCAAGAGTAATTGCTAAATAACACAGGTCTCCCCAAATGCCACGGAGCAGGAG
This sequence comes from Helotiales sp. EF0021, assembly GCA_000292665.1. NCBI lineage: Eukaryota > Fungi > Ascomycota > Leotiomycetes > Helotiales > Helotiales sp. EF0021. The sequence continues at coordinate 147,162 of AIET01000437.1, forward strand.
TTGAAGAAGGCATACAAGGTTGGGGCTTTGAAATACCATCCTGGTAGGTGGAAATCTCCCTGAATCCAACAATGAATACTTATATGTGCTCAAGACAAGAACGCGCATAACCCCGAGGCCGAAGACAAGTTCAAGAATCTGTCGCACGCTTACGAAATCCTCTCCGATCCCCAAAAGCGATCGATATACGATCAATATGGAGAAGAGGGTCTCGAAGGTGGAGCTGGTGCCGGAGGTATGAATGCTGAGGACCTCTTCTCCCAATTCTTCGGTGGCGGAGGCGCATTCGGAGGTGGTGGATTGGGAGGCATGTTTGGCGGTGGTATGCAACAACGTGGTCCTCCCAAGGCCCGTACTATTCACCATGTCCACAAGGTCTCTCTCGAGGACATCTACCGCGGCAAAATCTCCAAGCTCGCTCTCCAAAAATCTGTTATCTGCCCCAAGTGCGACGGACGTGGAGGCAAGGAAGGTGCTGTTAAGAAGTGCGCTGGATGTGATGGCCACGGCATGAAGACTATGATGCGCCAGATGGGCCCCATGATCCAACGATTCCAGACAGTCTGCCCTGACTGTAATGGAGAGGGTGAGATCATCCGGGAGAAGGATAAGTGCAAGGGCTGTAACGGGAAGAAGACAACCATTGAGCGCAAGGTCCTCCATGTCCACGTTGACAGAGGTGTTCGCACAGGTCACAAGATTGAGTTCAGAGGTGAGGGAGATCAGACCCCAGGTGTTCAGCCTGGAGATGTTATCTTTGAGATCGAGCAAAAACCACACGCCAGGTTCCAACGGAAGGACGATGATCTGTTCTACCACGCCGAGATCGACCTTGTTACTGCTTTAGCTGGAGGGACTATCTTTGTTGAGCATCTTGATGATCGTTGGTTGAGCGTTGAGATTCTACCTGGAGAGGTTGTTTCGCCTGGTAAGTGGTCCCGGTGGCTTATTACTGTCACTTAGCTAACATCAACAAGGTTCCATCAAGATGATTCGAGGCCAAGGAATGCCATCCCACAGACATCACGATTTTGGAAACATGTACGTTCAATTTGACGTCAAGTTCCCAGAGAAGAACTTCACCACCGACCCTGCTGCGTTCGAGGCCCTTAAGTCCATCATCCCCCACTCAAAGACTGCACCTACCCCACCCGCAGAGGTCATGACCGAAATTGTCGACTTCGAAGACGTTGATCCTAGCCAGCAAGCACGAGCCCAGGGCGCAACATCAATGGATGAGGACGATGAGGACGGACATCCAGGTGGTGAGCGAGTCCAGTGCGCTTCGCAATAAATGAGGGAAACTTAGGACTCTTCTGTGGAACGACTTTCTTTAGCTTTCATAGTGCATTGGTCTGGATTTGTCTGGTATGCACAGCGAGCATCGCGTCGGGATAATAATGCAACTGGCTTCATGAAGCATGATCGTGAAGCAACGCATGGGCCAACGTGCGAATGTTCGAGCATAATTCGAGCTTGCTAGCACTGGTATTCTGTTCTTTCCTGCATTTCATCTGGGGCCGGAGAGGGAGATGTATTCGTTGGCGTTTAGAGGATAGATTAGCAAAATACACTTCGAAACTTTATTACCTTGACCTTAATCTGTGATGTTGAGTCTTTGAAGACTGCGCTAGCTTTGCTCTCTCAGTACAATACTAGCCGAATCACACGCTTGCTCCGATGTGTTCTAATTTAGACCCCTAATATGCATCGTGACATAGAAGGATTACCATTAGCATATCCTCATTGGACGTAAGTGAAGGCTTGTTTATGTCAGCTCAGCCTCAGGAAGTCTGCCTTTGCGCCGAACCCTACGTGGACCGCCGAACTCTCACGGCCGTATAAACAACCAGTTCGTCCCCGCTTACACTCAAGAGTCTTCTTACGCAAAAAGAAGATTCTCGGAACCTTGCTCGCCTGTGCATCCAACACGATTGGCTGTGCTCGATTACCCACGATTCCCCACACTTTATTAGACCCCAGTCAACTCCAAGGCTGGTCAGCCTCCTCGGACAACGGCCGTAAAGGATGGATTACTTTAACAACAATCGCACTCAAGGACTCTCTCCGGAAGCGAAGTCTGAGACATCCAATACCTCTCCTCCTCCTACTACTCGTCCCTCTCCTCCCGTATCCAGCACCAACCCGACCTCCAACACATCAGCACCGAGGATACGGAGACGAAACCGCATGATCACGAGCTGTCTCGAATGTCGCCGACGCAAATTGAAATGCAATAAGTCCCATCCCTGCACCAATTGCGTTAAGTTCAACCGAGACTGTGTTTTCTTGGCCCCAGCTTTGGATCAAGCCAGTCAGTTAAAGCTCACGGAGATCAAAGAGAAAGTTGGATCTTTGGAACGGTTACTGGAGCGAGATGTTGCTAAGAGTTCGAACTCAACTTCCCTTGGTCAGGATAGAGCGTTGCCGGATGATGCTGAGGACGACTTGCCTGCCAATGAGGATGAGAAGGATCTGGAGCCTACTCCACTTGCGGTTGTTGATGCTGCCTACGAGTTAGATGGGGAGGATGATGATCTTTTGGATTTAGGGATCCAGTTGGGGAAGATGAGGATTACTGAACGAATCGGTGGTTTCTTCAGGCCGAAAATCTCTCAAGAGGTTCGTATTTCTTTGTCTTCCGAAAGCCGCTCAGGCTTGTTGGTTTTTCAGTGCTATGCTTCTGTTCAGTCGCTAGTATCTCGCATACTTCATTTGTTGCATGTATGTCTTTGGACAGACTAGGTGGACTGAGCAAGTAATATGACTCTCACAAAGAGAGATATCTTGCATGGAAACTGGAAAAGCAGGAGGCAAGATGCTGAAACATAGTTTCTATACCAAAGTTGGGAACTTCATGAATACAGAGGCAAGTGGTCGCTAAGTATATGAGAAGGAGGTTGTTGTTTGCGTTGGAATGCTTTGGTTGTCATATGCTCCTGCTTCACACCTCTTCTATATGCACTAACACCTATCAACAGCTCGAATTTACCATGCATGATAATTTCATGACAGGTGATAAAGATACAGATGATGCAGCAATATTATCACCGCCATATGTACCATCACCATTACCTCCAGCTTCTGACTGGCTTAAAGCAGGGCCCGAATACATGGTGAGACTCGCCCTTCGATCCATATCATTATGATCAGGTTTTGATATTGGTCGTCATAGATGCCTTCGACAAGCTTCTTTTTTGGAGGTACCTCCTCACAAGCATCTTCTCTCATCGACTTTCTACCTTCACAGTTAGCTGCAGATAGACTCATCAAGCAATACTTCAGATGTGTTCACCCGATTTGCCAGGTTGTCCACCGACCTACATTCGAGAAAGAATATGATACCTTTTGGGACGAGGTTTCTCTTGGCATCGAACCTCCGAATACTGTGCAAACGATTGTGTTTGCTGCATTGTTCTCGGGAATAGTTAGTATGGATGAGTCTGCTGTTATTCGTGAGTTTGGAGTCCAGAAATCAAGTCTCGTGGAGAACTTCAAGCTCGGGACAGAAACTGCTTTGTCAAGAGCCAACTTCTTGCGGACGACGAAGATTGAGATATTGCAAGCTTTCGTCATGTACCTGGTGAGGTTGCTGCCCATTAAAATATTGTCATAATGCTGATTGGTGCTAGATCCCACTATGTAGGTCAGAGATGTCCAGAGCACACTCAGTCCTACTAGGTGCAGCAATAAGAATGGCAGAATGCATGGGTTTACATCGCGATGGTCAGACTTATGGAATGAACCCGCTCGAAACACATGTCCGCCGACTTTTGTGGCATCAATTGTGCTTCTTAGATATACGAACTTGTGAAGCACAAGGGCCACGGCCAACGATCCGGAGAGATGAATTCGATACCAAGCTTCCGCTCAACATCAACGGCATTGATCTTCATGCTACTGGGAAGGCTCCGACAAGTGCTGATCGTTGGACTGATTCTACATTCTGCTTAATCCGGTTCGAGATCAATGAGATGATGAGAACAATTTGGGTTGATAGGCCGAGAATTGAGAGGCGGAAGATAAGTCTGACGGCGGTGTTGGCTAAGATTGAGACTTTTCGCGCCAATATGGCAGCTAAGTACGACCACCTCATAGACGACAGGGTACCGTTGCAGAAGTGTGCCAAAATTGTGAAGGTAAGTAACTCTCCTTACTGCGCTTCCCGCAACAAGCCGATGTTGTTACGGAGAAAGACGTCGACTTACTTTACACAGGCCCTTTTGTTATCAAGACTTCACATCATGGTTCTCCATCGATACCATAACTCAGTAGTATCACCAATGCCAGACCGTCTTCGCAACATCATGCTAGCGTCAGGTACAACAACCATCGAGACAGCTGTTGCGCTAGAAACTCTTCTAGAGGTAAAACCCTGGGTCTGGTACTCCGGCGCGTACCAGCAATACCATACAGCATTTCTCCTTCTCATGGAAGTCTACGTTTACCCTCAACGTAAGGAGGCTGATCGAATATGGGCCTGTCTCGACTACATTTATGAAACCAACCCGGCGGAACCTCGGCGACTGAAAGGAAAGAAGATTCTTGCCGAACTCCAGCAGAAGACTGCTATTTATCAAAGTATGCGAGGTATGCGTGCACCCACTGTCATGGATAAGCATGTCGGACAACGAGAACCCAGAGTTGTGGATAGCAATACAACATCCCGGAAGAATAGCCATGGAGCTGGAGAAACAAATATCGTTAAAGGGCTGTATTACAACCGTTCGCCACAAGCACATGAAGCTTCTGCGGCTAATTCACCATCGCCAAAGATCTATAATCCTGGCAGCAATCTCCAAGGGGTTCCTGCTCAGAAATTAGGGCGTGATTCTGTGACACCGGATGTTCAGTTTGCAGGAGTATCGAATGGAGAGAGTCTCTGGGCTTTACCAAGCTCTCAGAGTCCGGAGGCAAGTAGTGATACGATGAGTGTGTACGGACAGCCTCAACATCCGTTAGCTCCTATGGCTGGCAATGTTGGAAGCGGTGGAGGCAATGCAGCAACGGGAATAGATGATAACATGGCTGATATTGATTGGGTAAGTAGAATTTCTGTAGCTTGAGAATGAAATAGCTAAGAATTGTATAGGAAGTCTTTGATGCGCTGTTTCCACCGGAACACCAGGCAATGTTGGAGATGCCAACATATCAGTTTCCTGGATTTACGCCTACTACTGAGTATCCTCCTCGATATTGAGATGAAAATTTGGCTTCCAAGTTTGTATGTATTTGCTGTGATACTGCCACCTGGGATGATCTATATTGAACATGGATATCACGAAAATATCAGGTATATTTGGGACTTAGGGGCAATTGGAATATAGCCAGCGAAATGTGATCATTCGCTATTAGCTGATAGTACACCCGAAAAGTGCGCCATTCTTCCAAAGCCATAATGTTGATACATTTGTGATGCTCCCCCTATCCACCCATCTAAACATCAAGATCCATTTTCTCTCCCAGCGCCACTTCCCCTGTGCCCAATTCATGTACCGTCACATACTTGCTAATCTCCTCTCTCGTAATGATCTTCTCGTTCAATACAGCCGTAGTTCCTCTCTTGAAAACATAGCTCTTCTGCTTCTTGCTTCTCTCGTTGGGCTTGATATATCCTCTCTTCAAAGTTGTCTTCTCCTTAGTGATAACTACAACATCAACGTTCGATCCAGAACCTAGATCGTTGAAGATACCAGCTTGAATAGCGTTCGATGCCAAATCAATAGCCTCTTGCTCCGTCATCTTCGGCTTCCATTGTGTCTCGAATATGGACATTGCTGCCATAGAACCAGAACCCATGGTAACGTAAGGGAGCTTGTCTGTGCTTCCGTGTGCGTGGACAGTGAAGAGTCCGACACCTGTGGGATCAACACCTGCTACGACTAGGTATGCGCCTATGTGACCTTGATAGCGGAATAGATGTTGCTTGAGCATGGTCATGCAGGTTACGACTCGTGGTTTGCGGCCGGTCGAGAGCGAGTGGAGTTCGAGTTGCGAGGAGATGAGAGCGGTTGTGAATTCGGTGTCTGCTGCTGTACCGGCTCCAGCACACCAGATTTGAGGAGCGATGTAGTGAAGCTTCTCACAGTTCTGTTGGCCTTGTCAGCATATTTTCTAGCCTGGAAAGAGCTTCAGGGACTTACCTTATCTGCTACTATGGGACCGCTGGTAGCTCTGGTATCTGCGGCGATCTAAATGAAGCTGATTTAGCATTTTGCTCAAGCTCCTAAAGCTCTGCGGCTTGAGGCTGGCCTTCGCAGACGAGCTGCTGAGATCATATCTCAAGCATTAGGCCTGGACAAGTTGAACGTACCACTACACCTCCGTCAAATATGCATCCCACAATGGTCGTTCCCGTACTCGTAGCCTTTGGAAGTGGTACACCTCTTGCGTGTAGGGCCGCATTGCGGGTATGGTTGGAGAAGTCGAAACCAGGCATGTTGGCAGGTAGAGCTCAGAGAGCCCAAATTCTTCTGGTATTGGTGATTCAGGAATTCGATGGTTGGCGGATTGCTTGAGAACAGGCGTGGACTTGGACGGTTGATGGAAGTTGTTTCTGAGCTTGAGGTAGCTAGCTGACGCGGGCGAGTTGCCTGGTCGTGCCTGAGACGGACGTTGTTGTGCACGGACCAGATATATTTTGACGATTTGATGGAGAAGCGCGACGCCTCAGGTACAGTACTTACTTGCGAGCTTTTTAAGCAGCATTTAATAGGGACATTCACTCGAGTTTTCGATTCCAAAAAACGGTCACTCGCCCGCAAGCTTCGTGTCAGCCTCTTGGGAGCTTCTTGCCAAATTGCCATACTCGAGAATCGTGCTCAGTCGCTCATCAACATCCTCCAATGCGCCAAGGTATCCCATGAATCTCGACGCCTCCCAAAGCCGGCTACTTTGCGACCGTTAGGATGGCATTTAGTTTTGGAAACTCTGCTTCTGCAGCTTCAGGGGGTAGCAATGTACAAACAGGCGCAGATCTAGAAGACATCCAAACAGAGGTATGTCCATCCCCAGAAGTCAGCTCTGAACATGTCCTTACTTGCTACAGAGTTTAGGATTCCTCGCCCTTGCCGGAGAGTCGAAGATCCAGTTGCTCCCTACAGCGTGGCCCTCAGAACAACTACCCCCGCCAACAGCATGTCTTATGAGTGTAGCTTCGCGGAAGGGACTGGTGGCAGCAGCAGCTCCAGATGCCATCATAATCGCCTCGACAGAGTCAGTTCGAAAAGCTTTTGAGGGGTCGGAATCAGGAGATGGCAATGTGAAGCCGTTTAAGCCACAATTAAAGCTGCCAATGCCTATGAGGGTTTCGCAGCTTGTGTTTACCGCAGGCGAATCTTACTTAGTACTTTCAGCGGAGTCTGGCGGTGGTCTGGCTGTCTATGATGTTGATGCGTTGACCAACGGGGCCACGGAATCCGCTTTTCAGTTGCCTACAAATGGACAAGCCTTGAGAGCTCTTGTCCCGAATCCAACACCTGAGAAGGGAGAGCTGCTTGCTCTGGTGACAACGGATGGGAACCTTATGATGGCCAATCTCAAAGACAAAAGCTTTATCTCTGGAGCGAACGGACAGGTCTTGAAGAATGGTGTTAGTTGTGTTTCATGGAGCACGAAGGGAAAGCAACTGGTCGCAGGTCTTGCAAATGGAACCGCCTACCAAATGACCCCTGAAGCAGAAGGAAAGGCAGAAATACCTCGACCACCAGCTGTGGATGCAGGTGATCATGGTAAGCTTACCCGTATTTACTTCCAGATCCAAGTGCTAACCTGGCCAGTTTCCTCTATTACATGGCTTGAAAACCATGTTTTTCTCATGATTCATACTCCATCATCCTTCGACAACAGTCAAGCACCGCAGTCTACATTCCATGTTGTGACAAGGAATCAGCCTCCAGGACAGACTGCAACTTTCTTGTACCAGAAAATTGCAGATCCTGCCGCGCCTTTTGGTCTCAACCGGTCTCCACCACATCACTTTCTACTCAGATTGAAGGATTTCCCACCCAATATTCAAGATGTTCTCATGGTTTCTTCGACTGCCTCGACTGACATCGGCCTCTACAGTAGATCTAGGACTCCCTTGACAAACAACAAACCAGCCGATAAGATTACAGGAGTGTTTACGATGACAGAGATGACTGATGACTCCCGCCGGGCCCAACTTCCCATGACGGCAGAATTGAATGATACATCACCAATTGGATTTGCCCTTGATCTGTCAAGCAATGACAAGGTCCCGAAACCAATTCCAACCGACGAGGAGATTACAGAAACCCCGACTCCTGTCCCTGCCCTTATGGTCTTGAACAATGAAGGTGTTCTTATGGCATGGTGGGTTATTTATTCCGACTCAGTCAGACAAGGAACTCCCTACCCCGGCCTGATTGCTGCTGGAGGTGGACAACCGACGCAACAAATTCCTGCAGCAAAACCCATGGGAGCCTTTGGTTCCTCTGCGGCGACACCCGCATTTGGGTCCAGTGCATTTGGCAATCCCGCATCTGCTTTTGGAGCTCAGAAACCCGCCTTCGGAGCACCATCTCAACCAGGTCCTGCAACAGGTGCTTTCGGAGCCCCTTCAGGGCTTGGACAGAGCAAGTCGCCATGGGGTACACCTGCTGCCCCAACAACGACTGCAGCTCCAACTTTCGGTTCGAGCACATTTGGCTCCGCGCCTGCGGCCTCAACGCCCGCATTTGGTGCCCCGGCTTTTGGTGCAACCAGTACGCCTGCTCTTGGAAATCGTGGGTCTGTCTGGGGATCCGGTGGATCAACCGCTCCAAATGCTGCATTCGGTCAAGCAGGAGGTTTTAATAAACCAACCTCGGTGTTCGGCTCATCCACTCCAGATTCAAAGAGCACAGCTCCAGCAAGCTCGGGCTTTGCTGCTTTCGCCTCGAAAGGGGGTTTTGCAGCCGCTGCATCTCCGAGTACAGGTGGCAGTATATTCGGATCCAAGCCAGCCACCACTTCGTTTGGATCTGCACAAAGCACTAATACTACTTTTGGCGGAGGAAACAACGAGGCCAAACCTACGCCATTTGGCTCTGGGGGGTCTGGCGGATTCGTTCTGGGTTCGACATTCAAGGCAGATCCCTCTGCCAAGGATGACGCACCCATGCCTTCCGAGGGGTCCAGAAATTCATTCTTTGGAGGGGGTTTTGGAAATGCTCTTGGTGAAACTTCCAAGTCTCCGCCAGCTCAGGCTCCCGTTTCTCAAGAAGCTGATATGGACTCTGACGACAAACCGGAAGTCGCTCCAACAGCAGAGTCAACTACTCCTGCTTCCACTCCAGCTGCACCAAAGACCGGCATATTTGGTACTCCAGCAGCTACCTCTGGTAGTCCTTTTGGCTCCAAGCCAGCAACCTCAACTCCAACAGCTACACCTGGTGGCCTTTTCGGAACAACAGCAGCAACGTCGACTCCGATCACTACGCCAGCACCAACCGGCTTCACTTTTGGCAGTTTTGGGCAACCATCTCAACCATCCACCAATAACAACTTGAAACCAGGCAGCCTCAGCTTTGCGAACTTGAGATCGAGTACCACTCCTGGCCCAAAGACTCCAACGCCAAACCAGGCATTATTCACACAGGCCGTAACACCGGCATCGCCAAAAATCAAGGAAGAGCCAGTCTCTGACACTCCAGGCATAAGTTCTAAAATACCTGAAGCACCACTGCCTCCAGACTCAACAAGTAAGACTGCTTATGGTATTGGGGATTCAACTGGCTCTTCAATCACCGGCGACGCACCGCTGCCACCTGATTTCAGACCCAAGCCTACAAACGATGCACCGTTACCACCCGATTTTACACTCAAGCCTGGAAATGCTGCCCCTCCGCCTCCAGAATCCAAACCCAAACCTAGTCCAGCAGCTGCATCGGTACCTGAATCTCCTGCTCCAAAGAAAAGCGAGGACAAGAAGCCAATTTCTGCGGATATGATACCACCAAGCGATGTACCCGGAGGGCCAGAAGATGAAGGCGATGATGATTCCGATTTTGTTACCGAAGATGATAGCGAAGTTGGAGGTGAGGAGGATAGTGGGGAAGGAAGCGGTGAAGATATCACCAAGGATCTGAGTCCAACATCAGAAAATAACCAGACACCCGGATTTACGCCGCAGAACTCTTTTGGTGGTCAAAACAAACAAAGTCCAGATGATACATTTACGCATATCGCCAAGCCCAAGCCTAGCCAACCATCACAATCTCGGTCACTCTTTGGAGAGATATCTAACAAAGCTCCCGTGCTTCCACCTCCGAAGAATCTAAATAATCTTGCAAGCCCTCGGTCGCCGAGTCCTGTGCGAAATGCAGTGCCCAGTCGCATGCTTCGCCCTGATAGAGTTTCGAGCGCTCCCGGATTCGCTTCACAGATACTCGGTTCACGGCCGTCTACTGCTCGCGCACCGCCCAGCCAGGATACCTTTGCTCTCTCACAAGAACAGTATCAGGCAGAAGAGAAACGCCGCGCTGAGGCCAGGGCCCGGAAGGAAGCAGAAGAAACACAGGCACTGGTAGACAAGGATGATGATGATCTGCAAACGTTCCTTGCGTCTGATATCAAAGGCACAAGAAAGCTAGACGGCTTCCAGACCCGAGCGGAGTATGCAGGCATTAAGTCGATGGATAGCGTTGCAGCTCAGGTCGAGACTGTTTATCGAGACATTAATTCTATGATTGACACGCTAGGCTTAAATGCTAGGGCGCTCCGATGCTTCATGAAAGGCCATACGGAGCAGTACAAGGATGAAGGACGTACCAGGGAGGACCTCCACGAGGACGATGATTGGTGCTTGGTGGAAATTGAAAACCTTTCTGCAATCATTGAGAAGGATCTTGCCCAGGATCTTGAGGATGGACGTGTGAAGGATGTGGCTCAGAAGCTCGAGACGTGCAATGACCTACAGAAAGATGTCACTCGACTGCGCACCAAGCACGAAGACATCAAGAAGATCATCGACTCCCACCAGGATCCTACTCAGCAAATCCTCGCCCGTTCACAACCTCTAACTGCTGATCAGGCCGCCCAACAACATGATCTTCGAAAGGAGTACACCAACTTTCAGAAATTGCTGTCCGAGGTCGAAGAGAACCTCACCATTTTGAAAGCAAAGTCAGTTTCTCAGAACGCGTCCACTGGCCGATTCTCCGGATCAGCAGCACCCACTGTCGAGGCTGTAATGAAGACTATCAACAAGATGACTAGCATGGCCGAGAAACGAAGCGGCGATATCGACGTCCTTGAAAACCAAATGCGTCGACTCGGAGTTGGCTCGGTCATGAACGCTGGTAGTCGGGAAGGCTCGCCATTTGCCACGCCGTCTCATAATAGATCTACGATGCGTAATCAAGGTACATCGAGTGTCTTTTTCACTCCAGATAGTATCAAGGATACTCCAGCACGTTTCCAGAGCTCGATCATGTCGAACGCGAGCACGTTTTCGATATCAAAGGGATCGCCGAGGAGGAAGATGAGCGGATATACGGCCGAGGAGAAGAGAGAGTTGAGGGAGAAGGTGGCTAAGAAGAAGGCTATTATGGGGAAGTTGAGGGATGTACTGGAGAAGGCGGGAACTAATGTCAGACTTATGGATGATGTGGAGTAAGGTCTGGATAATGTATTTTAGGGCGTTATTAGCAAGGCTTCATCGGAGCCGGCGACTTGAACGGAAGCATTGAATGGCAGCGAAAAATTCTTGGGGGGACCAAAACTTGAGATCAAGGTCCCAAAATATGCGTTGATTGTGATAATTACATGCCTCTGTGAGACTCTTCTCACCGTGATGGTCTAGGAGAGCAGGTCGTTTGCAATAATTCATTCATACAAACTATCTTCTCGTATAGCCTTCCAAACGTCTGACAGTCCAATTCCGACGAAATTGTTGCTTCCTAAGGAAGTCTTCTTATCAAAATTATAAATATGCGACTATGGTCGAGGTTTCGGGTAATCGGCACTTGCTAAGACCTTGGTAAGACTTTGTCCCCACCCACAATTCTACAAACGATTTCCATATCACTCAGGCTGGCTGAATTGTCTTCTTCCGTCTCCAAACTTCCCAGAGTACGTGTCTTGTTCTCCTTTACAAATACTATAAGCTTGTTTCAGACGACCACCACAAGACAGTTACGAATTATACCTATGTTGAAGATCCCGGTTCCTCCTTCCCTCAAAAATCAATACCAAGCACCAAGAAGGAAGAGCCTGGGGTGCTGTCTCCTGATCTTCTCAAACAAGAATCTATGATCAGATGAACAGCAGGAGCCTCATCTGATCATCCGCTTCAAACCACGGAAACCCGAACGATGCATGAAGTTTCATTGTTCACGACAAGCGAACGACTCAAACATCAGACTCACAAGATTCGAAACCGCACCAACGATCAATGTGATCTTTTCCGAGAACGATTTTACAACGAGATGAAGGTTCAGTTTGATCGACTCCTGAAGGAGATAACGTTGTTCCATGATCCGCTGCGACATCCACAGGACGAGAGCTTGGCAAGTGCAAGCACTGGTACATATGGGCGATGATTCCGTCTGATGTTTTTGTTTGTCTCTTTTTGCTCTTTAGGATCTGCGATCGCTATCAATCATTCTTTCAGCGTCGATTTCTTCCAATCCTTCAATTGTATATTCATTCATCTAAGGCTTGATGTCTACTTAACTTTCAACACATTCTCTTCAGCCTTTAGTCAGACAGACCCCAGACATTCGTCATAATGTATACCTCCAGGATTATCAGCGTCATCCTCACTGCTTCCGCGTGTGTCTTGGCAGTTCCCTTCCCGGCATCTACAACAGTTGATCCTAATGCCGTCACTGGTACTACATGCATTGACACAACCACGTAAGTTACACAATGTCACACGGACTTGACCTTCCTACTGACAGAGATAATAGCAACATCGATCTCCATGAGTAAGTCTTCTGATTCCATCCACTCAGAGAGAGATACCGTGAAAGATAAGGAAGCACAATCAGAAAAGCTCCATCCTTGTGCAACCTCAACCCCATCAAATTACGGTCCAATCCATAGCTAATATCACGCAGTCAGAATGTGGCAGAGCTTGGCATCTGCGGTGGAATAGCAGGCGCAATCACAAAATGCGGCGGAGCACCAACATCCACAACTGGGTCCTCGGGTACAGCACTATTTGAACTCAATGCAGTGGATTCTGGGGCAACGATTAATGTCAGCAAGGGACGATGGGAAGGATGTGTAAGAGCCGCGAGAGCAGTGTGCCCGACGGGAACATTCTCTTCAACCTGCATCGGAGGTGCTTCGACTGGCAATGTCGATTTTACACTTTCGGCGCAGTAGCGGGAAGTTTGATGACATGTTTAGATACCCAGCAACGGGAGATACCTTAGCCGATTCGCGGGATGCGATGTTCGCATGCTTCAAACCAAGCAACCCGAAGATCTATCCATGCTATTCTCGAATTCACATGCTCTCTCAGGATCACTACATGTTGTTTGTTTTTCAGTCTCAGTAGAATGTGAATTCTTGGTGGACAAAAGTTAAGCGCAAGTCTCATGATGTACGAAGTATAAGGCCGTGGGATGCACATTTCTTTTCCGTTTGATACTCCGGCCAAGCATGAAACCCCAGGTCGGGGAAGTGGAAGTGGCTGGATGACTGATATATGGCTCAACATCGGCAAGCGCCAAGAAACCTCATTGGCATGCGAGGACCTGCCCTTTTCGACGAGCTGTTGCAAGACACTCAACTCTTTTGAAGTCTCCTTTAGCTTGGTATAAGTTCAGAATATGAGAGGACTTCTCTAGCGGATAAGACCCACGGAGTTGGAGTTCTAGGTGCCGATCTTTTTGAGGAAGCCACTGCTGGCACTGCAGCGTTCAACATCCATTGAGGCACTGAGCTCAAGCTCTTATCTCTTGAAGCTTACACAACATGTGAGAATGCATCTTCAAGGATATTCTGATTGGGGATCCGTTCTGACGGGACACTTTCATGCTGCTTCCCTGTGACCCGCTTGAGCATCTGCATATGGGAATATCTCCCTCGGTGCACGTGGGCACGAGACTCGCTGTCAGTTTGTAGAGGGGTAATTGGGTCGATAAGAACCTGGGATGCTTGTAGGTGACATGCCAGTGGCCTTTGTAGCATCCCATGTTGACCAGGACAAAGATGCGATGATCGCGGGCCGGTCTGAGCCACCCGCTTAAGATCGGAAGCGCAAGTCTGTCAGCGGAGGAATGAACTCAATTTTGATATCTTTTAAAGCTTCCCCTCGTCTAAAGGTTCTTTGTTAAGTGTCAAGAAGTCCGACATTTTTGACAGCTGCGGCAATTCTTTTGCAGGACTGCCTCGACATCAATTCCATATCAACCCTCCAACTTCCTCGTCCTGAACCATAGACTTCGGCTCCCTTCCCGAACCGAGTGCTAGCTCCTCGGCATGGCGACTATTCATATCGACGACAACCTTCCAAGACGCTCTCCTGATGGCTTTTCCACGGGCGTTGGGGGCGTTGTTCCCATGCGCAGTCGCTCGCTCGAGAGACGCAGTATTCGTGGTCGATCAGTAGAGAGAAGGGGCATAAAGCTCGATGACAACGAGGACTATGGCGACGAAGGCGCTGGATTGCGCCAGGCTGGCGATTTCAAACAAAAGCAGGTATGAATGTCCCAGAAATTAGAGGCAGATGGCATCGACTGACTTTGATACAAGGTGTTTAAAGGCAAAATGCTTATGTATCTGGCTTATCAGAGCGTTGGGGTAAGGGGATTTCCTAAGAAACCTATTCTGCATGCGCTGACCTTCCGGATTAGGTGATCTATGGCGATATTGGCACAAGGTAGGTTGCACTTTCCAGTCTTCCAAAACATTGCGTGCAATAGTACACGACGCAATCATCTTCTCATCCTTTTCATATAATTGTGTACTGACTCTCGTTCAACAGTCCTCTTTATGTCTACTCCAGTACCTTTAGTAGCGAACCGTCCCACGAAGACTTGCTCGGCGTGTTATCTAGTAAGTCGAAATCGTACTTGACCACTATAGAACGGTACAGATAGGCTGATCCAGCCCCATGTGGGTAGTCATCATTTGGAGTTTGACATTCATGGTCACGATCAAATATGTTCTCGTCATCCTACGCGCGGACAACGAAGGAGAAGGGGGAACGTTTTCGACCTACTCGCTCCTGTCAAGATTTGTATGACAGCAAAGCTCATCGGCTAGATTTCACAGTAGCTGACAGAACTGTAGGCAAATATTACGAAACGGGATCCCCGAGAAGCTTCTCTGATTAAAATGGAACGCCATCTTACGAATGATCTCCACTTAGCTAATCGAGGTATTCGATCTAGGATTGAAAAAAGCACATTCCTCAGAGGTCAGTATCCTTCTTGATGTCAGCGGATGATGAACTGAGCATATGTAGGACTCCTCAAGTCTATTGGTGTTCTGGCTGTGACTATGGTCATGAGTGATGGCGTTTTGACTCCGGCACAATCAGTCCTAGGTGCTGTCCAAGGCCTTAACGTCGTCAAGCCAGATATATCGACTTCCACGGTTGTGGGAACAACTTGCGGTATCCTCATTCTGCTGTTCATGATTCAGCCTTTTGGGACCGAAAAGATCGCTGTCGCTTTCGCACCAATCGTTATCATTTGGCTTGGATTCAACGCTGGCTTCGGAATTTACAACCTCACCATGTTCGATTATGCTGTATTGAAGGCTTTCAATCCTGCCTATGCCTTTGAGTTTCTGATTAAAAACAAGACTAGCGGTTGGAAACAGCTTGGTGGAATTCTACTGGCCTTCACCGGAGTTGAAGCCCTGTTCGCTGATCTAGGAGCTTTCAGCAGGCGAGCAATCCAATTGAGCTGGCTATGCTATGCCTTTCCCTGCCTCCTCTTGGCATATACTGGCCAAGCAGCACACATCAGCGTCCATACTGGATCATACAAGAATCCTTTCTACAACTCGGTTCCTCCTGGAATGCTGTATCCTGGTCTCATAGTTGCCATTCTGGCTGCTATCGTTGCCAGTCAAGCAATAATTACGGCTACTTTCCAGCTCATGGCACAAGTTATGAAGCTCTCCTACTTCCCACAAATCAAGGTCGTCCACACATCGAAGAAGTTCCATGGTCAACTCTACGTACCACTTTTGAACTGGCTTCTGATGATAGGCACCGTCCTCGTCGCTGCGATCTATAACAACACAACGTCTCTCGGAAATGCTTACGGCGTCTGTGTCATGTTCGTCACTCTTTTCGACAGCTGCATGGTCTGTCTCGCGGCGCTGATCGTTTGGAGAATCCCTCTCTATTATGTCTTCTTCCCATGGCTAACAATTGCATGCCTGGACGGCCTCTTCATGTCTTCCGCTCTCGTTAAGGTGCCACAGGGGGCGTGGTTTACTATCACGTTATCAGCTGTCCTTGCCTGTTTCCTCATTCTGTGGAGATTTGGAAAGGAGCAGCAGTGGGCTGCAGAAGCCGAGGATAGATTCCCTACAACAGACTTGGTAAAGCGGGGAGCCAATGGAGCGATCAAGCTGACAGATAAATATGGTGGTGATGATTTATCTGTGGTCAAAGGATTCGGAATCTTCTTTGACAAAGCAGGAGAGACTACACCGGCTGTTTTTACTCATTTCTTGAGCAAATTGGTGTCTGCACCTGAGGTCAGTCTCCAGCTAGAGATCCCAACATTTGATCTCGTTTTGCTCAAGCTACTAACTCGTACCTTAGGTCATGGTATTCTTCCATCTTCGTCCCCTCGAAACACCATCCGTCGCTCCAGAGCTCCGCTACACAGTGACCCGCGTTGCGATCCCGAACTGCTATCGTCTCGTCGTACGCCACGGCTACAGTAAGTAAAAATTGTTCTAGTTTCCGTTCTTAATTTTGGCATCCCACGGCTGGGATTCCAGCCATTCGAATGCTTCATCTCAAGACGCAACACAGAACTGACTCCCTCCAGTGGACGAAGTCATCACGCCTGATCTCGCTGCCCTAGTCTGTGAACAAATCCGGCACTTCATCATCCGCCAACGCATCAGCCCTCCCTTTTCAACCCCATCCACCCAAGCCCGTTCAACAGAAATATCCTTTGAGCCCCTCCCCCGCTCCGACGAAAAATCCGCCTCTACCTCCGACCCAGACTCAAAATCCCAATCTATCAAAACATCTACGACGGAGGAAAACATCGCCGCTGGTTTGGCTAAGCTACAGAGTGCTTTTGACAGACATGTTCTGTATATTATTGGGAAGGAGCAGTTGAGGGTCAAGGCTGGGACGAAGATGTGGAGGAAGGTGTTGCTGAGTGCGTTTTTGTGGATTAGGGAGAATACGAGGACGAAGGTTGCGAATTTGAGGGTGCAGACTGATAGGGTTGTTGAGGTGGGGTTCGTTAAGGATATTTGACAGGAGGGGGGTGTTTTGGGGTTGTTGGGGGAGGGGTGGGGTTGGATGATGAGGGTATGGAGGGTGTGGTGGTGTTGTGGGGTGATGACTTGGATGATAGGTTGGTTGGAAGATGGGAGAGTTAGATTGGATACTAGAGACAGAGTTGAGATGAAGCAAGGGAGAAACTGGAGGAGAGTTGGATTTCTTTTGTCTTCGGAGGCATTTAGGCCAGAGTTCTTGTCTTCTCTTCTTTGGTACGAACGCAGATTTTGGATTCAGTTGATGCACCACTTATGACATGACAAGTAATATACTATAGAAACAAGAAATATAAATGCCAGTAAGCTTTCCTAGAATATTCCTTCGTATACTACTTGACTTGAGGCTCATGGGCATAGCTAGTTTTGATACTCAACTTACTATTCTCAAATCCATGTGTTTGTTCATGTTAAAAGCTCCTTTCTAAGACATGATGGACTACACATCCGCTGAACTGTATTCTTCCTTTCTGTTCAGTGGAAGATCTGAGATTGAACCCATTTAGAAGCACTTGCCACGGCCATGCCTGACGAAGAGAGTAGGCAGTAACGATTAATGAAGAGGTAACAAGATTACTACACAATTACTGAACCAGGGTCTGACATCCAAGGCTTCAGGAGAGTGTCACATCCGACCCAGGCCAATATTGCTAAGTTAGATTAGCTTTGAAATACAAATAGCTATACCAGGCTCAAAGCAACGCCGAAACACCATGCTTAGCCAAAATCAGACACCATTAGGAGCTCTTCCTGGTGCCACAAACGCCACATAATACCACATCTCCTGAATTCAAATACTCTTCACAAGTATCGCTCCCACAACGCCAAGTTCCTGGGACGAACTCTGGTCTTAGTACGTTGGAGCAGACCATGCAGGTTAATGCTTGTGGGTCATTGACTACCGAGCAGACTTTGCACGTTCCTTTAATAGAAGTTTGTCCTGCTGGACTAGAATTGCTG
The DNA here is from genome assembly GCA_000292665.1 of Helotiales sp. EF0021. Taxonomy (NCBI): domain Eukaryota; kingdom Fungi; phylum Ascomycota; class Leotiomycetes; order Helotiales; species Helotiales sp. EF0021. The sequence goes on from AIET01000437.1 coordinate 165,558, forward strand.
GTTTCTGCCTCATCAGGGCTAGCTTCGCTGGCTGTAAAGGCGTCTGGCTTGTTGGCTGGGGGCCTTGAAGCTGTTGCAAAGACCCTATCTGGAGACTTCTCTATTACTTTCTTCCCTAGAGCTGCTGCTTGCTTTGAAGTTGCTTTGGAGGTTTCCACCATCATCTTAGAAGTTGGGACAGGTTTTGGTGCAAAATATCGCTGAGATTGTCCCTGAATGCTTTGCAGTTCGAGAATCTCTCGCTTCACGTCATCATCGTCGTCGTCCTCTTCTCCACAAACCCTGACCATTCCTCCGCCCTTGCTATCCGTAAGCCTTAGGCCATTGATATCAATAGCATCGTCAGGCTCTGCTTTAATTTTGGGATCGTCCGTGTCACTCTCCGCCTCGCTGTCGGTGACAAGATCCTCATTTTTCATCTCCGGCTCCTCCTTCTTGACTTCGAATCTCGCTAGAGCCGCCGCAGCACGAAGCTCTCGACCTCTTTGACTACTTGCAACTCTCGGTTTACCCACTGGTCGTTTCCCCTTCTCCAGCTTGGCTTTCGTATCATCATCTGCACCCAAGGCGACACCATTAGTGCCAAACTTCTTCGCGATCCTCCTCTCCTTTCTCTCCTTATATGTGATCTTCGGCTTAGCTTTCCTCTTCCTGCCACCTTTCGACCGAAATGTTCCGCCACACATATGTTCCGGCAGCACTTCTCCAGCATCGAGCTCTTCCCGAGAAAATGCTCCATTCTCGAGTAGCACGCCTCTACCCCATAGCCCGTCGCCTGTGTAGCCTTTATCCCATAGGCCTTTCATTTCGGCTGAGAAACCATTACGAACCGCCCAGAACGCTTTCGAGTGGTTCATCTGCTTATTGTGTGCTAATTCGTGCATCATAACCATTTGTACGAATTTGAAAGGGAGCCAGCGTCCTGTCGAGGGTGACTTAAGAACAAGCTGTATGACTTCGCCATTGTTGAAGTTCCGGCCTGGATGAGATCAGTCATTGTCCTGCAAACGTTGGGTTATTGTTGTACCCCAGAACTCTAGATTCGGTTCATATTCCTCCAAGGACGCCACCGCGAGATGATGCTTATTCATAATCGGCAGACATTGCGCGGCGATTCTTTCGAGGTAGTCCTTCGAGATGTTCTGCTCTGGACCAGGAAGAGGTCTGATCTAGGAAGAACCAGTCTGTCAGCATTCGCGCGGCATGAGGTGAGAGGAGATATCCAAGAGAAGGAGAGCCCACGAAGACAATGTTCTTGTTTGGCTGAGATGTTCGCGCATTGATCCTCTCCCAGCCTAATGGCATATTAAAAGTCGTTGAGCAGAGCCCTGATGCTTGCGTACAGTCGCAGAAAGTAGAACCTTGAAAGATAATGATGTCTTGCCTGCTGGCGAAACGCGCCACCCAATCGCGTGGTCACGTGAAAGTCACCATGAGACGGTTTCCAGCCCCCCTGAAGGTTTTGTCCTTTCACTTTACTCAGACACAAGTGATAGGCAGCTTCGAATGTGTCTATTCAAACTTCTGCTGCCAAATGACCGTGTTTCGTAAACCTCACCAGATGCCACTAAAAGCTTCTCCATATCTTGGTACCCCACGATTTTTATTGCCGAAAACTCACCCCGCTTCACGGGAAGAAAGAAGTGAATGCGTTGTGCTTTCCGCCCATATCGAATGAAAAATGGTGTAATACTATTGCCACGTTTACCTTACGCCATCAAAATTCATTGATGACCATAAGAGTTCTTCATAGTGGATGTCAAGACGTTGGAGCCTCCCCGAAACTCCGAGCCTGTAGAATCGTCTACCTCGAAGCCCACATCCGGGGGTATTATCCGACGTACAGCACTTCTTTTTCTCTGTACAACCAACATTTATCTTGAACCAGCATATTTCATTCCTTTTACTCAAGTCACTACCTGTATATAAGAATGGCTCCAACAGATGCACTCAAGAAACCTTTTCACATCGCAGTTTGTGGTAAGCACCAAACTTAGTATCCCCATGATCAGTTGACTGACATCACGTTATTAGGCGGCGGCATAGGAGGACTATGTATCACAATTGGTCTCCTTCGTCAGAACGTACCATGTACCCTCTACGAAGCCGCTCCTGCCTTTGCAGAAATCGGTGCTGGGGTCTCTTTCGGTCCCAATGCCGTTCGAGCAATGTCCCTCATCGACCCGGATATCAAGACCGGCTACTCAAAAATAGAAACTCGAAATGCTTGGGATGAGAAGAAGAAGTTGTGGTTTGACTTTAATCTTGGTATGAAGGGTGAGAATGGGATGTGGGGAGATATCAAAGCCCCAGGCAAGGAAGGAGAGAGGTTAGTTCAGATTGTGGCTGGTGATGTGGGCCAAAGTAGTGTTCATCGAGCGCACTTTCTGGATGTACTTGTCAATCTGGTCCCAGATGGTGTTGCAAAATTTGGAAAGAAGGTCGAGAAGGTGGAGAAGAAAGGCGAGAAGATGGTTTTGACTTTCCAAGATGGTGAGACTGCTGAAGCGGATGCTGTAATTGGTTGTGATGGAGTAAAGTCGAGGACGCGGCAAATCTTGCTTGGGGAGGATCATGAGACCACACGTCCTACCTTCACTGGGAAGTATGCGTACAGAGGACTGATTCCAATGGAGAAGGCTGTTGGTGCAGTTGGAGAGGAACTGGCAAGAAACAGCCAAATGTACCTCGGGCGCCATGGTCACGTTCTGACTTTCCCTATCGAGAAAGGAAATACCATGAACGTCGTGGCCTTCCAAGCCAAAAAGGACGGAAAGTGGGAAGATGAAAGATGGGTATTGCCGATGGAGAAGCAAGACATGTTTAACGACTTTTCTGGCTGGGGAGATACTGTGCAACACATTCTGAGAGTAAGTCATGCTCAAGGTAGGAAACTGTACCGAAATATGTTGACAACGAGTAGCTTATGGAGAAGCCCGATAAATGGGCTTTATTCGACCATCCACCAGCACCAACCTACTATAAGGGTTCCTTCGGATTGTTAGGAGACGCCGCCCATGCTTCCACACCACATCAAGGCGCTGGTGCCGGCCAGGCCATTGAGGATGCCTTCATCCTCTCCAACCTCTTGGGCCAAGTAGACTCTGTGAAAGATATCGAAAAGGCTTTCCATGCTTATGACGCTGTCAGGAGACCGAGGAGCCAGAAAGTTGTGAAATCTAGTAGACAAGTCGCAGGGATTTATGAGTTCGAGAACGAGGATCTCGGGACTGATCTTAAAAGGATAAAGAGGACGTTGGAGACCTGGTACGACTGGATTTGGGATGAAGACCTGCCTCAGCAGTTGAAGAGGGCTCAGGACGTCATGGGACAGAAAGAGAGCTTGTAATTAGTCGATAGAGTCGTCCCTCAGGGCGAAAAGCTGTTTCATAACCTCATCTGATTTGCTCCTGACTGCATCGTGATACAAGCCGTTTGTGATAAACCTGTAGATATCAGCTTCTGCTCTTGGTAAGAGATGCCGAATTTGAGTAATTGCAAGAAACAAGACATCATCTCAGCATATATGAGAAATTAAGTACTCACTGCTTGCAATTATTGACTAGCTTTGCAGTATCCTGTGCCAAGTCGAAATCGACGTACATATCGTCAATAAAGGTTGCCGCGTAAAGAGGTACCTCATTACGAGCCAACTAGACGTCAAGCATGATCAGAGTGTGGAAATTGGGGAGTGTCAGATTTAAGCTCACCTGCCACTGATCATAAAGCTCGCCCCAGCCTGGATATTTTGCAAGTTCGAGTGCAACTGGAGCTAACTTCTCAAGCTCAGGGAATATGTCAAACATAAATGGATAGATCATCTCTCCCGAGAAGTACAGAGGGTTCTCTCGAACAGCCAGAGTAGACTCCGGCGACCCTGCAAGCCATGCGAACTCTTTGAGAGTCTTCCCCACGCGTTCAGCAGCCCAGTTACTCGCTTGCCCCTCAGCATAAATGGCTTCATGTAGAACCGCGTATAGGACCGTATTATCCATGCTTAAAGCGCTTTCGAGAGCAGAGAGTGTAGGCCGCGTGATGTACGTGAATTGAGCGAGATCACTCCTCATACGGAGTACAAGTTCGTGGACTTTGTCAAGGCCACCATGCACTCCGAAGTAGCGGCCAAGGGTTAAGAAGCCTCGGACTACAACTAATAAGCACGGACTCTCAATAGAGTTTGGGGAGGCGTAGCGCCTGGGACATTGGGTACATCAGGTGGGACTTTATACATACCAGTCAATACGCCTCCTGATGGCAGGGGTAATCCACCTTGGCCTCGGATGTGATACGCGAGACCATGCACTGCGTCGACGTCTTCTGGATATTTCTTGTAATAGGCCTTATTTCGCCTGTTTGTGAAGTTATAGTGGGATAGAAGAATACGAGTAGAATAAAGCTTACTCTATAACCTTGCGATACGTAGCTTGGTAGACCTGCTCGGCAGATTTCCCTACCGGTGCCATCCCGCCGCTGGCAAAGGCTTCACGCAGTCCATGAGGATACGTAGAGAGGTATCTGTAAGACTGTTAGCCTGAACACTTGCACAGCCTTATGTGGAAACCAATGATGGGGAAGGAATGAGTTGCCGTAGGACATTGGGAGGAGATGGAGTCCAACATTTGGAGAGCAGACTTACGTGAGAATGCAGAAGCCACCAAATGACTGTCCAAATACAGACCTGCAACCAATCAGCACTGTTCAATAATCTTAATACAAGTCTCAAAGCTTGCGACAGAAGACCACAGCCGGGAACGTCGAGGAAAGTCTCTGGTGGGAGTCGACTCAGTACTAACCACTTCTTTAGCTCTTCGGGGTAGTCTTTTGTGAGAGTTTTGCGGACTGCCTCGCAGTCTTTGACTATCGAGTCTGCTCTGAACATCCTCAAATACGCAGCTTGGTCATGGACATCGCCCTGACCAGCTAATGTGCGGGCCGAAATGGGATTGCTAAGTCCTGTTCCGCGCTGGTCGAGGTAGAGCATCTGATAGCCCTTTTCAAGTACAATATTGGTCATAGGAAGGCTTTCTGGTGGTGGACACTATACAGCAGAGTGAACACATCAGCACAGCCCGAAGGGAGAACGCCGTAGAGTCGTAATTCCCGAGCTCACAACGAATTATGAGACATATATCACATACTGAGCCTCCAGGACCACCCTAGCCAGAAATCAGTGAAATTATCGTTAGCGCGGCTCAATAGAACCAACCTGTAAGAAGACGAGCCAGGGTTTCTGTGCAGTCTTGATTTGCTCTTCCTCGGATAGGGGAGTCAGTGGCTTTTCATATTTCGTGACTGAACGGGCGAAAAGCTGGATAGATGCTCCATTTTGCTTGGAATAATCTACAGGAACTTCGAAAAAGAGCTCCGAGACTTTGAGCTTTCCTATGTGGTTGTCAGCATGCCGGAAGATGCATTAAAGGAGATTAGGAGCCAGCATGAGGTATAGTAATGAGAACATCATAGTAAGGACGACCTTTACTTCATCACTTAAGTTGAAAACGCAAAAGCAACACAGAAAGGCCTTAAAACGACCGGCTCTCGATTGTTTGAGGCTCGGATTTAACAATTACTTAACGTCACATGACCTGGAACGGCTTACCAGGGATGAGGTGTGTCTTCGACTCAATAAGCCTCGCCGTCATAGCGTATTGTATCTCACAGATTAGGATGCGTAATTGTATGTGTTTCCAATGGCAATGGTACCTTGGAGAGGTGTGGAGTATGAGAGAATGGTAAGGTGAAGAGTGGATGAAGTTGGCGAGATTGTTTTGCCTCAAAAAGCGGCAGCCCGCACGAAATCTGCATAAAGCGCATTCACCACAAGTTGGAGTATTGAGGGTCGTGCAACGCAATACACCTTTCCTACAGTAAGCAAAGACCGATTTTGAATTCTTCTGGTCTTCACAGCAGTCCTTGCAAAGTTATATTGGCGGAAGGCCGTCACAAAGTTGCACTCCTCGATTATGAATGATCGAGTCGCTTTCTTCCTGGCAAGGGCAAACTCTTCTGAGTAAAACTCTACATCACTAACAAGGATTTGTTCGTCTGAGATACGATAGCGTCTATAGACTTATTTCCCAAGCTGAAGTTCTGTGTTTATTCTTTTCATCTTCGATCGGTGGCAAGGTCAAGAAATCGAAAGCTGCTTCGACAATTTGCTCAAACAATTCATTTTACCTGACTAACGACCATACAGTCCAAGAATTGTGTCTCTGGCGGCCCAAAACTTCTGCACAGTGCAAAGAGTCTAAAAATGGCTAAGGACAAGAAAGGCAAGAGCGAAGGCAAGAAGGCCAAAGCAGCCGAGAAGAAGATAAAGGCAGAAAAGAAAGGCCAAAAGAAGGAGAAAGCTAAGGCCTCAAGAGCCGACGACAGCGACATCGAAGATATAGACCTCGATGCCGTCCTTGCAGAATACGCCAAGAAGCAAGAACAATTCCTCAAGGTCACAGAAAGTCCATGTGACCCGCCAAGAGCTCGAGCTTCATCTACGCTGATTGCCTCACCAGCAACAGACAATGAGTTGTTCTTGTTTGGAGGAGAGTACTTTAATGGTGCTCTGGCGACATTCTTCAACGACCTCCATGTCTACTTCATCAACAGAGATGAGTGGCGTCTCATCACATCGCCAAACTCACCTCTGCCAAGAAGCGGTCATGCATGGTGCAGAGGTAACACAGGCATCTATTTATTTGGTGGTGAATTCAGTTCCCCAAAACAAGGAACTTGTAAGCAGAAACTTGTTTCCTCCCCCATTGCGTTGGCTGTACAGTGGCCTGCAAGAGTGTCTTAACCCTCTCAGCTACTCCTTTTGAGAGATATCATGATACTGACCATGTGTAGTCTACCACTATAATGACGTTAGCCAACTTCCAACAATTATCATACGCCTAATTTGCTAATAATGACTAGTTCTGGCGCTTCGAGCCATCGAGCAGAGAATGGGAAAGAATAGAGACCAAAGGAAAGACGCCACCAGCGAGGTCCGGCCATCGCATGACATACTTCAAGAACTACATCATACTCTTCGGAGGCTTTCAGGATACCTCGCAGCAAACCAAGTATCTCGCCGACCTCTGGATCTACGATACCCAAAACTTCATCTGGCACAACCCGGCACTTCCTCTTGCAACACAGAAGCCTGATGCTCGATCATCCTTCACCTTCTTGCCTCATGAATCGGGAGCAGTCCTGTATGGAGGCTACTCACGAGTCAAGGCAACAGTGACAGGAAAGCAGACAAAAGGTGGTGGACAAGCTCAACGTAATGTATTGAAGCCTTTGGTGCATCAGGGTAAGTCAAACAATGGCACCCCGTGTCAGATGAACTCACAGGGCAAAACTCTTCGCGAGCTCAGCTCTTTGCATTCTATACCATTTTGAGACATCTATGCTAACAGACTGATAGACTGTTTCTTCCTCCGAGTCATACCTCCAGCAAATGATGCGCCTTCCAATTCACCACCAACAGTACGCTGGGAACGCCGAAAGAAGCCAGCCAACGCTCCTAACCCACCACGTGCTGGTGCCACCATGGCATACCACAAGGGTCGTGGTATCATGTTTGGCGGTGTACATGATGTTGAAGAAAGTGAAGAGGGGATCGACAGCGAGTTCTTCAACACCTTGTTCGCTTGGAACATTGAGCGGAATAGGCAAGTCAAGTTCTCCTACAGAATCCATCACTTATCTCAGAAGCCATGAGCTTTATTGTCCTATTGTTTCGGAAGAATCTCCACCAGATACGAATTGAGAAGAGAATACTGACTTTAAGCTCTTGCATAGATACTTTCCACTTTCCTTAAGAAAAGTCCGCCAGAACCAGAAGAAAACTGGAGAGGGACAATCAAGAGGTGGACGACGCGGACGAGGCCAAGCGAACGAGGAAGAGCTCCTTCGAAACCTCGCTGCACTCTCAGCTGGAAAATCAATATCTGATGACATTATGGACATCGAAGTCACCAAAGACGACGAACCTGAAGAGAAGCCATTACCAGTCAAAGAAGTGCTGATGGAGTTCCCACACCCGAGATTCAACGCCCAACTCACAGTGCAAGGCGACGTTCTTTATATCTACGGAGGTACATTCGAGAAGGGTGATCGAGAATACACTTTTGACGAGATGTACGCTATTGACCTCGGGAAGCTGGATGGGGTTAAGCAGATCTTCCACCGCGAGTTGGAGAATTGGCTTGGTAGCGAAGACGAGGATAGCGAGGATGACGAAGACGATGATGATGATGATGATGAGGATGAAGAGGAAGAGGAAGAGGACGAAGAAGGAGATATCAAGATGAATGACGAAAAACCTCGATTCACGGAAAGTACCCGGAAATCCAAACGAGGAAAGGAGAGTGTGGTGGCTACAGATACAGCTAGCGAGCCGTCAACTCCTCAATCTTCCACGTTTGACGATACACCTGACGATAACACTACGGCTACGGAATCTGTTGATGATAACCTCCCTCATCCGCGACCTTTCGAGTCCCGAAGAGAGTTCTTCCAACGAACGGGTAATGAGTGGCAAGAGGTTCTCATGACGAGCTTGCGATGGAAGGGTGTACAGCCTGAAAGTTTGAGTGTGAAAGAGATCAAGACGAAGGCGTTTGAGATGAGTGAGGAGAAGTGGTGGGATTGTAGGGAGGAGATTACAGCGCTGGAGGATGAGCAGGAGGCGAGTGGGATTGGAGAGGTTGTTGCGTTGGCTGATAAGGAAGTTGTAGGAGGTGCTGGGAGGAGAAGATAGGGTAGCAGATGGGCATCACAGGTGTAAAAGCTCTTGAGAATACTTGAACACTTTTTGTAATTGCTTGGCCGTCCAGTGGCAGTCCATATGAGTTGGGAATATTGTGATCTTTTTCTTGACAGCTCTTTGAGTCTGGACCTAGCTTTGGCATTAAAGTCTCTTTGGACATTCCTATGTTCGGTCTGCATTCCCACTACAGAACATGCTTTGGTAATTTTATTGTTCATAAGAACCAACTCCTCAAAATCCCTCTAATACTTTGCTCTCTAAGTCTTGTTTGATGATTACTTTCATTGAATCATTGAACTTCTAGTTATACATCGACAACGGCCATTTGCCCTCGTAACCTTGACACACCACCCAATCCTATCAAAGGCTCCCTATTTCATTGACCATATGCTCTTCAAGCTCCATATCTTGTGAAACACTCCTCCTGATGCACATTTAAACACTCCAACGCACAAACCCTCCCCCCACACCTCGTGCACCTCACTCGTCCCCAATATCCACAAACCTCACAAAACTGCCTAACAGGCTTCCTTCTATCCTCCTCTACCCACGCCCCCCTCGCCTCATTATAAGTCATTGGAGGAGCAGACAGTAGCTTATCTATCTCCGCCTGTGTAGGCATACGCGGTATCCTCGAAATCAGCAATGGATCATTATCCAACGGATGGGAAGCTGGTGTTGTCCCAGTGCCTTTAGAAAGAACAGGAGCATCGATCATGGGGACATCCGCTGTACTTGGTTCTGGTTTTACAGCCGCAGGCGTAGAGATTTGTGCGGCGCTGGACACCTTCCGCAATGGTGTAGGTGGGAGGACGGCATTGGGGTCTTTTTTCTTGTGTGAACGTTTCCCTGTGCTTGTGAGGTGCGATCCAGCTGGTGTGCCGCGGGTAGCAGGCGTATGTGGGATCGAGGAGGGTTGGGAGATGGGCGCTGAGGCTGTGAGGGGAGAACCGAGGGCTTCGTAGTCGGAGAGGTGGTTTGCGAACGTCTTTTGGGACTGCAAAATCTTGCGGACATTGGGAGTGACTTTGCCGTGGCTCACTATTGTCTGTCAGTATAGATCTCGCAGATTGGTGGGTGAGGGGCATACCTCGTCCAGCATTGTCGCGATGCCGTATAGGTACTGGGATTGATACATCGCGGTGATTCTCGCGGTCAAGAGCAGCTAATTCTCGTAGGATCTTCGCATCTTGCTTTGCTGTCGTTTCTTGATGGTTGGCTACTTGCTGGGTTCGAGCGCGTTTTCGAGAGGAAGGCTGCAAGGCTGTCACAGAGGCATTGACTCCAGTATCTGGAATGTAGGCCCAACCTGGAGCAGCATTGGATTTTGTGTTCAGCGCGACTTCTCTGACACCGAAATTCATGTTTATGTCATAGAACTTTATAGTGGTTGGGTGTGGAAGCTCGATGTTGATGAATCGCGTGGTTGTGAAAGAAATCTGGGGAGGCGAGGCTACGATTTGCACATGGCCAATAGGGAAGCATAGCTGGGCAGTGGCAGAACAGAACTTTGATATAATTTTTGTGGTTGAGAGGACTGCTTGGTATCAAATGCATTCGAAGCAACAATGCAGTAAAATCGACGGTTGTTGTTGTACATATCCTTCCTGCTGGATATCTGCCATGAAAGAGAGTCCTCCCAGAATACCATGCCCCAAAGTCCCACCTCGGCATACACTTTCTCAGAATCCACAGTATGTTGTATCTCATCTCATCCATTCACTTCTTCTTCTTCTCCAGCTCTGTGAGCTTTTCCTCCAATGTCTGAACGTAGCTGTGCACCCTCTGCACTGAGGCTTGTAATGACTGTAGGTGGCATACTGTCAGCTCTCAGTTTAATAAATCTGCGGATTCTAGCAAATGCATCTTTGCTAGAAGTTTTGGAGGAAGATTAGGAGGAATAGCAAAGGAGCTCGGAGCAACACGTACGTAGATATCCTCGGTCAACAAGCTGTTCGAGATCTTGTATTCGTCTAGGACATAATAATAAACGCCAGCTCCTGACAATGTGCTGCCAAGAAGGAAACCGAACAAGCTATAGAGAAAGGTGGTTAGTGAAGTATTCGAGGTATGTGCCGGCGCTCTTCAATTGGATATGAGACTTTGAAAGAGATCCGGAGCAACGGTAACGCTTTCAGTGCATAACCCTCGAAATCGCAATTGAGGGAAAGTATCTAGCTTACCCTCCCCTGAAAGCGCCAACTGGCTTTCTGACTGGCAAAGGTGTAGCATCTGCGAGCCTGCGTGTCGATGTTTGAAAGCTTCGAGTGGTGCGGAGAACTACGGAAGGAGTGGACATGGCGCGCATGGCCGGTGAAAGGATCCGCGAGGCCATTGTTCTGTATGTTGTAGGTCGTGGAGTTCAGGTGTAGGATTTAGTTTCGGGAGTTCGGGTTGACTGAGAGACTTTGCGTGGAGGTTCGAGTTGTTTTGAGATGGCTCGTTTTGGTGTTGTCTGATCCGACTTGAGCTTCCCCACGAAAACGGGACCCACAAGCGAGTAGACAAGGGGTCAACAAAGCAGGTCACATTCACAGATGCGGCTCACTGGTCTGAGCATTCAGTTTCGGCTATTGTCTGGTCACCATGGGAAGTTGATCTCAATATCATCTCAGTGGTCATGCAGTTTTATTATCCCGCGACGTTCCCGTCAACCTTAATAAACCCAAATGTTGACTCCGTGCTCTCAGAAAAGAGGTAGATGGTACAGATGGAAGGAAAAGAGACCCGTTGCTAGCTATCTCACACTTTTACAACTCGTCGTGGTCATCCGCAGTAGCCGTCTTAACAGCCTCTGTTGCTTCGCTGGCCTTGCTCTTCACTGTCTCCGTAGCCTCAGAAGCTGCGCTCTTAGCGGACTCAGTTGCAGCCGCGGCTTGCTCAGCCATTGATTCAACGACTGGCTTCTGAGCCTCAGCCTCCTCATTGTATGTCACCTCAACACCGTATTTGCCGCTCTCCTTGACAAACTTGATCAGATCCTCAATGCCACGGCTTCCGCTGTATGTGACTGGGTTCTTCTTGTCGCCCGCCTTGTATAGCTTGATAGTTGGGAACCCTTGGATCTCGTCTGGAACATCGTTGAGAGTTGCGTCGACCTTGGCGATGGTGACCTTGTCGGCGTAACCACCATCAACGTACAGCTTGGCAAGAATATCGTACTTGGGAGCAAGAGCCTTGCAGTGACCACACCATGGAGCATAGAACTCAATCAGAACATCCTTATCCTCAGCCAAGACGATATCATCGTAGTTCTTAGCGACCACAATTTGAACTGGTCCTTCTTGCTTCTCTGGGATTGGCTCTGACTTGATGCTTGGCTCAACCTTGCCCTCGACGAATCCTGAGACAAACTTGCCAATGGACTCGGCAGTGATCTCAGCATCCTGGTCGTAAGGATACTTCTTGTTGTTGACTGTGTCCTGGATGGCAAAAGCTGGGAACTGGTCGGCCTTGAGGTTCAAGTTACCAGCGTGTGCGCCGAATGCCTTCGCATCAATAGTAGCAAAGCTGATTTTGCCCCGGTACGATTCGGCGACGGACTTCAGAGCGGTCGAAAGAGTTTCTCTCTCCTCTGGGGTCTCAGCGAAAATGTAGGCCAAGGGAATTCCGGTAGCCATGTAGCCGGCGTATGTGTCTGGGCCAACTTCGCCAATCAGTGGGATGGAAGCGGTGCTGGCGAACTTCTCGATAGCCTCGGCGTCGAAGGACTCAGTAAAAACGGACTTGCCCTCATCAAATGACTTGTATAGAACGATAGCTGGGGCAGTGACACCCTCAGCCTTGGCCAAAGCGGCATCGTTGCTGGCGCCGAACAGGTAGTTATCACGGAGCTTCTCAGCAACGGTCGAGAAGGTAGTATTGGAGGTCTTGTCCTCAGCATCGATGTATGCGACCAAAACAACCTTGTCGGCGGTCTTGAAGTCCTCGAGGGTGTCCTTGCTCAGTATCGAAACGGCAGGAAGCGATTGCTTGGTCATATATGAGACAATCCTGCCAGAAAATACGTCAGCTTCATGTTTCAAAACAAGATGGCTCCTCGAAGCTGAACTTACGCTGGTGCCTTTCTTGCGCCGGCATATGGTGTAATGTTCTCAGCACCACGGAAGACCTTCAAAGTTGGGTATCCCTCAACACCAAAGCTCTGACAGAGGTCCGCCTCTTCTGTGCAGTCAACCTTAGCAAGCTTGATATTCTTCTCCTTCAATTGAGTTGCGGCCTCCTCGTATTCTGGTGCAAGGGCTTTGCAGTGACCGCTGTATTACCCATTAGTAATCTGACTTGATAACAGCTGTCCTTCACATTGTAGCAACTTACCACCATGGCTGGATTAGAAAGTGGTAGATTAGCAAAGTTCAAGATCTGCGAAGTCGAAAAGTACATACTGCGAAGACTGTAGACAGAAATTATTAGCTATGTACTGCGCCGAGGCTGAAGGGCAACTTACATTCTGCGAGGACAAGATCGTTTTCCTTGACAAAGTCTGGGAAGGTATCCTTTGACAAAGAAGCGACATCTGAAGCTGAAGCAACAGCTGCCGTTGCAAGCCCAAGGGCCAAAGTTGTGAAAGTGCGCATATTGACTGAACTTTTGAGGTGATGGGGGTCCTATGTCAGTGCGTTAGTCGCAGAGCTCAGAGCTGTCCGATTGAGGACAGGAATGTCCCGAGGAATGTGAAAAATGTTGAAGAAGTGGTAGGGCAGTAGATGCATCAAAGGTTGGGACAACGTACCTCTTAAAATGCAAAGAACAAAAGAAGGTGGATGGTTTGTGGAGGGGAAGTGGTCTTGAGGAGATGTGGTATCTTTAAGGTAGGTTAATAATCGACAGGGGGCTAGCGCTTAACTGTGGTTATTTGGTAGTGAACACGGTTTCTTCGTCTTACTTTAACCCTGACCTCTTTTACCACATTGGTTGCAACAAAGACACAGGTTAAAACTGATTGTTAATCTATGTGTCTTCGGGATGCTCAGTATAAATCATTCTGTAGGCGCATGGGTATTTGTTCTTGCTTGGGCGACGTCGCCTGTTCATGCGCCCCTTTTCCTAATATTCCTGTCGAGTCCGAGGGCAGTGGCGACTATTGAGCTCAAGCAGACACTACCTTCGTACAGTGTAGCTGGGCAACTTCTTGAGTGTAGAGAAATGATGATGATCAAAGTGTGATGAGGCCCAGGAAAAGAATTGTAGGCTTATGACTTCTATCCATGATAGAAGTCATGTTCAGGTGGTCTTCTGGGCTAAAGTGGCATTCTTTTCCAGGTTGGTAGTATTATATATAAGGTTTGATGGTGAGTATGAGCAATTGCGATATCTATAGTACTTTACTCCGCTTAGAATTGATAAGAGAGGAAGAGAGCCCCCGTGAAAATTTCGCGTCCACCATTTGTGGTATACTCAGCCATGAAGTTGCGTGATGAGGATTTTGGAGCACAAAAGCTGGAGGTATGAGACCGTGATTGCGGTGGAAATACCAACGTCTGCCTCCAATGAACTGAACTTTAGCAAGTCCTCTAGGGTCCGATTACGTTGCATTTGAAGAGATAATTCTCGGGATGCCAAGTTATGGCTTCACGATGACAGCAAGAATTCAGCTGGCCTGATCAACGTTGAAGATGGCAGTTTCTTACAGAGGCCACACAACCACTTGGCTTTGATTTCGTATACTCAATGAGAAGCATGCTTTTGTGTTGGCAGTCCTCATTCTCGATGATGTTCAGGTTGGCGAGGTTCATCTGAAGCGCGACTTCCTTTTTCGTACGCGATTGCAACTTGCCGTGTTCCTGCCATTTCAAGAACTCCGAAGCCATTTCCTCTTCCTTTCGTCTCAGCAACCTCCAGACCATTTATCTCCATACCTGCACACTTCTGCCCTTCTCCTCCTCTGTCTAATCACGTTGATTTCCTTCTCGTAAGCATTTTAGTTTACCAATGGAATCAAATCTGAAGCACATGTCTTGTTCCTGACTACCAATCCTCCTCGACCACTTTCACGGCTCCTCGATAGGGCTCCTGAGCCATGGATGCCATCCCTCCAGCTGCTCCACCGATGCGTCGGGATAGGGGATACAGCGACACGTTCGCATCGCGCCCTCGTGGATTTAACGAGAGAGATTCGATTCGGCATGGATCTAGTCCTGGGGGCCTGGAGAATCGGTCTCCTGCAAACGTCCCGAAAAGCCTCGAGAACATGTTGAAGACGACAACCGAAACAGGAGATATAGGCATGTTTTCTATCAAGCCGTCACGCGTTCCGCAACCTGCCAGCACTCCTCGAAGGATGGGCCATGGTCTCAATGACCTGGGTATGAAGAAGACGAGACAGAACTTCGAACCTTATGGTGTGCCCATTGTCGATGACAGACGCCGTCTGCCATCGTACGCAAAGGACGCTTCATCTGAGGTCCTCTCAATGTACGAAACTGCGAGCCAGAAGTCGGCTAGCAGAACCTTCGATGATCCAGATTATCGCTCTTACTCCATGACACAAACATCGTACTCTTCATACACATTATCCAATCATCGATCATATGCAAGTCTGAGGAGCCATACAGATGGAAACGGGCCTCTTCAAAGACCAAGGTCTCCTTTCGCGTACCCAACGCGTCTCAAAAGGCCTGGATTTCGTCCATCGTCTCCAGCATTGACTGACGGCGGTGCGATTGATTACAGTCGACGTGTTGAGATTGACCGAGGCCTATATGTAAGTTTTTCATTTTGTATGACAGTCTGTCCGAAGAACATTTGAACATAATGGCTTCTGCAGTATGTGCATAGCACTGACGGATGCTATATAGGGACCCGGCCAAAACACGTCTTCTCCATCATCTCTCTACGCCCAGAAACGCAAGCCTCCTTTGTCACTCCGACCCGAAGCAAACAGATCTACGCCTTCTCTCTTGAGCCAAACTTCACCTCCACGCCGATCATCAAGTCCCCTTGTACCACGATCAAATGGCTTCTCAGGAAACGATTGGCAACGTAGAAATGTCACTACATCTGAAAATACATCGCCTGCACGCAGTACACTCAGTCTAGCCTCGACGGTCAATCTTTACGCATCGCTACCTGTCTCTTCCACTACCACGACCTCTGGGAAGCCACATCCGCCTTCTCCATTGTACTACGACTACACCGAGGAATTCGAGGAAGGCTGTGCTCCATCAGAAGCCCTCGGTCCACCACCTCCATTTCGAATAGAGAAGACCATCCCTGAAGATCGTCCTCTCAGCGAGGATGGACAGTTCGCTGGAGAAACAGACCAAAGGCCCTTGGATTACGATAACGGTTTCCAGAGGAAGGCTTCCGCAGCGGAGGCACATCCAGCAATGAGAGAACTTCGAACCACAAGAGCTAACGATCCAGCCCTACACGAGCACAATACCGGACGCTTGTCTGCGAGTGAAGAGGAGGTAGACGACAAGAAACCGACAAGCGATGTTTCTGACACCGAAGAGAGGCGCAAGATTGTTCTTATGGCTGGCCTCGGGTATGGAGCTCGCGAGCTAAGCAGTCACGTTGAGGAAGCGTCCGGGCTATCTTCACCGCCGTCATTTGTCATTGAAGGCAGCAGAGCCGGAATAGAAGAGCAGAATTCAGGAGAGGAACCAAACACTTCTGGTACCGTAGACCAAATTGCGACGGGCCAGGAACCGCAGTCTACAAGAACCTCTTCGTACAGTTTAGGCTCCCAATTGCCACAATTCCCTTCTCCGCCTAGAAATGAAAAGGAACTGAACGCCACAAAGGGAGCTCGCGGTGAGGCAACCGAGGAAAATGCCGAGAATCCGGAAGTCAAGCATGATACTCAACGACCTAGCGAGCTATCGAGGAACTCGAGGGATAGTATCCGTTCAAGCAGGACGCTGAGAGAAAGCCAGTGCCTTCCACCGTCTCAGCGCACAACACGCAGGTCAAGTGGACTCACCTCAATTGGAACTGGTCTAACCGAATTGGTCGAGCTCATCGAAGGCACAAATAGAGCACAAGGAGGCGTTCAGATGTCCATCCCACCAGGCAGGACTCCTATGGGCTCCCCAACCATACCCGAAAAGTCTAGTCTCCGATCTGTGCCTACGCAAAAGCCCTGTGTTCCTGTCTCATCGTTCAATCAGCAAAGAGGCAAGGAGCTGCAGATGCTGGCACAAAGACAGCCGGTGAAACGCAACAATCAGCGAGTACGTAGAGATGAACTTGTGGCAGCACACCACGAGCATAATGCGAGAGACGTCCCAAACTTCAGTCACCAGATTCCTCAAATTCCACCGAAAGCCGTCGCTCGCTCGGAACCTCCCATGCTCGCCCCGAAGCCAATATCTCCTGCCAGACAATTGAAACTGAAGAACAGTATTCCACAGCTCATGAAAGCACTCCCCTCTCTGCCACCTGAGCGCCCGCAAACTTTACTTCCAACTCACCATGCAGGGCGGAGCGTGGAAGATCTGTCTCTGGTCCCAAACTTGCAACCCAAGATGCCCGAAACATCCAAAAGCAAAGATACTTCTGCGATCCCAGGGGCAGAGTTTACCTCATTGTCTAAGAGCGGAGTTGAAAAGCCTGTGGAGCTCAAATCAGTGGACGAGGTGGAGAAGGACACCACTGATCAGAGCTCGACGAGAAACCTTGTACCAAAATTAAAGCTCAAAGTGAAGAGTTCTAATGCTCTCCGGCCTCTTTCACCTCTCAACTCACAACCTTGGAGCCTCGAGGAGAGTAATCCTTGGTCTGATGAGAATGCCAACACTCAATTACCACCGACGACATTCAGCAACAAGACCTCAGTCCCGAAGCAGCCAAAGTTCAAGTTGAGAGTCATTCGTGCCTCAGATTCAACCCAGGGAACAGTGAGAGTTAATCGTGAGTCCGAAACCACTGATTCCTCCAATGGCATATACCTTGAGAATCCAAAGGATCTATTCACGTCAAGTCCCGGGTTTGACAACCTCTTCCGGCAATTCGGTAAACACCTGCACTCACGAAAGACTAGTGCAAACAGCAAGTTTGAGGGGGAAGAATCCGAGCCAGTTTTCTCACCAACAAATGCTTCATCGCCTGAGCATGATTCCCAAGGCGAGGACGAGATTGCTGGACGGGGGCTGCCGCTTCCTGGAGCGCTTAGGATCCATGAAGCCCGCAGCGTCTTTTCCGATGACAGTTCTCACGTTCAGGGCCACCATAGCCTCCGTAAACGAATTTCTAACTTACGAGCCAGAATTGCAGTTCCATATACGACTAGAGCTGGAGCGCAGTCGTATGACGACATTACCTGGAAGGACCGCCATGGTGCGGTTGTTACACCACCACCCACGAATCGATCTGACTCTAATCTGCACGAAAGTAGAGGGAACTCTCCCGTCAAACCAGCTCGACGTTTGATGGAGAGACTGCATAGGCAGAGGTTGAAGGCAAAGGTACAAAGCTGGTTCAAAGGTGCTCGTACGGCAATTGCTGCTCGTGTGAAGTCAAGACATTCTCGAAATGGAAGTGGGAACCTCGCTAGAGTCGATTGACGGAGGATGCTTTAATGCGACGGTTTGCGGGGTTTCTCGTGGATTTGAGCAATTTTTGTTTGGGTGTGCAGTCATATAATTAAAGTGACGAGGTGTCGTCTCTTTGCTCGACCTGTCAGACTTTTGGTTCCAGCTTTAGCTGTGGGGTAACCGGAAGCTAGAGGTTGGAGCATAGTATCTGGCGCATAGGGCTGACAAGGTGGATATCAATGTGCCCCAGCAGGTCTGCTTAGTTCGGGCTTCATGTTGCAATAGGAATCATCATCGCGCTCTAGTCTCTGGGTCTCCAAATGTCACATTCTCATATATACGTGACGATGCCCTTTCAATGCTCCTGTCAACCAGCTCATTTTGGCAAACTTCATTCCCTCTGGTCTAGCCAGTCCTACTTCACGAGAGTAGTACATATCTTACATCTATAATGAAAGGAATCTTACAATCTGAGCAAGCTGCATTGCATTTCGGCCGGTGAAAGTGACTGAGGTGCCCTAGACCGGCAGACGGCTCATACAATAGGAGATTTATTTTGCTAACGAGAAGCAGGCCTAGGAATAGCTAGTATTGGTTCGAAGGAGCGTGGCCAGCAGAAGTACTGTCTGTGTTAGATTTGAGGAAGGGGGAACGATAATACGAAAGGAAAAGATCGCTTCTTTACTTGAGTACGAGCAGACCAATGTTTTGGAGAAGCAGACCTCAAAGTTCTGATTTATTACAACGTAACTCCTAGAATATCTGGGTGGCAAAGTTAGAAAGGAGCCGCGTTCAAGATGAGCTGTTTTCTGTGGGAGACTTGCGTATGTGCAGTCTGGCCAGGCAGACACTGTTTGCTCGAGTTGCTACTGCCTCTCGTGCCTCGGATTCGAGGCTGCGGATGAAGAGCTGTTTTCTGTATTGTTCCTTCCCTCGGTTGTTTGAGTCCAGATGTGGAGGGAATGAGCGAGTGACGGAATTCCTCGTTCTGAGATGTTCATGTTCTGCAATCTCCATCCATTGCTACTGGGCACACTGTATCACTGGAAAGGTATAAGTTACACGCTCAGCTGCTCATGGAAAGACTTTTGCTTGCATTTTTGATATTATTCTTGTTACACAATATTTAGAAGTCTGATTCACGTGCTTTCGTATATCCTCATCTTCCAGACTGCCCACCAGCAGCAGCTGATTTCTGTCCAACCTTCAATCAAACCATCAATCAAACCTCCATCCGAACCTACCCCAGTGCTCAACTGTTTATCAAACCCAAACATAAAATCATAGAACATGACTTCTAAAATCATGGACTACTTCACAATCCCTCGGCTACGAGAGCATCCTCGCACCTGTCCAGCTGAAGCAGGCGAGTGCTCCAACTGCGTTTCGGAGCCCACCTTATTTGAGTCAACTATAAATGGAAGACTCCAATACACAGGCCGCATCGATGAAATTTTCGATGAGCCTTCTTCTCAATCTTCTTCTACACCTGAACAATCAAGAACTCTTCTTCAACGATTGAGGAGAAGAAGTACGACACCTTCTCTACCTCCATCAGATGATCTGTCTCCACAAGATCCAGGAGAGTTGAGAAGACCACATTCTTGGTCTCGCCCCTGGAATCTGGTTAGGAGAAACGGACAGTACGATTTGTCGCATAATCAAGTTAAATCGGAACCGCATTCTCCAATCGAAAGGGGTCCTAATACAACCACGGCCATGGTACGTGAGAGTATTGATAATCCGAACGGCAGTCCTTCCATATGTGTACCTTCGGGTTCAAGAGAAGGAGGAGTATTGGGAGATGTGAGTGCTTCAATATACATTCCTCAACTAGCGCATGAAACGATGTCTGGGGATGCAGTGTACATGATGACCGGGAAAAGAAAATAATACTCAAAATGAGGGCAACTTGGAAGAAAAAGTTTGATTATTAGTAGCTACCAGGTGATGGGAGTTTCTATGTTTATTCGTCTTGTTGAAAATTTGCATCGCGAAGTTTGAACTTGTAAATATCTTGATTGGAGCTAAATTTAGCTATCGTGTTCCTCATGGATATATGCTGATATTATGGTGCCTCCAGCTCATTGCCGAACAGCGTGCGCAGGATGAGTACGAACCAGGCGTGTACCGAGGATACAGCGCCATAATCAGTCCTCCGCCAGAAGAGTTCTTCTCTGGTCTTCGCAGAAGATTCTCAAGACCTCAAATTAGAACACGGCACCGCCGATAATGAACACCCTCTCTTCCTCACGCCTCACCCACTGTATCACCTTATTCGCTCCTTGGGCGAGAGTGGCACGAGATGCATTTGGACCAGCAACGCAATAGAATTCGAAGAGCGGTGTTGTCCAGGCGAGAGAAATGGAATCCTTGCTGACGCAATGGAGAACTTTGAGATGGGAATGTTTGGCGTGTGTGGATGCGTGGAGATTATGGTATAGCGTCATGAGCCTTATGATCTCATGTCAGTATGAAGTCTCCGAGTAATGGCAATGACGATTATGACCTACCTTCTTCGTGCTATCAAGCTAGTGAAGTCCGGAGAAAACGAAGGCATGGTGAACTGTACATTCGCACGTGATTTATATAGGAAGTGTTTGAGCTGAGTACCAGGGACGATGTCTGTTGTGCTCGGGCGGCCCTTACGTACTGCGGCTTTGATGATTTCCAGGCTGCCGTTCTTTTCGAGCTGGATCACAACCTCATCACGCATCTGCTTGAGCTCGAAGAAGCTTTCCTTGTTGGCACTGATCAGAAGAACTGCGATTTCATCATCTCGACTTGTGCTGCTTGCTGTTGACGGCCGCTCTTCTGAGGTTGTGCTGTCTTCGTAGGCACTCAGGAAGCTGACGTACATGTAAAGATAGCCTCTGTTGTTGAAGCCGGGAAGGCACACGGGTATCCAGTTCTCCCCTCCGCCAGCTTTAACACTGCCGGCTTCGAAGAGCATGTTGAAGATCAATTGAAGGTCGCTTGGATGGAGTGAGTGGCGTTTCGGTCTTACGACACTGACAAGGCGTCCACCGGCAACGATCAAGCCATACAGGAGGTTATCAGTCCGAGTTTTCAGCAAAGTATTGTTAATTGTGTGACGCTGAGACTTGCGGATTTTCAAACATTCCAGGGCAGATAATAGAGCAGACGGTGAGCCCTTGGTGAAAGTATCCGCCAGCGAGGAGATCAAAGTCTCAGTGCCTTCTAGAGGTCGTCTTAGATCCGTGTTTGGTCTATTCGTAAAAAGGTGTGTTAAATTAGGTAAGGTCAACGTTGAAAGGATCTGCATGTACAGAGCTTCTAACTGGGCTCGTAGCTGAGAATCACTTTCACCAAGCTTGCTTATAGCCACAAAATATAGTGGCCCGTCCGTGGACACCACAAACCTCGTGCTGCCTGCTGTGAACCCCATCAAGGGGTCTTTCGCGCCCTGGAAGAATGAGATGATCGTCTGTATGATGCCAATGTAGCCATTTATAAGATTCTGATCTCCATGTCTGCTGTAGATTGGCTTCCCGGCTGAAGAAAGTATGAGATAATGCTTGAGCTTGGACTTCCACTGAAGCAGGACTTCCTCTGCTTAGTCGTTAGATAGGGCATTAAGAAGCAGCAAGGCGACTCTGACCTTCATTCCCACTTTTACTGTCCAAAGCCTCTATATCATCGAATTCGTGCTCGAAGTTGCTTAACAAGTCGTCATCAAACTGGACATTCTCGAATGGTCCAACTGACTCGGCTTGTGAGTTGAGCAATTTCCATGCTGGGCTTTGAGAGTTGAGTCCCTCATCCAATAAGCTTGCAAGATCTCCATTGGCTTTCAATGTTGGAGCATAGCTCATAACACTACCTGCATCGTCAAAGCTCCCAGCCCGGCTGACCTTTCTACTTGGCGTATTCTGCCCTCCTGCCGTCTCATTGAAAGACACATTCTGCGATACGGACCGGTTCACAGGGGTCGAAAAGGTCCCCCTTGTACCATCTGGGAAGGACAATGTCTGTATAT
The DNA here is from genome assembly GCA_000292665.1 of Helotiales sp. EF0021. NCBI lineage: Eukaryota > Fungi > Ascomycota > Leotiomycetes > Helotiales > Helotiales sp. EF0021. The sequence continues at coordinate 187,792 of AIET01000437.1, forward strand.
CCACGGAAGAAAGTGCTGTCGTAGGCTTGGCTATATTCGACAGAGCTGAACCTGGTTTCTGTCCTGCTTTTAATAGGGGTGGTCGTGGAGGGAGTGGTGGCCGTTGTCCTTCATCTTCATCTGCTCTGGTGCTATTTGGCTCCCCTTCGCCCGCAGAATCTGGCTCCAATTTATTGCTTTCCTCCTTGACATTCTGCTTGCGCTCTTCAGCGTCTTTGTCGTCGGCGAGGGTCATTGCATCGCTGATCGCCTGCTCCTGGGCACCCTGCGCCGTCGGATCTGAGTCGCTGTGTACATGTGTATGGTTCCGGGAAGACGGTTCCGAGAGTTCTAAATGTCCCATAAGGTCCTGTTGTTTAGTTGGCCGTCATGAATGCATCGGGAGATTTGAGGCCGTAGCTCCGATGCAGGGTATCTGCTGTAGCGAATGAGATCAATGGTAGCCTTGAAGATGGCTAGTTGAGGCCACGCGGTTTGTGAATAGCTTCAGCCTTGCGAACTATTTCCCCAAGGCATCACAATTGACAATCATGAGAAGGCCTTAGGACTTATTTGGAAAATGCAAATGATCCAAAGATCATCTTTCTGGTCTGCGCATTACCATGGCCCTTGAGGCGGTTGGTCTGGAGTCCCCCACCAGCTCTGGAAGAGCTTCACCAATTGCTAGGAAATGGAGGAATCAGCAGGGTTTAGGTCAGTCATTTCCTGTCCTTTGCTGTATGTCTCTGCCCTTATGTGCACAGAGAATTAACTTGTCGCAGAAGAACCACCAAATAAAGACAAAGCGTTTCGACGTTATGCCTCTGGAGTCGATAGATCGTTGTCGCTGTTTGACACAGCATTGCAAGAATGGGCCGACTATATCTCTTTTCTGGGGAGGCTACTGAAAGTAAGGAACATTCAGTGTGGTTTGCTACTCAATTCTAAAATATTTCTAGTCGCTGCAAGCTCATCCTACCAACATATCTGCCGTTCCCTCGAAGTCGATCATCGCAAAGCGCCTGGCACAATGCCTGAACCCGTCACTCCCTTCTGGTGTTCACCAGAAGGCTCTCGAGGTCTACGCATATATCTTCTCTATGATTGGCAAAGACGCGCTCTCCAAAGATCTTTCCCTATACCTGCCAGGGCTCTCGTCCACACTGTCTTTCGCGTCTCTGTCTGTGCGAACACCTTTCTTGGAATTGGTAGAGAAGCATCTCCTTCAATTGGATCCTCGTGCACTTCGACCTGCTCTGAAAGCAATTATACTAGCGCTATTACCGGGTTTGGAAGAGGAAACAAGCGAGGAATTTGAGCGGACGTTAAAGCTTCTTGATGGCTTCAAGAGCGCTCTACGGGAACCAAGTTCTAAAGATCTAGGAGAGAATCATAGCAGTGGAGACGAATACTTCTGGCAATGTTTCTTCCTTGCGGCCATTACGAGCAATGGGCGTCGATTGGGTGCACTTGCATACCTCGTTAGAAGCCTACCAAAGTTGGGTCAAAACCAGTCGCATGACCCAATCGCTCATTCATTAAGTCATTCGGAAAATGCGAATTCTCAACGTCTGGCAGAAATTGTGACTTCGCCTGAGCCAGGTCTCTTACTGAGATGCTTTGCTGCGGGTCTTGGCGACGAGCAGCTTCTAATTCAGCGTGGCTTTCTGGACCTTCTAGTAACTCACCTTCCGTTACATTCAGATGTTCTACAGAAGAGAGTCAAGCCGGAAGATCTCGAACTTCTTATTACAGCAGCGGCAGGAGTCGTCTCTCGAAGAGAAATGAGTCTAAACAGACGTCTTTGGACATGGCTATTGGGACCTGAGCCTATTGTGAACGATCATGATGGCGGTGCAGAGTCTCCAACAACAGTCTCAGAGGATGTACTCGGCGCATCGTCACCAAGGACTCGGTATTTTCAGCAGTATGGCCTTCAATCATTGGTAAACGCTCTGCTAAAGATCATCAAACATGATTCCACCAATCCTGTAGAGAGAGCCCGACCTTTTCGTATCTGTCTGTCGCTGATGGACAGGTGGGAAATTGGTGGCCTGGTTGTACCAGATATCTTTCTACCCGTTGTTAACAGCGTTCGGAGATATAAAGACCAAGCACCCACGAATGCTGATTTCTCCGAAGTCCTCCGTAGCGCTAGTGTATTCTTCGACGGTGTAGAAAGCGGTCTGATATGGGGGGAGATAGTCAATCTAGTGGTACAGGCTGTGGGCAGAGGGAAATTGTCTGCATCGGAAAGGACTGACAAGCTTTCGCTTGTAAACTTCATGCTCACACACTTCAATGTGCGGGAAGAAGAGATGCTCTTAATTCATGCTCCGTTAACGACCTTAACAATCTTGACGCTGTTACAAGATGAAGCAGAAACCGAGAGCGAGAGAAATAACGACTCTCGGGTCCCTGAAGAGGTGTCCAAGCTTGCTTTGAGCACCGCCATGGATCTCATAGGCCTCATCCCAGAGAGGGCTTTTCAGACACGCCCATCGACGAGCCAGTCTAACGCCACTGTACGAAATGGAGACTGTGCTCGAAAGCCGACCAGCCTGGAAATTTTGCAAAACATTCAGAGGTTCTATGTCCAGGACCAGGGGAACCTGGACGCCTTCTCTCCTCCGTACGCCTTTGGCGAGCTGAGCGAACTATTATTGTGCCAAGCTGGCAACATCACAAGCCAAAGCTTATATGTTTCAGTGTCAAGTGCTGATGCTGGGATGAATAGTAAGCTTCTGGTAATGATGCTAGCAAAGGTACCCAAGTTCGGCAGCTTAGATGTGCCCAAACTTCTCTTGTCTATGGAACGTAGACTGTCCTTACCGTCCCAGATACCGTTTCTCGCCTTCACTTCGATCACATCTCTCGCTACTACGTTATTCTCAACTTCCTACATATCTGGCGAAGAACTATCAAATATAGTAGACCCTGTGGTGCGTCAGGCATGGTTATATCTGTCAGCTTCGCAACCAAAGTACCACGTCGAAACCGTGAGATGTCTTTGGCAGCTACAGAGTGCACTTTCACCCTCCATCCGCGAGATCGAGGCTACTATCTGTTCTCTCATGGTTGAGAAAGACATGAACGGGACATTTGCTCTCCGGAACGCAGACGCTGGCAGAAGCTTTGGCATTCTATGGACCCATACACTACAAGACATTGTTGCCCATGCGGATCGAAGGACGTCTCGAGCGTCTATCGTTGAAGCAAAAACTACTACTAGGCTTACTGGTCTTGGTAACTTCGACGTGATGCTTTCCAGGCCATTGTTCCTCCTGTTAGATGCTCTCCTGGATGAGCGTACCCAGCTTTTTATGACTGTACGAAGTTGGTTGCAGAATCTTGTGGGAATCGATAAGTAAGTTTCATTCTCGCCAAGCAGGACACCTCTAATCATATCACCAGACTCTTCCATCTTTTCGTTGTCAAGTTCTCGGCATTTGCATTTCTCCAATCGACTTCTAGTGGTACCAATTCTTTGGGCACTGACAGCCCTACCTACACCATCGATGACGATCTCGATCAATGCATGTATTATCTCAAGACACTCTCGAACATATTACGATGGTCTTCTGAAAGTATGTGGGCTGTCCTGGCTAGGAATACTATCTCAATCGACAGCAGCCAGAGCGCCCTGTGCCGTATAAGTCCGTACTCCTGTTCATTTCTGATGCAGCTTTCTGACAATCACAGCTGGCCAGGAGGATGAGATCACAATCCTCGAATTTTTCCTGCATGTTTGTTTGAGAATAATCTGCGGCAGCCACAACCGAGGAACCCCAGATACAGAACCGCATGTCAACCAATTCCACCGAACTGCTTTGACGACTCTTCATCAGATTCTGCTGAGTCCATATGCCTTGCCACTTGCGAACCTGCAACTGGAGCACATCTTCATTGATAGGCTGATCAAGTCACTCGATGGATCCGACCCATTTATCCAAGTCCTACTCCTAGACGTAGTCTTTGATGCTTTGAAGATAAGGGACACTGTAAAACCGGCGCCACCACCAACATCGCCGACAGTCGAAATGAAACGACCAGTTATGCCGGAACAATCACAACTATCTAGACCTTCTCTCACAACCGAGCATGATGATAACTCTGCCCCGCTTCCACCACCCGCGTCTCTTGTGAAGTGCTTACAAGCTGGCTTTAGTGCCTCAAGCAGTCGCCCTGTCCTAGACAGCTGGGTGAGCTTTCTCGTGGAATGTTTACCTCTGTATTCGGAGACCATCTTCCAGATCCTCATCCCGTTGGTGGAAACATTCTGTAATCAGGTTGGCAATACTTTTGATGACCTGCAGAAGACATTCAAAGAATCTGGAACGGCTACACAAGGATCAACAGCACCAGAGTCGACTTTGATCTCCCTACTCAATGGACTTGAGCATGTTCTGGCCAGTGGGCATGCTCGTTTAATGCATGATGAAGCACGAGCACCTGTAGTCAAGAGTCCTGACCAGCCCCAGGGATTCTTCGGCAACATGGTATCCAACGTCTTCACTTCTGAGACACCTCAGTCAAGAAGTGCAACGGCAAACAATCGTCTGACGGTTCTATTGACATTTCAAGATGCTGTTAGGATTTGCTTCCTGATATGGTCGTGGGGCGGTAAAGACGGCTCCTTTCAAGATGCCGAATCGGCTGCTTCATTCAACTACACTTCACTTCGCATGAGAAATCGTGCTCGTCGCCTTCTAGAGCACTTGTTCGCCGCAGAAGCTCTTGAATGTTTGGAAAGTGCCGTTGAGATTTGGAAGAAGTCGTCGAAATCCTTGAACGAGTCAAGATCGCCGGTGGTTTTCAATCTTCTTCATGTACTTGACGGCTCGAGACCAAAACATACAATACCTGCTATCTTCAACGCAATATACAGTCGCACAAATCCCACCGCCTTAGATCCTTCACGAAAGTCAACATTGACCTCTTCACTGAACGATGCAGATCTTGTTATATTCTTGGTGGAATATGCTCGGTCCCTGGAAGACGATGCTATGGATGAAATTTGGACGGACTGCATGACATTTCTGAAGGATCTGTTGGCAAACCCATTCCCTCATAGACTAACTTTGCCAAGTCTCCTCGAGTTCGCAGCAATACTAGGGGAGAAAGTTGATAATACCAATTTTGGTGAGCAACGCAGGATGAGAAGAGAACTTGCCGTACGTTGTCTACTAAATTATAGATGATCACGCTAATTCTAACAGGACTTGTTCCTTCGACTTTTGACGGCAATATTCACAACGAGGCCAATGGGATTCTTGGAAGCTGCTGATAATGACGACCGTTCTGGTCAGTCAAGACCAGATGATATCGTCGGCATATTGGCCTCTGTCGCACCGAACTTGCCAAAAATCCTCCTTGAACCTGACCGTATTCTCGCTGCAGCCAACACAATCTCAACAAGCGTCATTGTACCAACTTTCAGGTCCAAGACTTTCCCAGACAATGTTTCCAAGAGTACATTGGTACTGCTCTACCAACTAGCTAGACTGCCAAATACCCAAAAGTCGTGGAAGAAGGATTTGAACGACGCATTCAATGATACAAGGTTCTTTGCAAGTCCAGTATCACTTGTCGAGAGCGACTGGCTTCCTCTCATACGGCAATGGGCCTTGAGCGACAAGGAGCGAATGCCAGAAATCATATCTCGTCTGGTACCTCCCACTACAGCAGGTATAGTTTTTGGTGTTGGCGCTACCTCAGCAAGAAATGAGGCAGACAGAAAGACGCAGCTAAATCTTCGTCGAATTGCGACACTTGTCCTGGCCACAGTAGACGACAATTTCGTGACGGATTTGCCTGCAATTCAGGAGAAGATTGTCGAGCTTCTTCTCGCTACCACCACCTCATCGCCATCATCGATGACTAGAGGAGATATTTACCTACTTATACGAGCGCTAGCTCTCAAGACTTCCGCCATTCATCTTGCCATGATCTGGCCAATTGTCAATGCCGAGTTGCACGCAGTCATATCCTCAGTTGTGGCTCCCGAGCACAGTGCTGCTTCGGAGACTTACAACAATCATGCACTTCTCCAAGCATGCAAATTGCTCGACACACTTCTCTGCATCGCTCCCGATGATTTTCAACTTCACGAATGGCTCTTCATATCCGACACCATTGACGCCGTCTACCGGCCCTCACAATTCCACCCTGTAGCCCTCATCGACGAACTTAGCGAAGAACTCGGCTCTACCGCTCTTTCTTCCGCCGTCCACACCGATTTCTCACCAATGCAGGCATCGGATAATGCTATGCGCAGACCTTTGATTGGGCCAAGTGGGATTAGCGATGAAGGGAACTGGGAAAAGAGAGATGAATTAGTGACGAAGGTCCTTAGACCGTTCTTTAGCCAGTTGAGTATTTTTGCTTTCGAGAGTACATATTTAATGAGCGCGCCTGATTGGGAGGCGTGCAGGGCGAGCTTGTTGAGGGATTTGTTTGATGAGAGGAGTATTGTAAAGGCGTTGTAGATTTGGGGTGTTTAAAATTACACATCAAAGAATTTCACCCGACTACGAAACAATACCTCCCATTTCTAAAAGACCAGAGACTGACAGTGTTTGAGGATATCTGTTCGTGTTTTGAATGGCTGTCTTGCATCACGGTTTGATTGGTTCAGTGATATTGGCTCAGAGTTCTTGCATTGCCTACTGCACGATCGTGCAATGCTTGCATGGCTCCATAATCATTCTGCTGCTAATGTGCGACTGCCTCAGGAACAAAGCATGCGATATGCAACAGAACCACCCCAACCTCACATTTGACGCCAGGCTTCAAGGCACAAAGACAGCCATTTCGTCCAATTTTTCTTCCGTGTCTCAATTGGTCTCTCTTTGGTTTATGTAGAGCCGGGAATGTAAGCTACTAAAGCTTTACTCGCTCCTTCCATACAGTATTGCACAACCTCAACTTTCTTTGTTGCCGGAGCCAACTTCGCAATCTGCTTTAGGTCGCTGGTTCTGGGCAGGTACAGTGCCGAATCCATTCCCCTACATGCTTCGTGAATCTCCTTGATGGAATAAGGTGCCATAGTATTTAGGTTGAATATCTCATCAGATGTATAGCCTGGGCCGCCCCATGGTGGTGAAGCGAAAATGACTGTTTTGGATGCATCGATTGACGAGGAATTCTTGGATAGATAGGAGAATGAATCGTCGTTGATCCAGGTTATTTTGTCGGCCACTTCGTAAATTTGAGCGTTATGTTGGGCGCATGCGATGACGGAAGGGTCTTTCTCAACAGCGATGATAGTTGACCAGCGTTCGGAGCGGGCGAAGGCGATTACGTTTCCTCCTGCACCAGCAAACATGTCTACCAGGATATACTTGGAGGCCGGCATCAGTTCTCCGAGATCTTGGGCTACTTGGCTTTTCATTGTCAGAGGATTCTAACACAATGGTTGGGAAATCTTACTTGGCGACAGGCTCAGGAGTGACGCCGAACCAGGAATCATCCGTCATGTGAATGCCCTCATCATATAACGAAAATATGCTATATCGTTGTGCCCAGTATCTGGAAAATGTTTAGAGATCATCATCATGCACATGGGGAAGCAATTACTTCTGTATATCCCACTCTACCTCCTGTTTCCGGGTGTAGTGATGGCAATCTTTCGTCAAAGGAAACGACTTGGTAACACCATCTACCGATATCTGTGAAGCCTCCATAACTAAAATTAACTTTTCCGTAACGAATATTCCGTTGCTATGAATCCCGTTGACAGTTTCCAAATTCGAGTGTCCTGGCAGCCTATAACATAAGGCTTGCGAAATTCGGCAAATCTTTGCTCAGGAACACGGTTTGAACGGACTTAGATCTCGTCCTCACTTCAGGAAAAATCTGATGTGTAATGCTTGAAGAACCTGTGGTTTTGAGATTTCTCTTTGAGTATCGCGCCGTCTGGAATAGCTGCTTTGAATACGTCCTCAAGGCCGGTCGACTTTCTTTACAAAGTGTTTTGCACGTCCTTTCATCAGCAGCCTCGATAGTTGTGAAGAAGTTATCAAGTATCCAATGGCTTGCGGGTCGAGATAATGTGTGTATGAGCGGAACTTCAAGTGGTTGTAGGTTGTGACCTGAACCCTATCCACTAATCTCGAATGAAAATGTTGTTACTCCTACCATTATGTTAGCCATACCCTCAGAAGAATTCATGAAGATTATCAGTACCATCAGATCATAGATTTGTACTCTTTCACACATTTGAGCTTGAATTTCCCCAGTATCTCGACAGTTGAAGAACTTCCATTCACGTGCAAAACGGGCAGGAGCTTGGGCCATATAAGGCTGCGCTAGTGACTTCAAGGGACCAGATTGCTGGATCTGGGGACCACAAATAAGACTTCACTCCCAGTTATACCTATTCACGAACTCCGATCTTCGATCATTTCAGGCCGGTCATAATGTTCAACGCCCTCAACCGCTTCATCTCACGGCTCGACTCCGACACCCCAGTCCAGCGGTCAGATCATGGAGCATTTGGATTCCAAGTACTCAGGAACAAGTCCCCAGAGCTTGCCATTGAGCCCTGGTTTGACTTCATTGTTGGAATCAACGGGCGTATGATTGTGCGTGTAATTACTAGCTTGAATAGACAAGTTGCTGACAAATTTAGGATGATTCCGATCCAAACCTATTCGCCCAAGAAATCCGAAATTGCGCAGGGAGCACTGTGACTCTTGGTCTTTGGAGTGCGAAAGGTCAACGAACGAGAACGATTCACATTCCTGTCCCAACCGCAAGTCCCTCACTTGGACTCACTCTCCAGTGGACCTCTATCAACACCGTTTCGAACATCTGGCACATTCTTGACGTACCCCCGAACTCACCTGCCGATGTTGCAGGCCTATTACCATACAGCGATTACATCCTTGGAACTCCTGAAGGAGTATTGCACGGAGAGGCGGGCCTGGGAGAGCTAGTTGAAGATCATATTGGACGGCCACTGAGGCTTTATGTCTACAACAACGAGTACAATGTTACGAGAGAGGTCACCATACACCCCAGCAGAGACTGGGGCGGAGAAGGCGCTCTAGGATGCGTATTAGGATACGGAGCTCTGCACAGATTACCTGCACCTCTGAGTGAACCTTTAGCAGGGCCAGGAGAGACACTATTCGACACAGAGAATGCACGCTTTTCGAATGAGGAGATTCGGCCTTTGTCTGGATCAGCAGAGTACTTGGTACCGGCAGCTACTTCAGATCCGAGCGATTTATTGGTTCCAGCACAACTGGTGACACCGCCTGTTGCAGGAGCGAGGAAGGGGAAGAAAGAAAAGAAGCATGGTGCTCCAGCATTTATGGACGACTACTTTAATGAGGGAGAACAGAAGAGCCGAGAGTTGGACCATGCACCAAAGGCGAAGAGCACACCACCACCTCCTCCACCCACGAAAGGTGGTCCACCAAAGGCTGGCGGGCCTCCAAAAGCAGAGGCAGGAGAAGAAGCAGCTGTGGTGGGCGAGAAGAAGAAATCTGAAGACAGTGGAGTAGACTAGGTATTTCATTGTTCACAATATACCGTTCTGATGTTCCATTGAGCATGACTTAATTCCCATTGTGCCCGTATTTCACGATCCTTAATGACTTTTCCTATTCCTACATATGTCTCGAAGCTACCTCCCTTGGGTATGATACACTCTAGTTGATGAAGTTGACGCAGAAGAAATGTAAGATCAAGCTTCCAAATACATAGTCCGCAAATGCTCTGGTACTAGGTCAGCTATATTCGGATATCTAGAACAGTGCTACTTACCTCTCTGGAGATACTTCGCCGAAATCCGCTTTGTTCTCACCGTTTGTCTGTATCCGTAAAGAAGCTACATCTGATCAGTACTCATGCCACTTCTGCTCGCACGAGAGGCCACATACCAGTCAAAACGAACTGTCCAACTGTCGCCGAGAACCCAGACAAGAAAGCATTGAATGGCTGTACACGGTTAGCACTCGTTCAATCAATCCACATACCACTTCAAATTCCCTCCCAAGAATAGAGTCGACGTACATAATTTCCAGCAATAACGCAATAAACGAACTGCAGCACTCCAACCACAACCAGGAATCCCATAAACACATCAATCAATTTCGTCCTCTGCGGGGTCGTATCTAGATAGTTCTGCCATATTCCCAGCGCGACCTCTTGAGGTGATTGATTGTCCTTGGCCTTCAGAGATGCTTTGGTGGGAAGTGTAGGTATTGAGCCTGGTGCCGTGCTTAAAGCTTGGGTTGTGGCTGCGGCAGAAGGTGTGGGCTCGCGGGCGTTACGTTTTGGTGCCATTGCGATAAATTCGAGGTAATGATTGGAGATGTTAGAAGATTAGAGGATGGGGAGGTTGTGGTGAGTTGTGGTTATACTTTGGGACTTTCTGGAGCTGCTGTAACTCGTGAGGCCACGACAGCTCGATGTGGAGTTGGAGTCGGCCGCGCCAAGACCCGAGATGACAGGGGTAGGAAGGGGTGAATGGTCGCCGAGGGGTCCCTCGGTGTTTAGCCTTTGGAGCTTGGGATAACGTCTTCAGTGCTGGAAATGTAAACACCATTTCTCTTTTGCAATTAAGGGAATCCAAATCCACTCTCACACGAAATCAGACTCTCTATATATTCCGGACTTCTATAATCGCAATCATGGTTTGTAGCATTCTCACGAGTGTAAGCCAGCAACGGCGAGTTAACAAGGCTTAGGGAATTGAAACTCCAGCATACATCCTCGGTGCTCTTACTGCTGGTGGTGGAACCTTTGGATACGTCAAGACCGGATCCATTCCATCCGTAGCTGCTGGTGTTTCAGTTGGCACTCTGGTATGTATTTCAATATCATGAGCTGGACAGCTAGCTGACAAATGACAGTACCTTATTGGTGGATACCGTATCCAAAACAAGCTCTCATATGGTGTCGAGCTTGCTCTTCTGGCCTCTATTGTTCTCGCTGGTTCATCTATCCCAAGAGCTATCAAAAGCCAGAAGCCATTGCCATCCGGCTTGAGTCTGCTTGCTCTATTCGGACTTTACACCTACGGAAGTGCTTTCTTGAACAAGTAGGTTCTCGACGTGGGATGGGATAGGATCGGTAAAATGGTTTGGAATCTGGGTTTGGGTGTATTTTCGCAATGAAATGATCCTTGAGCCTCTTTTAATGCCGTCCCCAATGGGACCCCAGGTCGTTGATAACCACCAGTCACCCACGTTTCCTACCGTGATATGCACATGAGAATTCTGTATGTGCAGAACTTCTCCTTGAGCAGCTCAGGGCCTGAAAGATTGGAGTATCTGCCCATTCCAACGCCAGTAATGTACACCTCAATGCTCCTTCAGCACAGCCATGGCGTGATGTCCTAGAAACGCCTTCAATTGCCCCACGAACACCCTGTCATATGCCATTCTCCATCCCTCCCTTATATCCATCATCTCCATTTCTCAAGATGTGCCATCACGAATTGGCATCAATCTCAGCCCACTTCTTCTTGATCGGCTCATTCTTGATCTTTGCTTTCTCCCGATTCATCTTTGTCCTCTCCAGTCTCTGCGCTCGTAGGCATTTATTGACCTGTGTCTTCGCATCGTTACACATGCCGACTGCTTTCCATAGGAAGCCTCGGGCATGGCATTCATCGAGGGCGTTCATAACCTCTTCGCAGGCTGTGGCGTTGTTAGCGGTTGGTCCAATCAGATCAAAATCGAAGAGGACTGACCGGTGTTATCTTTTGTATGTAAGTGAGGATGCATGTTGAAGGATTGGGTGCGGAAGACTGGGTGGAAGCGCTCGTCCGAGTGCTCTTGAGATCTTCGAGTGGTGGTGGTTTGCAGAAGCATTTGATCGCCCCGGCATTTGCCGAACTTTTCTGATGCTTGGATCAAAGCTCCAAAACTCGTGGGGCATACGACCACTTTCCAACAACAAACATGGCACAACAGATTACTCAAAGGAAGCAGCAAGGTAAGTTGGGACCGCGCATAGTGCTACATGTTGAATCCATTCTAATATATGTCATCCAGAGCTTCAGAACCAATATACCAACTACAAGAATGGCCTCCAGCAGATAGCATCAAAGGTAGGAACAGCTTCCACCCTCTTGCTCAAGATCCACACTGCACGATCCAGGGCCGGACATTAAGAGCGTTATTTCTGCTCTTTTCAACTTGAAACAAGAGCTTTCCTGTTATTCTTCTTCTTGCCTAGCCTTCTTGATCTTTAGAACCATTACTAACACCTCAAATAGATCGGTGACGTTGAATCCGAAGCCGAAGAACACAAGTTCGTTCCAAGATCTCCTTCTACTGCACTCTGTACCCTGATCCTGCCCCTCCTCGCCTGGGTACTCGGGGCAGGTTCCAAGAATCCTCTTGCATATACCTTACGAACCTCACCGCTGGAACCGTTTACTCACCGCTCTTGCATACAGACTGGTCCTTGAAACACTCGAGCCACTTCCGGCAGACAGAAAATGCTTCCGAATGATAAATGGTGTCTTGGTGGAGAGGACGGTGAAGGACATTGTCCCGGCGCTGAAGATTAATGCGGATGGCTTGCGGAAGGTATTGGAAGCTCTGGTCAAGGAGTACAATGCTAAGCAGGTGGAGATGGAGAAGTGGAAGGTAAGATCAAGTCTGGGCATATCACCAGGCCATGTCACTGACTGTTTATCTACAGAAGAAGAACAATATCCAAGTTGTCCAGCAATGAGGGTGACACTTTCTACATGCATTTCTTCGGAATGCCAAGTCCGCTATTGAGGCATGGCACCACCAGGCTGGAGTTTGGGAGTTACGTCAAAAGCATAGCGTGGTAGGGCCAGGAAAAGAAATGGAGTGTGGCTCATAGGGCGGTCAATCATATTGGGTTGAAGTGTATACGATTCCATGCTCGGGGAAGACCTCATGTTTCACCCGCGCAGCCAGCATTCTACGCCTGAATTCGACCTAAACAAATCTCAAGGCGATCCGGATTCACTCACAAAATCTCGATCGTAATGGCATCCCGAAGGAATCCCACGACGTCACCCCCAGATCATATCATCTCATACCCAGGTCGTTGGGATGCTGAATTGTACAACGCATCTACCAGTCATGTAAGCCTTACTTCTATTCGACAGCGGCTGCCGCGTCTGCTTCGCCCAACCGCCTTGCTGTATTGCTGCCCAATGAAAGGAAGGCTGAGTGTTTGAGGCAGATGACTGGCTATCAAGCAAGCCGTTGGAGAATGGTTCGCATTAGAGACGCGATGTGTTGTTTTTACCACCCTAGGTCGTACATATGATCTTGGTGGTGTGGGTGCCATTGCGAAAAGGTCGACCGTTGAGATTTGGCCCTAGAACTCCAGAATCTTAGAGGTGGTTTTCTTAGCAATGCAACTACCGTCATAAGTATTTTCTTTTGCCTGCAGAGAATGATCTAGGGACAACATTTCAAAATTCATTTAGATGGCCATCTGACAAATTGACTATTGACCAAGCTGTAGCCTCACTAATAGAGGAGATGCGCCTGATATCTACCCGATGCACAGCTTCACTCATCCCACATCTGCCTCTGGTGATTTTTCAGATGGGGTGAGGTGCAAGAAAAAGAAATCTGGGATCCGGCAAGACCGGCAGCATTGGATTGGGGGATACCGAGGGGAGCTGAGGATTGTGGTGCAGTAATGAGTTCCTCATCCGTCTCTGATGGATGTACGAGGGAGATGACCTGCAACCACATGCTGAAAATAGTGAGGATATTCTCCAATCTCCGGAAAGTCGGTCAGCTTCCGTCGACATTCCGGACCTCGATGCTGTGACTGAAATAGCATGCTTGCTCTTGAGATGTTGGGGGCCAGAGTCTTCAGCCTGGAGTGTCGGATCGAAAGAAGCCTTCCAGGTATTCCCCAGTATTCGGGACTTCTGCGACATTGAAGCACCCCAGGTACTTCGTAATGTCCCCTTCACAGCGTATCAGGGCGCCATATTCGTCCGTGTCTATCCCGAGGCAAGTTGAGTTGTCGCGACGAAGAGGTTGCTACCCCTCAGCTGGCGGTTGGGAAAATTGATATTGTCTCATTGGCCGTGCCGTGAATGCGCAGGGCGCTCCTCCGCCACTCGTCTTCAGCCGTCGGCCTTCATTTTTTCGATTGGAGAAGACAGCCTGTTTTCCTCTCAAATCACCAAATCAATCCAGTGCATCCCGCCCCCATCAAATACTGTTTAAGGCTGCGCATCGCACCGGTCCTGGATGCTCTTGGACGCTCCTGTACCTGGACGTCAAGCACCCATCCATCGCCACGCTAACCAGCCAGCCCCCGGCCCGCGAGTAAACAACAGCACCTAACCTAAGCTGCAGCTTCTGCAGAAACCCAAAGCAACTGCTCCTCCGTTACACTCCATCAACTTACCCGAACCACACCGTACCCCAACACCACACCCACCATCGTCGTCCCCTTCACCGACTGTTGTCCATTGGATCATTACGAGTCCGCGAGCCCTCCGGCCCCTCAATCGCTTCGCCTTGCGGCTTCCAGCATTCATCCGCCAACGTGGGGTTGTACTGGCTGTACGGTCCTGCTGCGAAAACCCATCCACTCCTGCGGCCTCGTACTCGACCATTTGCCAAACTGTATGCAAGGCGTATCGTGCAGACTCGTCCTCGTCTTCGAAAATCTTCCGCGCGCGCGCGCTCAATCCAGTTAGCCCTGCTCCCTCATCCCTCGTCCTGCTATAGTTAGTTGTTCAGATCTGACGCGACAATGCAGGTTACCTGCAGCAAGCAGTCATTTCCCTCCACCCTACCCAACTTTACGAGCCCTAAAGGCCTGCATCGGGGCCATCCATATCTGGATAGCGCAAGGTCAGAAAAGAAGGGCTTTGATCTGACGCAGGTTGTGCATAACTTCGCCTCAAAACGGAGCCTTCGTTGTTCATGACCACGTTGTCAACCAAGGAATTTCCAGAAAGCCACTATCCGAGAGCTGCAGCAAGCCTTTTAACAGGAAGCCATGTCCGCGAGTCCTCCAAAGGAAACGGAGCACGAAGGTGTACAGTCGCCTGACGACCCAGATGCGCAAATGAATCAAGACCCACACTCTTCAGGTTTGGCCTACGAGTTCGAGGTGAAAGAGCAGGATCGCTGGCTTCCAATAGCAAATGGTTAGTCGTCCCCCTTTCTCCTGATTTGCCCACCGAGATATTCTCCGCATATTGCAACCCGCCGTGACTGGCACCGCTTCGAGGATCGTGTTGATTACACGCGGATGTTCCAGAATTGGCCAGTCATTGAGCTCGGTGCGCAAACGCTTCAAGTCTGGTTGTGTTACTGCGGTCATATTTGTCCTATCATGTCCCACAGCTCCTCGTCTCCCTCCCCTACGGCGCCCTCGTCTTCCAAAGCCTCAAAGGCCTCGAACAAAAATGACTTCTTGGATTCTAACATAAGAAACTTTGCTCCAGTCGCGAGGATTATGAAAACTGCGCTTCCCGAGAACGCCAAGATCGCAAAAGAAGCCAAGGAGTGCATGCAAGAATGCGTGAGCGAGTTCATCTCATTCATCACAAGCGAAGGTTTGACCCTCTATAGCTGAGCAAATTGTTGGCGTTGGCTAATCGCCTTTATAGCTTCGGAAAAGTGCCATCAGGAAAAGCGAAAGACGGTCAATGGAGAGGACATTCTGTTTGCGATGACTTCACTTGGCTTTGAGAACTATGCTGAGGCACTCAAGATATACCTGTCGAAATATCGAGAAGTGAGTTGTCCGGCTTGAGGCTAACTCAAGATTGGAACCTTGTGTTGGCACGTAGACTAACATTGCGGAGCAGACCCAGTCAACCAGAGGGGAAGGCAATCGTCCTGGCAGCCAAGGATTTGGATCAGCCGCAGCAGGAGGAGCTGCAAACGCAGCGTCATCAACTGCCTTTTCAGGTGGGGCAGAAGGGGCCAACAACATCCTTGGAGGGCAGCCAGGAGATGGCGATCACGATGCCGGCTCGTATGGCAACATCTATGGTGGCCAGGCAGGACACAATGGCGCAACTGGAGAAGGCTACTGAGTTTATTTCAACTTCAGCACACACAGGCGTAAGGTGTTCTGACCAGGAAGGTGCATGGGATATGTTCTGTGGATGTATTGACTATAAGGTACAGGTGTTGGGACCGGCCGTGGATACGGATTGGACGAGGGTTGGTTTTCAGATACCTGAGCTTGTATATGATGGGCTAAAAGTATGGAGGATTCTCTTTCTTTTGCATTAGACTTCTTAGCTCTTAGGAGCATACGACAGTGGCCTCAGGCTAGCTTGCGGTCAATGGGTGGCCGAAGCAACAGTAACAGATGTAGGATAAACAGTCCTCAGACAACTTTTGACATAATATCATGTATTCGACTGTACACAGTGGCTTTAAGATTTTCTTGACAGTTGTAGCCGCAGATCTTGCGACAGGAACTTGATATTACTTCGCTTGACGTCTGGTCCTTAGACATACCGAGTTCTATAATCTTCGATTATCAAAATGGTTCAGAACAATAGCTCCTCCATTGGTTGACTCTGCTGTGGGCGCCTGACATTTCCGACGAAGAAGGACATAGTAATAGGCTTCCCTTGTTATCATTTTCAACTACATTGGTGATGCTTCCAGAAACACATTTTTGAATCTCCTTGCCATGATGTCTTCATCATCAGCCTCGTCTCCAAGCCTTGACAGGCAAGTGGAGTTTTGTGTCATTAGCGGCACGTGCGCAAGCGGGAGAGGCGGCTTCACCGATTGACTTTGGTGGATCTTCGAATTTATTTTATCAATAGGCACACGAGCGAAACTTTTGCAGCTGCAATTACCCCTCCACAATCGCCTTACCCGACCTCACTATCAGCTGGTCGATTCCATGAAATCAAATAGCTCCAACCCAGCCCATCCAGGAATTGTGGTATCGCCATGGTTTCTCTCGTTCCTATAGTGAGGCCCTCAGGGTCCACTGCAATCGCACCAAAACCCAGCAAACCACTTCTTCGACGAAGTACAGTCTCCGGCACAGTACGCAAGGTGGATGATGCGGGGCTCGATGATGATATACTCTCTGCGCCACCGAGTCCGAGTAAGAGAGCTCGTGTACATTTTAAGGAGGAAGATGAGGTCAAGACTATGGAGGCATACCAGGCGAAAGGCAGAAGTCTCGAGTCAATACGAGGAGAAGTGAGGAGAGCGCTTCAGGCGCATATGAAGAGTGATAGCGAAGGATACGACGTCATCAAGGAAGTCTTCAAGCCAAGGAGGGAGGATGATGAAGATGAGGACGAAGTAGACGCCAAAGTCGACATAAAGACATATGTGCTTGCGCTGACAAGCTACGCCTCGTCGCTGAACAAGAGCTGCTCGGATCTAGTCAGGGCAGTACTGAGTTGCGAATGGATGGGGCGAGAAGAGGGGTTCGTGAAGGCTTATGTACAATTTCTGGGGAATCTGGCTAGTGCGCAAGGCGCGTACGTCGGCATGGTCCTGGGAATGCTGGTAGACCATTTCTACGGAGGTAAATTACCCTGCCATCCTTATCAGATTCAGTTTTAACATAGTTGTACAGTGAGGATCTCCAGCGGTCGTCTCCCAGGTTGCCCTGATGTCACTCGCGATCAGCTCGCATCGAGAGTCCATGTGGCGCTCAAATACCTCCTTCGACTCATTCCCTCTGCCAGTGGCACTCTGTCACCGATCATAAGCTCAAAATTCCCATCTCCCGACGATTCCAAGAAGGCACATACCACGTATATCGAGAACCTGGTTCGTCTCATTGAATACGCTCCGGAACTAAAGTCGGATGTCTTCTCGCTTATCACCGATCGCCTCATCAAGATTGATGTCCAGATGCAGGTGGATCTAGATGATTTCGATGATGAAGTTGCCGGAGCCATCGTTGAGGCACTTGCATTGGGTACAGCCAGTACTGAGGAAGAAGATGGGGAGGACTCCGACAGCGACCTGGACTCTGTCACGAGTGAGGAGGACCTCCAAACCGACTCACAGCGAATCAAAGAGGTCCGAGAGAATGTTGAGAAGATGGATGCGATACTCGACCTTCTCTTTTCTATCTACAGCCCATACTTTGCGGACCCAAATAGCATGGAAGCAGCCTCCATATTCGAGACATTGCTCACGCATTTCGTTAACATCATACTTCCTACTTACCGATCTCGACATACGCAATTCCTGCTCTTCCACTTCGCGCAAATGGCTGAGCATCTCACGGACCAATTTGCCGGTACCTGCGTTCAATTGGCTTTCCAATCGAGTAGACCTGCAGTTCTGAGACAGTCTTCGGCAGCTTATCTTGCCAGCTTTGTTGCTCGAGGAGCACATGTTCAGCCGCAAGTCGTGCGCACAGTCTTCGAGCTTATTGGGAACAACTTGGAGAGTATCCGAACCGAGAACGAAATCACATGTCGCGGACCGGATCTGAAGCGCTACAGTACTTTCTACGCCATGACACAGGCACTCCTCTACATCTTCTGCTTCAGATGGCGCGACCTTATTGAATCCTCGGACATACTGGAAGATGAAGATCCGATAGCATTCGTCGGTCAAGATCTCGAGTGGGCGTCAGGGATTAAAGAAACCCTGTCTCGCACCATCTACTCGAAACTCAACCCCCTCAAAATATGTTCTCCCGCAATTGTCGCCGAGTTCGCTAAGATAGCCCACCACCTCCGATTCATGTACGTCTACCCGCTTCTCGAGACCAACAAGCGGATACGTTTGAGTCAATTTTCCTCGGGTCATGCGAATGGTGCTTTAAGAGATACTGGCAATGGAGGAAATGACGAGAGTTGGCATCAGCTAGATGCGTACTTCCCATTCGACCCATACCAGCTTCCTCTCAGCAGGAAATGGATTGATGGTGACTACGTGGAATGGAAGGGGGTGCCGGGACTCAATCAAGACGAAGAAGACGACGACGACAGTGGCGAAGAGGAAGACGAGGATGAAGATGCCGACGTGGAGGAGGAAGATACAGCTGATGATGAGTAAATTTGCTTTAGGAGGGCGTTTGGTGCATATAATTGGAGCTCAAGTTTGCTTTACTTGCTTTGGTGGCGTTTCTTGGTTGGTTTCTGGCATAGCGAATGAGCGACACATGACGGGAATATGGAAAAGTTAGGGAGCGCTGAGGACCAATGCTGGATGGGGCATTGGAGGCGTTTTGATATCTTGTGCTTTTTAGTGCGAGATTGTGGTATGTGATACAACGAGAATACTGCCTGTTGTCGATTTAGATGGAGATGTGATGGGATAGCGAGAAGTTAAGAGTGAGCTGTAGAGAGAGAAGAATCTGAAAATGTCACATACATCATATCTCTTCATTGTTTGTAGTTGTGGGAGCTTAAGACCTAACTAAGTACGTTGAAATATATCTTCCGATTCAACGCATCTACCTCCTTCGAAAATTTAGTTTATGATATATACACAAGCCACTGCAAACCTAGTATTTGGCACAGAAGTACGAAACGTAGAGGAATAGCACGCTTCTCATCTTGATTTTAGATGATGTCGTTTTCTCCTACATGACAAAATTCATGAGGTCGAGTGGGTCAATGTTGACAGCGTGTTTTCGTCCGTGCACGACGTAAGCGAAGGTGAGGCGACGACATCTGGTAAATATATCTTCAACTTCAGGCACGTTTTCCATGCCTTTGACTACGTTTAGGTCCGCATGAGTCTGGTCAGGTTTGCTATCGCAAAATTGGTTTACAGGTGGTAACGGAACGATTTTGATGTGAGTGTCGTTACTTGTTGTGGTTGACAGAAGATTGGAATCTGGTCCGGAAAAGGCTCAATATTTGTATATCTTGATGATCGGTATGATAATGGCGAAAAGATTGTAGGATTTTTTGCAAGTTAGGCAGGCATTGAATATGTAGGCTGCTTGTCAAAATTTGGCATCACAATTGCAGGGGTTCGTAATGGGGGATGCGTTGTGCTTGGAAGAGAATGTGGTTTGAGGCTTGCAAATCGCCCGGGCCGAAATCTCGATTTTTTTTAAAAGATTAATACACACCAGGGGCGTCAAGGAGTGAGTAGTATATCTTCGAAGGCAATCGTTGAGTGGCAGGTGCGAATTGAGAGAGTGTTGTGGTCACTTTTGGTGGATGTAAACAAAAATTTGTCGCTTACATTTTTCTGGGGGGAAAATTTCGACGCGATGCTGAGAACTTGGGGAAATCTGGAGAATTAGGATACTTTTGAAGGAACGGCATTATGTTTCTCTGATGTGCCAATGATGGCCTACAGTTTGGAAGTGATAAGGTGGTGTGTTGGCGGACGGTGTGCTTTGTTGACATCGGCGTTAAACATATATTCACGACTGTATGATATATTTTGCACAAAACAAACGAGCAGCAGTGTTCTACAGTCATACAACAGCTGTGCTCAAAGCCGGAATGCAGTATCAGCAATATTGACGGGAAACTTTGGTGGGGTCTTGCTGGAGACAATGCAAGCATCCATTTTGCAACTTTTGTCTTAGGATAGTTTTGGCAGAAGGGAAAGATACCTAGCATAAATATATCAATATATCTCACCATGACCCGATAATTGGTAATGCCGTTCACGGTGTATCAAATCAGATATCATCAAGTGACGAAGATGCCTAGCAAATCACCAGTTCACGACTTCCGATTCACAAGAGTATATCGCCCAATCGAATTCAATCGCTTGACCCCCGTCAGGGTGGGATACTTGCGGGGATCTATGCGAGTTACGGGGTCAGTCTGTAAAGCGAATCCGGGGTAGTTGATAAGGAGGATGAAGAAGTGGACAATGCTTCGAAAGTACAGAAACGTATATCAGAACCAGAAGGAGTAAATAAACAACGGCCGGACTTAATATACTCCGAGGCCGGCCGAGGAGTAGAGGAGTTATTTCGCGAATTTCGTAGCCTCAAAGTTCTCTCGATCTTCTTACCAGACAAAAGTTCGACACCGATTTGGCTCAAGATGTACGCACCACACACCCCAATGATTGGGAAGCGGGTGGGGCATCAGCAGTCGAGGTCCTCACCGAAGAACGAGCCAAATTTTGCGACCATCACGAAGACTTTCTCTGACAGAAAGAAGCTGAGTTTTGAAAGTCTCCGGTCTAAAAAGAGTATGCGGGAGGTGAGTTTTGGTGTTTCATCACGTGACCAATCTTGGCACACGCGACAAAGTGCCACTAGTGACATGCGCTAACTTGATGCGCAGAGCGACCATGCAGCTGTACGAAAGTTACATGCTGATTGGTGGTTCCACGACTCTCACAGTGAGACTTTGAGTGCTGCGTCGAGGCCCACCAGCACCAGCACTTCCACTCCAGCCAGAGTCCCCCAGAACACACCTGCACCTGCACCCTCCCCATCCCCCACCCGCACCCGCACCATAGTCACTGGACTCTCCAGATACAATATTTCGAGCCCAATAGCATCTGAGGCCACCGCGCGCACCATGGACGACCACCTCCGTCCCAAGGAGCCTCTGAAGAGAGACATAGCCAAGAGCTACGATGAGGCGAAAAGAGAGATGGACCGTGTCACCGAGGATTCCAAAAAGAACAAGACAGAACCTCCGCCGTACGTCTTGCTGGAGCTGATTGGTAGGGGCTCGTTTGGTCGTGTTTTCAAAGGGTGCGTCCATTATCAACCATAACCATCTCACGTGCATATTTGCTGACCATAACAACAGAAAGGATATGAGGACTGCGCAAGTGGTCGCCATCAAAATCATCGACCTTGATGAAGCTGACTCGCTCACGCCGCGTAACGCTGATTCTTTGAAAGATTTCTTGGCAGAAGTGAATGCCCTGCAGCTACTCAGTGAGAGCAAGGCGAAGAACATCAACCATATTCTGGAGGCTCTGCCTGTTGGTAAAGCCATGTGGATGGTTACTGAGTACTGCGGTGGTGGCAGCGTTCGGGCTCTGGTGAGTGTCCAGCCTTGTCCCTTCGCCCGCACGCTATACTGATCATCAAATAGATGAAACCTCGCCGTCCAAAAGGCTTGCACGAGAAATGGATCATTCCAATCTTGAGGGAGGTCGCGACCGCTGTAAGACATGTTCACGGCGCTGGGCTTATCCACCGCGACATCAAGTGTAAGCTTTTCAATCAAGGCTATGAGGGTACCTTTCTAACACGGGATCAGGTGCCAATGTCTTCGTAAAGGAAGAAGGCGACGTGCAACTTGGCGACTTCGGTATTGCTGCTATCATCGAGAACAAACTCGATAAGAGGACTTCCTTCCTTGGAACTCCGCACTGGATGCCTCCGGAGATGTTCAAGGATGGAATCCAATACGGCCAAGAAGTTGATGTATGGTCATTCGGAGCAATGGCATATGAAGTCGCGACTGGTTCTCCACCCTTTGCCAACCAGATCCGAGACCCAGCTGTATTGGGGGAAGCCATGAAACAAGGGAGAGGTCCTTCTTTGGTCTTCGAAGATGCGCAAGACGTACAATTCTCTGCTGGACTTAAGGGTCTGATTGCTTTTTGCATGCAAGATGACCCCTCAACCCGCCCCACCATTGAGGAGGTATGCAATCACCCGTATATCGCCAATACCGACACAGCCTATCCAACCTCTAGCCTCTCTCTTCTCGTTGGATCTTTTAAAGTTTGGGAAGCAGGTACTGGAGATCGGGCTTCTCTATTCATGCAGTTTGGAGCTCAAGAGTCTAATTCAGTTGCCGCCGATGGCGAGGACTGGAATTTCAATACCACAGATAATTTCGAGCAACGAGCTTCTCGAGAGTATGGTGTCAACGATGTCATCGATGCCTACGGGCCTAAGGCAGCCTCCGTCTTTGACGACAACACCGCTCGCCCAGCTCAACAAACACCTGCAAAGGCTTCGAGACGCCGACCCCCTCCCGAGGCTCTCAATCGTCTACCTAAGGCTCCTCTTGAGAAGGTCTTCGATTACGGAACACAATCAGAATATGCTGATAACAGTCGTGCGCACTATGGTATAGGCCCGCCTCGATCGCCTCCCGCATCTGATCTTCCTCTCAGAAATCTATCATCGCAGGAAACTGTTCGTAGTTCCTTGATCAATCTTGACGATGTTGATTCTGGACCATCAACATTCCATGGTTTTGGTGGTGATACCATCACACAAGGCCGATACAGCAACGACACCAGTGCCAACTCACACGCTGACTTCAGCCGACCAGCATTAAGTGATCCTGCTGATATCAAACCCAACCGCATCACACAGGAATGGAAGTTCCCCTCCATGGTACCACCCGCTTCAGCAGACCCTGAATTATCAAGATTCCCCACAACCTACCAGGACTTGCCTGGCCCTGTTGTAACTCCTCTTTCAGGTGGTCGTCCTGCCCTGATCCATCATCCCACCGAGCCTGTTGGTGCCTTTGGTGGTAGCCTGCAGCCAGCGGTTACATCAGCTCGACTCTCTATGCAATCCCTAATCGACTTGGACATGAGCATGCCGGAATCCATTCCAAGCTATCGTCCTTCGACTGCAAACTCGGATGCTGCCTCCACCACGAGTGAGCATGTCGCTCCCGCCAATCCGTTTGAGCTTGAGAGACATGCATCGACATACCAGCCTCTTACTGGATCAGTTCGGGAACCCTCGATCTACGTCCCAGCAGGTCGCGAACCATCCATCTACGTTTCCGCTGGAGGTCGAGAGCCATCTCTATACGTTACCGACCGCTCTGAAGCTTCATATGCTGTTGGTAACGGCAACCCATTGAGTACAGTCAATGACATGTCCGATTTCTCCATGTCTGATGCCGAAGGTCCTGGCCCATCCTCTTCTCAATATGGTGATGATGGCTATTATGATGTTGATCGACCAGCAACCAATGGCAGCATGGGCCCACGAGCCGGATCATCCCAGATCAATGGTCACTATACATCTGACTCTATGTCTGACGCTGTGTCAATGCCACCACCGCTCAACATTACAAGTTCGCAATCGGCCCCTAGACATCTCAATGGTGATTCTGGATTCGTTGCTACTTCCGAGATCCCTCGTATGCCGGCCCCGCCATCTCTAAAGGTCATGAACGGCTCTGCTTCCGCGGACGAGATGGACGAGGAGTTTGATCGTATGTTCAACGGCCCGAGCGGTCTGAGCGCACAACTCGCGGCTTCTGCAAAGCTCTTGGAATCCATACCCGCTGTCCGACGTGTTTCCCGTCAACAGCCAAGAGACCCTGCTGCTTAGGTGGCTTGATTGATTCTCTCGTTGTATATCACTCATGTATTGAACACGCGTTGCCTTGCATGGCCGGTTGGGTGGATATTTTAATTTCGGCGTTCTTGTTTTTTCCTTTTACGTCTTCGTCTTCATTTGCGGCTTCGTTTTCAATTGATGATACCAAAAGCATTGTATTTTAGATGGATGATGACCTCGCTTTTACGAACTGATGCTGCTGCTACGGCGATGAAATCATAGCGTTGGCGTCGGGTATGGAACTTAGTTCTATAGTACTACGGTTCTATAGCTCTATAGATTATGATGAATGTAAGACTATATTGATAATACTTTCTTCGTGCGTGACGAAACTCTGTGATGAGCTCTGAGAAATATTCGGACGTGTAATTTCAGTCCCACTTTGACACTAATCTCTTCTCTCCCACCTTGACTAAGGGATCACAGGACCTTTGAGAAAAAAAGCACCTGTTTCATGATTGGACTCATGGGCTCTCAAGAAAGCATGTACTGTACCTGACAGACGCTTTCTTGATACTCAAAATGAGGACACCAGGCAACAAGCTATAGTTCTTCATCCTCTGGAATGCATAAGTGTCAGCGTTTAAGAAATCAAACGTCAGGTGCTGTCTCTTGCTCGAGGTGCCTCATTCAAAGTCTTAGGGACTTTCGGTAATAGCATAGGCTAACTTTGCCTTTTCTTTCCTAATGTGGAAAGGTTCTAAGTTAACCTGGAACTATATATGAGGTGGTAGATGGAGAGTTTGTCATCAAGGTTATATTCCTCGCCGGGTACTAGGGGTGATTTGGTATTGAGCTCGGTTTTTGATCGTCTGTGAAAAGGTGTAGCTGCTGCTTCAGCTTACTGAGTCTACGACGACCTTTTTGAAAGAAGCTCTTCTGGTCAACTTGAAAACAAGTTACACTTAAGCGTGCGTAGGAAGACATCACAACAGGATAAAGCCTGTATGTCATTTGAACACACTAACTGGCACTCAAGGACTTATTGATTTGAGAGACACCACACTCCTACAAACTTTCATCACTCATCCCGAGAAATTAGCCATATCCCCCATCAACAACGCTTGATACTTCTCCACGACCTCTCGAATCCTGACCAACACCCCCGCAGCCAACATCCTCACCCTCTCATCCTCCTCACTCCCACCCGCCCCCACCCTCCCAAACACCCCCTCAACCCATTCCTGCGTCTCCAACATCTGTCGTCCATGAGTATCTACCAATCTCCTCTTATCTTCGTTCAATTCTAGAATGGTCATGATCCCGAATAGGAGAGCCTCCATGACTGTGATATCGCCGTGACTTTGCGTTCGGAGGGAGAGGAGAAGGTCCCAGAATTCGATCGTCATTTGCGGGAGGGAAAGGGTGTTTGGACCCGAGGCGTGGAGGAGGAGGGAGAGGGTTTTTATGAAGAGGGAGAGGAGGTAGGGGTGGAATATGATGTTTGAGCTTGAGGATCCGTAGGCTTTGAGGTATATGAAGAATCGTCCGGTCAAGGGGAAGAAGAAGCCATCTGCTACTATTTTGGCGAGTGAGTTGGTGGTTGGTTTCTTTCGTTTCTTCTCGACTTCCATGCGTGAGCTGAAGGTGCGGATTTTGAGGATCGAGGGGCCGGTTAGCTTGTCTGCTAGTGAGGCGGCCATTGGGGCGATCATTGTGTTTGAGAGTTGGGTGGTGAGAGAGTCGAGGGCTGATGGTGGACCTTTAATTGTTTTTGATGGAGGTGGAGCGGAGACGTAAAGTTTGTGCATTGCTGGTGGGAGAGCTTTGGTAGGAAATGAGGACGAGGAAGTGGGGGTTGACTTGGTGAGGGCTTCATCTTCAGCTCCGAAGCCTCCCAGTTCGCGAGCTCCGAGACCGAGGGTGGTGAGGACAGATGCTCGTTGAGAAATGGAGTAGTCGCCGTCGAAGAACGTTTTGGAAAACCATTGTCCCATCTTCAGAGGTAGAGCAATAAGGATGGCGATCAGAGCTTGAAGTCTGAACTCTTGAAACTTCTCTATGTCGTACTTGTCCTGCAATCCCATGAAGAGGCTAGCTAGTTCCTCAGCGTGAGAAGAGACTTCTGTGCCGAAGTTGGCCTTACGGCGAATAAGTGACGCCGCTGTTGAAAGAGCTAGCTTTTGCTTGTCATAATTGTCCGTATCTCGTAAGTAGGCGATCAGGTCGCGGATATACACTGGTGCCGTTGGCTTGTTACGAGTGACAAGAGTTGCATCTTCATCTGAGTCTTCAACATCCGAGTCGGGTTTTGCGTAAGGTACCAGGTCGTCGTCATCATCTGAATCATAGTCATCCTCGCCACTGTCTTCGACTTCTTCAATGGCAACGATCTTGGAACCTGTGGGCTTTTGTGCCGTCTTTGATGCTGGTTTTGGTACTCGAGGATTTGTGGATGAAGATGCTTTTGTTACAGAACCGGAATTCAAGGACTGAATTGGCCCAACAGTATCCTTGACATAAACCAAGCTCTTGAACCATTTGGCTTCCGCGGTTGCCATGTCGTCAACCTTGAAGTCCATTACCTTGTCTCCTTTATCCACAAGACTTGAGAGAGCTTCGCCAACCACCATTCCTAGAAAGCGTGCGCGAGCGGACGATGCAGCGAGTCTATTAGAGACGACATTCAAGTGAGATCCTGATCTCATCATCATTGTCAGCCTTAGAGGTGCCGTTCGATGGACATAACCAGCTGCCAGCAACAAAACTTGAGCATGAACTGAGAGGTGTCAGCAGAGATTACTGAATAAACGCTAAGATGGGCCATACCATCCTGTTGCAATGTAGGAGTGTGCTTGATGTATAATTTGTCACCAAATTGTTGAAGACTCTTGTCAAGTACTGATTCTATGTCAACTTTGTTGGCAGCTACAGCAACTAGAGCAGCCCGGCGAATGGCAATCCCTTCTCCAGCTCCAGCTCCAGAAGAAGCGGTCAACCAAGAGATCAAATGGCCTTTCCTTGTCTCCGATTTGGCTATGAAGAAATTGAGAAGTCCCCCAGCGCCAGAGACGACACTCGCGTCTGATTTCCACCATGTGGGAGTATCCTCGGTAGTAATGGTTGCTGATAGATAGTTTGTTGGGATTAACTTTAGAACAGTGTAAAGAACATTCCGCTGTTCGATATGAGATAGACTTCCAAGAAGCTTTTCAAAATGGGACTGGTATATCGCGTCCCCAAGAACCAGTGATACTAACAATTCCTTGACTATGCTTTCTGTAGCTTCGTCAGCAACTCGCGCATACTAAAGCATCATGCAGGGACATGCCTGGATATCCCAGACGTAAGGACTTGCTTAACAACTCTCCACAGTTGTTCCATCCTTTCTCAGACTCTGGGGAAAGCGTCTTGGCCCAATGAGAGATATTTTGGGCAAGCCAAAGAGTGTATTGCTTGCCATCTGCAATCCAGTGGGTGTCCTGGATGTCTTTGCATAGGTCATTCAAGACATCTTCGGCCTCCGCAGCGATACCCAATACCTTTCCTCCCCCAATTGCACCCAGAACCTCGTTCCATACGGCTTTCTGCTTTGCGGCCGTATCACAGGTTGCGTAGATTTGCGTCCAAAACTTGGAAGCAGTTTTAGTACCTTGAAGAAGATCCTGCAAAACTTGAAGAAGTATTGATAATGTGTCTTGAACATTACGTCCACCTATCTCTTTTTTGCTGGCCTTGCCTTCTTGGATTTGCTGCTTGAGACGTAGTAAGACTGCATTCAGGCCAGTAACACTTCGGAGACAGGAAAGAACGAGGTCTAGCTCCCGAGAGGATTTCAGCTTTCCTCTGGCAACGGACTCTGAGCGCTTGACCTTGCGTGGCTCAGAGAGAACGTCCCAGTAGTTCGGGACGACATCTTGAACCAGTGTATTGACTATCTGAGCAGCAAGTGGGCTTGGAGAAGTAACATCAAAACCCTCTTCGTTGTTGTCCAAGTACTTCAGCGTTGATACTAGCGTCGCAAAGTCTGGCTCGTCCCGTAGTATTTCCAAAGCTTCTGCGGGTGTTGTTGCATGAGCAGAAGCTTGATGGGCTTTGACGGTTGGCTTGATGACCTCGACCAGGTCGCTCGTCTCTTGCTCTGGATTTTTGTAAGTGGTACTCACGGGTGTGAGTAAGCCTTCCATACCTACATCAGAGCAAGAATGTCCAGGTATTGAATATCTGAAGAGCTCTGTGGCTGGAGACATGGCTGGATGGCCGGAAACACTAGTAGTGGCGCTAGCTAGATTCATGCAGGCGGATAACGATAAGGTGGTCGTCTTCGTGAACCCCAAACAGCCCCTCCTTGAACCTCTTTTTGCAACTCAACACTTTCTTTTCAAGATGTCTCAGCCAATTATGGTGTCAGGTAAAACCCCTACACCTTTATCAGGTATGGGATCACGTTGGTATGTCTGCGAAAACGAACCCAATTCCAGATTCTGAGCTGACCTCTGCCTAGGCAATATCTCGACAATATCCTTAGGCACAGCGGACCTTTCACAGACCCAGATTCTTTCAACACAGGTGATACGGCTGCCACGCGGCAAGAGAAGACGACAGTACTGTCAGTACGGGGCTTTGTTGTGGGAGATATGGCGCTGACCATGTGATAGAGTCATGTTGGTCGCCTGGCTGAAATGCGAGCATGTCAAAATCACTAACAGTACGCAGTGGCGCTGGAGGTCTTGGATGCGAAATATTGAAGAACTTGGCCCTCTCGGGCTTCAAGAAGATACATGTCATCGATATGGGTCAGTGTACGGTCTTCATCACTCAGTTCTTCTGCTGAATCTCTGGCAGACACAATCGATATTTCCAACCTCAACCGGCAGTTCCTCTTCCGCCATAGTGATGTCGGCAAATCAAAGGCAGAGGTAGCAGCTAAATTTGTGGAGAAGAGGGTCAAGGGAGTTTCGATTACGCCTCATAATTGCAAGATCCAGGACAAGGATGAGGATTTCTACATGCAATTTACTCTCGTCATATGTGGCTTGGACAGTATTGAAGCACGTAGATGGATCAATGCTACACTCTGTGACCTAGTCGATGGTGGAGACCCAGACACTTTGAAGCCTTTGATCGACGGAGGCACTGAAGGTAATAAACCTGGGGTAAAGTATCTAGAGATTTGCAGCTGAGCATGGAATAGGTTTCAAGGGCCAATCACGAGTCATCTTTCCGACATTGACATCCTGTATCGAGTGCCAATTGGACATGCATGCTCCCCGAGCAGCTGTGCCTCTATGTACGTTAGCCACGATCCCTCGTCAACCCGAACACTGCATCGAATGGGCACATATCATGGCTTGGGAGCAGGAGAAGCCATTCCCGAAGCTCGACAACGACGATCCTGAGCATATCACCTGGCTGTACAAGAAGGCCTCTGCTCGAGCCGAGGAGTTCAACATCACCGGCGTCACCTATTCTTTGACCCAAGGTGTCGTCAAGAATATCATCCCAGCCATTGCATCCACAAACGCAATCATCGCCGCGAGTTGCTGCAACGAAGCCTTCAAAATCGCCTCAAATTCAAATCCATTCATGGGATTCGAGGTAAACTACATGATGTATAGCGGCAACGACAGCATCTACACCTACACATTCCTACACGAGAAGAAAGACGACTGTCCTGTCTGTGGAAATTTGGCAAAGCACTTGGATGTGGACCCGAACTTTACTTTGCAAGAGTTCATAGACTCTCTAGCAGCCAGGCCCGAAGCACAGTTGAAGAGGCCATCTGTAACAGCCAAAGGAAGGACTTTGTATATGCAAAGTCCAGAAAGCTTGAGATTACAGACTGCACCAAACCTGGAGAAGAAGTTGGGAGAGTTTGTAGGCAATGGAGACGAGATAGGCGTTACGGATCCTTCCTTGGGCAGAGTCGACTTCAAGTACAGGTTGAGGTTTACGACAGAATTCAAGGCGGAGACGAATGGACATGCTAAGTAACGTCTGGAGAAGCTGGCTTGACCGGAAGTATTACGAAGATGATGAATAATGGCATAGCAGGTGGTTACATCTCCAGGACCGGCTTGCATATGGTATCATGAATTATGACACTGCCCCTAGCGGAGCTACTCTGTCTGGCTCTATTTAGATAGCATCAAGAAAGCCATCCAACGCCAAAACTCTGAACTCCTACAATGCTTGCGACCCATGCTTTTATCGTACCATATTTGACAAATTTCCCTTCAACGCCAAGCACTTTTTCTTCAAGACCTGAATCGACTCGATGAAGAGCTCCTCGCTGTCGAATTGTCCCAAGCTTTCGATAGAGAAGATGAAGTGATCTCTGATTCTACCCAGCTTGACCTTGCCCTCGAACTCCTCGTGCCGTAAACACTCTCTGCTGACTGTGTCCTTCATGGGATCCCTCACCACTGCCTTCATCTCACCCTCATGGCCCTCGTATCCACTGTTCCTCTTCGCAGCTTCT
Organism: Helotiales sp. EF0021; assembly: GCA_000292665.1. Taxonomy (NCBI): domain Eukaryota; kingdom Fungi; phylum Ascomycota; class Leotiomycetes; order Helotiales; species Helotiales sp. EF0021. The sequence continues at coordinate 218,393 of AIET01000437.1, forward strand.
TGCTTGGTCACCGGTTCGAGCTCGATAACTCCGTAGGGGAAGCATTTCTGGAACTTCTTCGCATCCTTTCCAATGATGGGCCTCAAGATCTGTATCGAAGGCAGTAACCGGTATGAAGCTGTAGCAACGGGCGAGAATTTGGCATGGTCGCTTCCCATACCCATCACAGCATGCATCTCCACATCGATACATTGACCTGGCCGCAGTTTCGCAATCAATATATCTGGGTTCGTAGGTTCGATGGCTTGGTTTCCAGTAAAGTATTTTAGTTGTCCGCCATAGGGCTTGAACTTGATATCCTTGGCGTAGACGTGAGCGTTATGGTATGCCTTCGCTGGGTCCGTCTCTCCTCTTGCAGCTGTTGGATTGCGTGTACACTCAATCTTCAACTCTAGTACAACCGTATTATAGTCGTACGCCTTGACCTCCTCTCCCGATCCTTCTTCAGGCTTCACGTAGGGCTTTAAGAATGACTGCAGACCTTCCTTACTGCCTTTGAAGGGCACAAGACCCAGGCGCGCAGCCAGAACTTCATCTTGGATTATGGAGGTATTGTTGTACACGAAAACGTACTCGATGGCTAGGGTGTAGATCTCGGAGAGGAGGATGCGACGAAAGGCATTTGCGACCGAGGCATCAATGCCTATGAGGGAGAAGGAGGATTCGTTCGGGTCGTTTTGGTAGAATTGGACTTGGAAATTCTTCTTGAATTTGGCTGCGTCCCAGCTATTGTCTTCTCCTGGATAGTGGCTTTGAAAGGTCAGTCCTCCGCCCATGCATTGTGGCAAAGCTCTCAGGTTGGCTTCTCGTTCTGCTGTAGGAATCTGGTATGAGAGAGCTCTGCGAATGTACGTACCCAGGATAGTCTGTAGAAGAGACGTCTGTGACTGTTTCTGCGTTCACGCCGACTAACTAAAAGAATATCAGCTTTGCTTGTAAGGATCAGAGTATTTAACATACCCGCCGGCGTTCCAATTCCTCTTGCGACGGCTGATAGGGAGCCATTGTGTGGTTGTATCTGTGATGGCGGGGTCTTCGTCAAAATTATTTTTGAAGTTCAAAATCGCGCCCATGCCTACCGTAGCCAATCAGAGCTCACCTAAATCGAACCCCTGCCATGACTTAGCTCGAAAGCTTAAATCAATCTTAAGGTCATCGACTTCGAGCTTGAGCATTGTCAAGAGCCACTCTCCCCTCCACGACGCCAACTGCAGAAGACTGAGGTCTGGTCACAATAATCGAACCTCCCTCGTCCTCTCATCACAATGGCAGCGCCCCTCACCCGGCTGGCCGGCCGCAATGCCAAACGCCTATGCTTGCGACCTGCACTCCCCAAAAACTCTTCGCCACGAGCTTCAGTACGAGCCTTTTCTGCCGTGTCTTCGAGACAATACGCAGAGCCATATCCGGGCACGAAGTTTGTACCTACCGACGAGCATTTCGCTCACCCTACGAACCTCGAGGACTCCCAGCATCTCAATGTGGCACCCGATCCGAATTTAGACGGAGAGTCGGTTGAGAATCGGAAGATCAGGCATTATACTGTGAACTTTGGGCCGCAGCATCCTGCTGCTCATGGTGTGTTGCGGTTGATTCTGGAGTTGAATGGAGAGGAAATTGTGCGATCGGATCCTCATGTGGGACTGCTGCACCGTGGGACCGAGAAGTTGATTGAGTACAAGACCTATCTCCAGGCATTACCATACTTCGACCGATTGGATTATGTCTCTATGATGACGAATGAGCAATGCTTCTCACTGGCGGTTGAAAAACTGCTGAACGTGGAGATTCCGGAGCGTGCGAAGTGGATCAGGACGCTATTTGGTGAAATCACAAGAATCTTGAACCATCTCATGTCCATTTTGTCTCACGCAATGGATGTTGGTGCACTTACCCCTTTCTTGTGGGGTTTCGAAGAGCGTGAAAAGCTAATGGTGAGTAAAATATTTGCATTTGTTATAAAAAAATCAGGCTTGCTAAAATCCATTGCTCGCAGGAATTCTATGAAAGGGTATCTGGTGCTCGTCTCCATGCTGCATATGTCCGCCCCGGTGGTGTCCACCAAGATCTGCCCGTTGGTCTCCTCGATGACATTTACCAATGGGCAACTCAATTTAGTGACCGCATTGATGAGACTGAAGAGCTTCTGACTGATAATCGAATCTGGATTGGAAGAACGAAGGGTATTGGTGTCGTCTCCGCTGCTGATGCGTTGAACTACTCCTTCACTGGAGTCATGCTGAGAGGTTCCGGTGTCCCATGGGATGTGCGGAAGAGTCAGCCATATGACGCGTATGGCGAAGTCGAATTCGACGTCCCCGTTGGTGTGAACGGTGACTGCTATGACCGGTACTTGTGCCGTATGGAGGAATTCAGGCAATCGCTCCGCATCATCCACCAGTGCCTCAACAAGATGCCCCCAGGACCCATCCGAGTTGAGGACTATAAGATCTCACCCCCTCCTCGGGCCGCCATGAAGGAGAACATGGAGGCCCTCATCCACCACTTTTTGTTGTTCACTAAGGGATATACCGTACCACCTGGAGAGACATATTCAGCAATTGAAGCTCCGAAGGGAGAAATGGGAGTGTTTGTGGTCAGTGATGGAAGTGAGAGGCCTTACCGCTGCAAAATCCGAGCTCCAGGTTTCGCCCATCTCGGAGGATTTGACCAGATTTCGAGAGGACATCTTCTTGCAGACGCTGTGGCCATCATTGGAACGATGGACTTGGGTATGTGTTCTCCGTTCTCTATTGCGCATGATATCTGACGAACCAATTAATAGTGTTTGGCGAGGTTGATCGATAAAATAGAGTGGAGAAGTGGTGTTGTACATTGATCAAACAAACGGCGTATCTTTCCTTATGTGTACAAAGTCTATCGCGCTGGGTTAGCAATGCTAGCGCACTTCCAAACATCTCGTTTAATGTGTTACTTACCAAATCCAATCACTTGGACAGAGTCTTTGTCATTTGGCTGCTAACCACGACAGGACCAGAGTGTACTTCGGCAGATTGAGCATCAGTGGATTGTTGAACACGAACTTCTTCGCGGCTAGCTTCTTGTGCTTCTTCGGCTTCATTAGTGACATCTTCGACCTTCTCAATCGATGCAAGGACGGTATTTGGTGAACTTGGGTTGCTGGTGTTGGTACCATGGTGGTTGAAGGAAGGGAATGGCTCGGTGCAGAGGTGAGTATTGGCTGCAAGTGGGCTCTTGAACGATGTCTCGGTGTTGCCAGGTGGTGGCTCGGAGGTAGCTCTCAACTGCCAGGCAGTTGGCGATCGATCAATCATTGAGTGGTTGATGAATGACAATGGTGCAGGGAGTGATGGCAGAGTTGGTTGAACCGCATGTTGTGCTGCAGGAGAGGTTGGTGCCTGAAGTGTGGGCAGGTTTTGAGGAGTCTGCGAGTAGTCAGGGTACCACTTCATACCAGCTCCAGGTTGGCCAACGCGCATTTGACCCTCCCACAGACGGTCCTGCGGAATGTAGCCCCCCTCTGGAAAGCCATAGCCGTGCTCCACTTGCGCAAGTGCGCCTTTGTCTTCTGGCTTGGTGTCTCCGAACACATGGTATCCAACATACTCATAAGCGGCGAGCTTAGCATCTTGGCACCATGATTGACGTTGTTGTTCTTGTTGACTTTGACCCCCAGCGTTCATGCCGTAGCCTTCATGTTGAGCATGGCCTGTAGCATGACCTTCTCCATGGAGGTAGCGGAAGTGAGCGGCTCCTGGACTCCCAGCAGTGTGGCCGTTGTGGATCCCACCTCTACCACCACCGCCCTCCCCAGCGCTGGACATCTCATGGACTTGGTTATGTGTATGATCGCCTCGAATCAGATCTCTACCCTTGCCCTTGCTGCTTCGGGGTCTCATGCGACGCTCACGCTCCTCAGCATCGAAGATGACTTCACACTCGCACAAGCCTAGCTGATGTCTTTGTCTGTGTTCAGCTTCCTCGGCAAGTACCTTCTTGTTCCACAGCACCCGAGCACAAGCGTGGCAATTCTCATTTGTGAATATGGGTCGCTCGGCAGGAAACTTGCAGGGAGGATAGATGGAGTTTGATTCGGTCAGAGGGCAGGCTCGGAGATGCGGGATAGAGCAATGCCCACAGTTGTATCCGAGGAATTCCTTGACACACATATTGATATGGTTGTTAGGGGTTGAAAGTTGATTGTGGTTTTGTTGTAAACGGCCTGGTGGTTCTGGGACAATGTTAGTGACTGCCCAAGTGCTAAAACAGGGGGAGTTGAGTACGTACGTGCAGGTATTTGGTCGGTTTTCTGCTGATGGTATTGCTGGCTTTCGTGAATCTCTGAATATCGGAGGAAACAAGGTGGACACCAATTTTGCGATAATGAAATGCTTTGGTGGCTTGTCTTTGCTGTTGTTAAAGAAGATATTAGCATGTATCTCATGTACGAATGATGTATGATGCTGCAGTGTCTGAAGTTGGGACAACGGCGACAATGGCGTCCACGGAATCATAGGCTTTCTCGTTTCGTATGGACTCAAGACATGCACATCTCGGCTGGCCTCATATTGTGGTGTTGATGCTGGGCCCAATTCGTATAGCCTTGAAAGCTGAGAAGGCAAGACCGGCAAGTTTGTTCGGCCATACTTATCGCATCGATACTGTTCTCACTTCGTATAGCGCTGAAGAGGAAGGTGTTGATTCAGCATAGTATTCGCCCCTTTTGCTTTGCTTGATTTCGTATAGGGTTCAGATGTGTGTCCTTCTGCCTGGTTGAGAGAGAAGAGTGATTTTGAAGATCGTGCATTTTCGTATAGGCTCGCTTACCAAATCTGTTCAGGAAGGATTGCAGTGTGAATGGTACGCTCGAGTTCGTATAGGTTCCAAATGTGTCCATTGCGACTCATTCGAGAAGGAGTGCAGTCCTTAACGGTGCGCTCGAATTCGTATAGGCTCCAAGTGTGTCCAATATCACTCAATCAAGGGGGTGTGCAATTCTGGATCGTGCGCTCGAATTCATAAAGGATCAAAAAGTGCTTACCTGTCTGTTCAGGATGATCCGAAGTCCGTTTTGATTTTGAGATGAGCTTGAAGCGGCAGACTGGAATATGTCTCAAATATTGTTGAATCGATCCAAAACCGACGTGCTGTTATGACTTGAGGCGCGGCTGTGTGTGATAAGAATGTTGTCAGTCCAGTCCTAAAATCGACGAGGAAGAAAAGATATTTGGGTTAAGGATAAGAGATATGTCTTTGGGAGTGGAGGCTCAAGGTAGGAGAACATGAGGCAGGATGTGGCGTGCAAGAAGGTCTTGCTTGAGCTCTTACTTGATATGTGTTAAGAATCCTTGTGGTTGTAGTTGTAGTGGGTGGTTGGAGTGTGGAGGTGTAGTTACCTAGTGGCGATGGTGGTGGTAGGAGGTATGTTGTACTTGGCTGCTGGTGGAAGAAGTGGTTGGAGGTTAGAGGAAGTCTTTTATATTCAGCCACAGGACAAGGCTGTAGACGAGGTGCACCAGGTTAGTGACTCGGTGGAGTTGAGATGAGACGATGTCTATGAGGCAGGAACGATGCTAATAGTTTGGGGTTGTTGCTTTGTGTGAAAAACAGGAAGCACTCTCAGGTACCAGCCCAAGAACCAAATTTCCCACAGTGCCAGCAGAATCCCACTTGAGTGGTTGAGCACAACCGAGACAACCTCAAACAGTTAGTGAATTATCTCAAATGTGTGTGATTGGGTATAGTAGTGATATCAAAAAGAAAAGAACATAGAAGTTGAAACATTCTATGATTTCTCAGAGACAAAGTATCAGCCGAGACTACCACCAGCAGTAACCTGAACAAGTTCGGCTAAGGCAGTGCCATTGAGGAAGTACCGTTAGCAGTCAGGTCGATGCAATTGAGTAGCACAATGCCTGATCCATGGAGCATGCAAGAGCGCTAAAAATGTTACAAAAGCATAAACACCATGCAATAAAGAGTTACTGTATACAGTCTTGACAGTTGCTACTGATGTTTCGATGGTCTCCTGTGGTATCAACTGGTTAGTGCTGCTATTGTTGGATTTTGTGTTAGAAGCAGATGTCGAACAGCAGTGTTGTGGTTTGGAGAGAACTGGAAGATCGGATAGTAGAAGCTACAAATAGGCGAGCCACAGCCTTGTCTCAATCCCTTTGAAATAACATCGATACACAGTCGGCACGACAGAAGTGATAAAGCTTCCAGTAAGTAAGTGGGAAGTGGAAAGGGAGAGAACGAAGCATCGGCTAGAAAAGGAGGTGTTATTTGGCAACAGCATAGTGTCTCGCTTAAGAAAGGTGGAATATTCTTCACGTCCATTATAACATGGGCCATATTCTTCACCCACCTTATTTTGATAGCTCGGAACCACCAACAAAGCTTAGGTTTGACTGTCCCAGACTTGGTGAAGGATTGGTTGGGTATTAGAATCGATGGCAGGACCCGGGTCTTGACAATCGTGTCACTCGGGTTGGCACATTTCACAAGTGCAGAAGCTCAAATATACACTACTTTGTCGTGGTACATTGCTGTTTTGTTTGTTGAGGCTTTGAGTGTTCTTGAGTCATAGCCGAAAGCAAATGCTCGGGTGTACCAGCTACTGTTTGTCTGTGGAATCTAAGCGTTTTCTTGACGATTCGAATGCTCAATGAAGCCAAAAGAAAGTTCTAGATGAGGGGGAATCTTCTGCTTGATGTGCATTTTCCCAAGACCAAGCTCCAATGAAGTAAGATCTATCTCCTACCCTGAGGTGGTAGACTTGACTAGGAAATCCTTTAACGGCTCGATATCTTTTGCCTCAAGTTTGAGTTGCATAGCATCCAAAGATCATGATATGAGGTTGCTGCCCAGTCAAGCATATTAAGCATTCACAGCATGAGAAGTGAATTGTGGTGATGACTCTAAAAGGCAACTTACTTAAAAGGTCTAATCTCTTTCCTTTTAACTAATTTTATGTTTAATCAAGCAGCATTTCCGTTGCGAAAGAATTCAATCCTACTCGGAGGCTACCAACGATCGAGATATCTTGGCAACCAGGAATCAACACTAGTAGCTATGACCTTTCAATACCGATTCTCTCATGCATGTGGCCACACCGGCGTTGGGCCAGTCCTCAGACGCACACCTCTTCAGGCTCCTACATCAGAGACAGATCCATTTGCCAGACCACAGACAATCCACATCACTCTCCGCTTCGGCTGCCCGTTCTGTGTCAACCTTACCCCAGAAGTAGCAGATGGAGAAGGACTTCTTGGGATTCTCTCCTCATCAACAACGTCTCCATTCCCAGATACTTGGCACATCATTAGAGCTTGCGCCCATGAAGACGTTGGATATGAGGATTGGTCTTTGGCATATCAGCCTGATGGAGTGTACAAGCATATAGCTTGGATTCCGCAACCCTGTGGCTTGTGAACCTCAGTGGTTGGGACCAGACGGTGGGAAATGAAAGTGTGCAGAGTGAGGCAACGACAACAGTCTCGTGTTCGTGGAGGAAGCAGAGAGGAGATGTGTATCTGAGCAGGTTTGAGGGGCTGGTGTCGCAGATGGAGGCTGCTCTCCTGTCTGGTGAGTGTATTGTGAGGTAGTCGATGACGATTTGGCTGGATCGGTGCTCTTGTAATGTATGGATTGGTACAAAGTGTAGAGTTTGAAAAGTTGCGTGAGACAATATGAAATGAAATCCCAAGGCCTCGATGAAGTTCCAAAGTTTCGAGGCTTGTTTGTAGATCAAGCGGAATGATAGACTACGTCTGCAGCTCAAATGCAGTATTTGATTCGTTGGTACAGAAGGAGATCGATTCTATCGGGTCTGATGAAGACCAGAAGCGCTCTTGACTAGACTACATATGCACAAATCCCTTACTCTTCCGACGCAGCAGCACCAGTAATAATCTCAACCAATTCACCAGTGATAACGGCTTGACGAGTACGGTTGAAGAGAATCTGGTATCTGGTAATCATGTCTCCAGCGTTCTTGGAAGCGTTCTGGAAAGGGTCAACAAGCGGAACGTGTTTTGATGTCTGGGACCGAAACTTACATCCATGGCATTGCGACGAGCAGATTGCTCACAGGCGTGGCCTTCAGCAAGAGCCCAGAAAAGAGAGTTGGCCAGAGAATATTCCCGGAGATTGGCCAAAACCTCATCATCGATCTCAAAAGCAGAAAAGTTGGCTATATATTATGTTAGTATGAATTGAGAACGTCTAAATGTGCTGCCTTACGAGAGCTGGTAATAGCCTCTTCGGAGAAAGCTTCGATTGGTGTGGCCTCGTAGCTGGTGGCGTTGATGAACTTGTTGTAGACAATCTGGATCGAAGCATAGTCCGTTGGCAAAAGAACGACTTGGTCGGCAATGGCCTGAGCATCTGCGAAAGTAGGAATGTCCTTTCCAACACCAGCGAAGCTGAGAAGAATGTTCTTGCTGTTCGAACGACCTAATTGCGCCTTGCACTTCTCTCCTAATACGACCAAATCGGCATTAGGCTTCTCAAGAAGCATTTTGCGAACACGCTTGCTCAATCCAGAATGAATACCACCACAGAGTCCCTTGTCGGAGCTTGCTACGATGATCAACGTCTTCTTGTCCTCTCCTTCCAGCGGCTTGGTCTCGGCTTGTTCGAAAACGGTGTTGGAGGTCTGTCCATAAGATCGGGACTCGGTCATTGCTCGTTGGGCGCGGTTGAGTTTGGTCTGGCTATCATCAGTACAGCAAACACAGCATCCAAGATCAGTCACTCACGGAAGCCACAACTTTCATAGCTTTGCAGTCATAATTAGCATTCTGTGTTCTGTATGTATTTCGTGCGGGTGCATTCGGGAGATCGAGGAAATCTTGCTGCAGGCATTCAAACGGCTCCAGGGACTGAATCACTCACTGTTGGTGATCTTCTCGATGTTGCGAATGGACTTGAGACGCTGCTCAATCTCTCTCAAGGCCGTAAGGAAGTCAGCATCGTCTTCAATGAGGTAGGGAGCTTCCGGAGCTTACTGGCATATGTCCTAGGAGCATTTTGGCTTGGAGCCGCAGCTGCGGCCCTCAGTGCTGGTCTGGCAGCTCTTGAAAGCATCTTGGTCGACAAAAGGAACGAATTGAGCCTTCGAAATTTATAACACAGAGACCACGAGTTGCATCGAGGTTCAATTGATCAAAGAGTGTTGATAGCTGTTGCCGACACCCATCAAAACTCGGAAGTGAAAACGACGCTAAAAGGGCTAGCCAATCACAGCTGGCACGGGAAGAAAGGACTTAGAGGATTTCGCATGCCTTCAGCCAAACTTTGTCTTCATTTCTTTTCGCTTTCTTTTGTGCATGTCAAGACGCCTGCTCTCACTTTTCAGGCCAAGACTCGGAACCCAACTACCTGCGTCTGCACTCGAAGTACTTAAAACCTCAGCCTGTTCTGACTTTAAGGGCTCTTCAAGACGCGTCGACACGTGGACTTTTCGACGTCTCAGCTCGAATACAACTCGAGATTACCTAGATTCTTCAGCTCCAAAGCTACTGCCAATCTCCATTATGTCTTCCAACTCCTCGGACGATGATGTCCCCCTGGCGAGAAGTAATGGCCGTGGTAAGTGCTCCCGTCTTTAGCCTCGAGTTCGCCCTTGAACCGCAAGACTTGACATCACCGTGATCAAGGCCACAGCATTCCCCGCAGTTCCAGTTGCTCGACCAAAAGTGAAGTCTGACACTTGGCTTACTTTTTAATTTCACAGTCTCCGAAGCTCATATCTCGAAAGCCACGGACAAGGAGATGGACCAGGCTGCAGGGCCAACAGCAAACCTGCCAGCTGGCATCAGTATTCGCAATGGTCCGGTCACTGATGAGATGGATGTTGACGAGCCTGCGACAAATGGTCACGCGAAACGCAAGTCTCGGACAAGCACCTCGAAAGCCGTCAAGTACAACGATGATAGCGACGAAAGTGACGACCAACCTCTAGCTAAGAGACAGAAAACCGCGACGAAGAAGGCTGTGGATTCCGACTCCGATGATGAACCTCTTGCATCCAAAAAGACAACCGCGAAACTCCCTCCAAAGATCTCCGAAACTGCAATTGGAGAGGATTCTTCTGATGATGACGACGAACCCTTGACGTCTAAGCTTGCGAAAGAGAAGGTTTCTATCGAGAAGAAGGCCGCGAAAGAAGCCAAGGCTATCCGTGCTAAGGAGAGTAAGGCGAAGAAGGCCGCTCCCAAGAAGGTCAAAAAGGAGGATCCTGAAAGCGAAGACGAAGTCAAGCCAAAAGCCAAGAGGAAATCAAATGGCACAGCTACGAAGAAGGCCAACGGCGTGAAGAAGGAAGAATCAGATTCAGATGCACCACTGGCCAAGAAGCCTGCTGCTAAGAAGGCTAACGGAAAGGTCAAGGCTGAACCTTCCACACCCAAAAAAGGCAAGGGCAAGAAAGACGACGACGCCGAAGAGGAAGAAGTCTATCGCTGGTGGGATGCACCGAAGAAGGAAGATGACAGCGTCAAATGGGACACCTTACAACACAACGGAGTTGTTTTCCCTCCCGAATACGAGCCATTACCCAAGAACGTCAAACTCCTCTATGATGGCATTCCTTTGACCTTGTCCATCGAGGCTGAAGAAATTGCCGGCTTCTTCGGCGCTATGCTGAATTCCACTTTGAATGTCGAGAATCCCACATTTCAAAAGAACTTCTTCGAAGACTTCACAGATGAGGTCAAGAAGACTGGTGGGGCGAAAGGTCCTGACGGAGCTAAGGTTGCTATCAAGGAGTTTTCCAAGCTCGACTTCAAACCCATCTTCGCTTACTACGATGCAAAAAGCCAGGAGCGCAAAGCCAGATCATCCGCAGAGAAGAAGGCAGACAAAGCCGCTAAGGACGAAATCGAGGCTCCCTATACCCATTGTATTTGGGACGGGCGCAAAGAGCAAGTTGGAAATTTCCGAGTCGAGCCTCCTGGACTATTCCGTGGTCGTGGAGCACATCCCAAGACTGGAAAGGTGAAGCGCAGAGTTTACCCCGAGCAAATCACAATCAACATTGGCAAAGAAGCCACAGTTCCTCCAGCCCCAGAAGGTCACAAGTGGAAGGCTATTCAACATGACAACAAGGCTACTTGGCTTGCCATGTGGCAGGAGAATATTAACGGTGCTTACAAGTACGTTATGCTTGCAGCAAAGAGCAGTATCAAGGGTCAGAGTGATTACAAGAAGTTTGAGAAAGCCAGAGAGCTCAAGAAGCACATCGACCGCATTCGAACAGACTATGAGAGAGATCTCAAGGCCGAACTGATGGCTGATCGTCAGCGCGCAACAGCCGTGTACCTCATCGACAAGTTCGCTCTGCGTGCTGGAAACGAGAAGGATGCCGAGAATGAAGCAGAAACCGTTGGTTGTTGCTCTCTAAAATACGAGCATGTTACTCTCAAGCCTCCGAATACAGTTATCTTCGATTTCCTTGGAAAGGACAGTATCCGATTCTACGACGAGGTCGTTGTAGTTGAGCAGGTTTTCAAGAACTTGAAGATCTTCAAGAAGGCCCCTAAGAAAGAGGGCGATGATATCTTTGACCGTCTCAATACCACTCAGCTCAACAAGCATTTGACCAATTACATGCCTGGCCTCAGTGCTAAGGTCTTCCGTACCTACAACGCTTCTTTCACCATGTCAACACTTCTACAGGAACTCAAAAACACCAATATTTCTATGCAGGAGAAAATCAAGCTGTACAATGACTGCAATAGGAAGGTTGCCATTCTGTGTAACCACAAGCGCAGTGTTGGTGCCAGCCATGAAGCTGCTATGGAGAAGATGACAGATAGGGCAAGTACTCCGTATATTCACTTTAGGTACTCTGCTAACATGTGATTCAGATCAAAGGTCTTCAATACCAGCAATGGCGCCTAAAGCAAATGATCATCGACATCGACCCGAAGCAAAAGAAAAAGAAGGGCGCCGAGTGGTTTGAATTGAACGAAGATCTCGATGAAGCTTGGATTCTTGAACACCAAGCTTATCTTGTCAAGCAAGAGCGCGAGAAGATCGAGAAGAAGTTCGCCAAGGAGAACGAGAAGCTCGTCGCCGAGGGTCAGAAGGAGATGAAGACGAAGGAATTGAATGAGCGACTTGAGGTTGCCGACGATCTGGAGAAGAAGTTTAAGAAGGAGAACAAGTCCAAGAAGGTCGAGGCTGAGGGCAAAGGCGCATCGGTCGAGAAGTTTGAGACCAACATCAAAAAGCTCGATGACCGCATTGCCACCATGAGACTCCAAGCCGAAGACCGTGAGGGTAACAAGGAGGTTGCGCTTGGTACTAGTAAGATCGTAAGTATTAACACTCTTCCAGATGTTGTCTCGTTAACCAAAAGTAGAACTATATTGATCCTCGTCTCACTGTTGTCTTTGCCAAGAAGTTCGATGTCCCAATCGAGAAATTCTTCTCCAAGACGCTCAGAGAGAAATTCAATTGGGCTATCGAATCGATCGAAGACGACGATGACTGGGAGTTTTAAGCGGTCTATTTATTTGGTCGTCTTAGTTCCATCGCAATGCTATTTCATCATCCAGCGCTAGAGGAATCATATCCGGTCAGCGGTATTAGGACATCATTCATTTTTCAGATCTGACGTTGCATTTGCATGGAGGAGCGTGGAGGTAAAATGGCATTATTAGCGTTAAGGACATTCCTCTGGAAAGATTAGAGTTGCCTGGATAAGATCTCCCAGAACCATCAGACTCTTGGACATTGGTCCGAGAGCTTGGTTGCTGCTGCTCGTCCTCAACCGATACTCAGCGCTTTTTAGAGCGATTATTACGACAGTAAGATAAGCTATGAATAGATGCATATAAGTACTCGAACAAAATAGAAATCAAGAAACTATCAAGTTATTCTCTTGGAGTGTAAGTGATAGCCAGCCAAGCCTCATAAACTGTAAGCAGACGGATGAAGATGACCAACGAGCGTGTATCAATTTTGCCTCAGCAAAAAAATCAGAGTCTCGTACCCCAGGTCTGGCTCATGGCGGACATACTTTTGCTCGAATTGATAAATCCCCAGAACCCCTGTTCGTTCACACGTGACTAGATATTAACCTCTCAAGCTCCAAGCTCCAAGCTTGAACCACTTCTCCTCTTCTGGTCACAACCGTATTCAATTGCATCATGAATCCAATGGCACAAGCTATTCGTTCTCGTCAGCTCGGAGGCTTTGTATGCAACAGCTGTACCCGTCAATTGCGGCGACAACGACGAAGCTACGCCAGCGCGGCGAAAACACCAGACATCTACGATGTGGTGTGCGTAGGTGGCGGTCCTGCAGGATTGAGTCTCCTTGCTGCACTTCGTATGTTGTCTCTTCCTCGACCTATATCTCCTTCTAACAGTAGCAACAGGCTCTTCCCCTGCAACCGCAAACCTCAAAGTCGCCCTCGTTGAATCGCAAGATCTGAGTACAACGCGTTCTTTCTCTCCTCCTAATGGCCAGTTTTCGAATCGATGTAGCTCCCTGACACCCTCATCCGTACGGTTTCTGGATAGGATTGGGGCTTGGAATCATGTTCAGAGGGATCGGGTACAGGCGTACCAAGAAATGCAGGTCTGGGATGGGGTTACAGGAGCTAGGATAGAATTCGACTGGCCGGCTGAGAAGGCAGGGACGACGATTGCGTATATGAATGAGAATCTCAACCTCACGTCTGGACTACTGAAGCGGATAGAAGAGCTGCAAGGGGTGGAGATGCTGGAGAAACAGAGAGTTGAGGATATTGTGTTAGGGGAAGAGAGTGAGGATGTTGATCTGAGAAGTTGGCCGGTAGTGAAGCTCAGTGGAGACAGAGAGCTGGCCGCGAGGTTGCTGGTCGGTGCAGATGGGGCATATAGTCCTGTGAGAGCATTCGCGGGGATTGGGAGCAGAGGATGGGATTACGACAGGCACGGGGTTGTGGCAACGCTGGAGTTGGAGGGAAGTGGATGGGGCGGGGAGGAGGTCAAGACTGCATATCAAAGATTCTTGCCTACGGGGCCGGTGGCTATGCTTCCAATGCCGGGCAACTACTCAACGCTGGTCTGGTCAACGACTCCGTCGCTTGCTGCTCATCTGAAGACATTGAGTTCTAAGGATTTCATTTCCATGGTCAACGCGGCTTTCAGGTTGTCACCGGTGGATATGGCATACTTGCATACGCAAGCATCAGGGCAGGTGGACGAGGTAGCATGGCGATCTCAACATACTCATTTCGACGCTCCAAGAATACCTCAGCAAGTGGTTGGTGTTCAGGACGGCAGTGTCGCGTCATTTCCTTTGAAGCTACGACACGCAGATACCTATATCGGGGAGCGGGTAGCCCTCGTTGGAGATGCAGCTCATACTATCCATCCTCTTGCTGGTCAGGGGCTGAACCAGGGACAAGGAGATGTTGAAAGTTTGGTCAAGACTATCGAATACGCGGTCACCCATGGGCAGGATATTGGTGTCCAGATGTCCTTGGAGTCCTATAATGCGGAACGGTACGCAGCGAACAACATGATGCTGGGAGTGTGCGACAAGATCCACAAGCTGTATGCTGTGGAAAGTGGACCTTTGGTACCATTAAGAAGCATCGGGCTTAGGGCCGTCAATGCTTTGAGCCCTCTGAAGCAATTCTTCATGTCGCAAGCAGCAGGCACCGGGGTAAAGATACTATAAGGCGGCGCCACCGAGGCCATCAATAGATTCCTATCGATTGTAACATATATGATGAGACGATAGTCATAGGATGCGCATGAGCATTGACGGTCTGATATCGGAGAAAAAATTGCGTTCATCTGCACTCGAGCTGCATCGAGCTGCATCGAGGAAAGTTCAGGAGTTTCGTTCCTGAGTTTACGGCCTTAGGCCGATATTTGAGATGAACGCTTTATGCACGGATTATTTTGGTGGCCGTGATCTCCCTGATCCTCAGAGACGTCAATGCAGAACGTCGCAAAGCGCATCTGGAAGCCTTTCCGCAGCTGAAGTGGCTTGATCAAGAGTCTGCGCTCCAGGACGACTCTTAAATGGGTTCATTGAAACATCGAAACAGCCTGGGGGAAGCTTGAGAAGGACGGCACTTCCTGACCAGGTGCATGAACATGTGCAGATTTGATCACATTTTCAGGCGCAGGTGCAGTAGTGGCTGGTTGGTGGGGTTCCTCGGAGCTGTCAGCACGACGGGAGTTGGCAACTTGGGACGGCGCTGAAGAACCTGTGGCCCATGCATCCTTTACGGCCTTCCTCTTGCAGCAATTACTGGGCCTTGCCCGTTGTGTGTCCTGTTCTCCATCACTGCCTCAGCCATATGAGTGAGTAAACGAATGCTCGACAGACTGATCGAGACTCGAGAGTCGAGACGACATGTCTCACTGCTCAGACTTCGAATAGGGTTTACCAACAACTCCCAGTGAGACAAAATGTTTTAACATCGCCCCTCTTTTCTGGGATGCTGGATGGATAGAGTTTACCTGACAGGCTGCTCGACGGTCCGCTCTCCTCCGCCGTATCCGTATCCCCCATGTGCAGGATCTTGAAGCCAAAGCATAAAAGCACAAGTATATGAATTGACGCACACCAGAAGGAAGCACACTGACCTTCCTACAACTGTTGTGTCACGCTTGCAGAGGGATATGCAGGTTGGCGACTTGACATCCTCCTATCCAGCTCCCATCACAACATATCGGACGATCCATACTGCCTGACTCGAGACGGCGTCGAAAAGTCCCAATTAGTTCAAGGCGTCGCTCGGGCAATTGGTGACGGTGTGGAGAGAAACGGCGGCCTCGTGGTGGCATCGGCACTGCGCACAGAGGTCTCAGACCTTGCACAGCAGCAAGCGGTGCGTGCTGTCTGCCGCGACGGCGAGGTTAACCTATGATAGCAACTTGGCAGGGGAATCTCGAGAGACAACTCCACTGCCATCCATGTTTCGTTTTGCTGGCTCTCGTCCCTACTCAGGGATGGCACACCTCCACATCTGGCCGATCTCCAGAAATTTTCTGCGAGATGACCTTTTCATGCCCTCCGAGCGACCTTGCCCGTCAAGCATTGCTCTCGTTGTTGCCCATGTACCGATGTGCAGCAGGGTCCTGGTGATGCTTGTGTGAGGGGGTTGGTGAGCGACAAATGCGCAGTGACATTTTTGCTTTTCTTTTCTTTATAACCTCCTCATGCATCCCCAAGGCATATATTTCTGCTCTGTTTTCGATTCTGTTGGTAGTCTCTAATTATCCGCGCGCGGTGTCTATAATTCGTTCTCATACCCAGCAGCCATGACCGCCAGTATGTCATGTCGTCGCCGTTCCTCTCAGTACTCGCTCTTCCCTAATTGCTCTTCTACTCCAATCCTAAGCACTACAAACGAAGAGTCTCGGAGTCGAAAATCATCAGTATCTTCTGCTTGTTCCCGCACCTCCCACCGGTCACGGAAATCTGCAGATCTACCCTTGCGAACAAGTCGATCCCCGTCAAACGGCGATTTGTTCGACCTGCACAACACTATTGTTGAAATTGACAACAAACGCGAATCGAAACATATTGACGAGTCTGACGGGATGGGGCGGCTAATAAATCTCAAACTTGACGGGAGTCCTGTTACAAAATCACCAGTCTCTCCTCACTTCCTCTCAAAATCCTCATCAGTCACTTCGTTCATGTTAGAGCCAGAATCACCCATACTACCAGAGTTTTCAAGAACCGCATTAGCCCAAATACCAGAGAAGCCAAGATCACCCACAAGATTTGTATCGCCGAAAAGACCAAGACCAGGGCCTGTGACCAACTTGACGATACAGCCATATACCGAAGAAGAGTGGAAGAAAGTCATGGAGGAAGTGAAGATTTTATATTCCAAAGGACAATACAAGCAATGCTCGGCACGAGCCAAGCAGATATTAGACGGCATTAAGGACCCCGTAAGTATCTTGTCCTGCTCTCTATCCTCATGTCTAACCATCAGCAGCAAAAAGTACACTCTCTGTACCAAATCTACCTGTCCTTCTTCGCCGCTAGCTCCCTCGAGATGACAGCCTCCACCCTTCACAACCACTCCAGCAATAAGCTTCCTCTTTTTCAAGAAGCTTTGTTCTATTACAATCAAGCTCAATCGAAAATTGACACCGTCTCCCACAAAAGGGCGACCCATCACCATCCCACCGCCTCTATAACTTCCAGCATTCGATCCTCAGTAGACTCCGTCTTCTCCTCTCCAGCCCACTCCGCGCGCTCTTCCATGGCCAGCTCCCCATCAGACGACGACAGCACACCCATCCACAAACGAACCATATCCGCCTCCTCATCCTTCTCTAGCCTCTCATCCGGAACCAGTTCCCGCAAGAAGAAAGTCTCCTTCTCAATCGACCTCGATCTCCCCAACACCTCCACACCAACCCTCTTAACCTCCGATCCCGAACTAGAAATCCCACCAAACAGTGCTCTCATCTCATCGTCACTGCTAGACTCTTTCCCCGCACCACCAACCCAACCAGAACCGTCTCTCACCACCAGCACAGAAGTAGCAATCCAAACCAAAGATACCCCAGATTCATTAACAATGTACCTCCTCACCCAATCCCTCGCCCGCTATAAATACCACCTCTCCGACCTCTCCACGCAACTAAACTACCACATCTCATCCATCCACAGACAAATCAACCATCTCTCCCAAGTCCGCAAGGCAAGGCGAAGCAACTCACCAACGCAGTATAGTTTCGTTGAGGGCGCTGGATCTGTCGGGTCAGATATTGGGATGGGTATGGATGGAGTGAGTAGAGAGGAGATGTTGAAAGTTGATCTCAAAGAGAGGATTAGGAGGTTGAAGGAAACGGGGTGGAAGAGGGAGCGGTTTTGTGGGGAGAGGTATAGGGTTCTTTGTGAGAGTGCGTTGAAGGAGGCTCGTCAGCGTTGAGACTCTCTCTTTCCCACTTTACCACTCCCGGACTTCTGACCTCTAATGATCAGGTCAGGTGTTGTGAGTATGAGAGTGTACGAGAAGGGGTTGTATGAACTATAATAAATTGGCTGGCGGGCATATACTCGTATGGAAGGTACAAAGGATTCTTGGATTCACATTGCAGATTAGCGTTTTTTTCTTCCTCCATCGATCGGACTCTCATGGGTCTCGATATTTCTTGTAGCTAGATTCTTTTGGAGCTGCTTGTCTTGCTTGGTTGCTTGGCTTGGCTAGGCTGTCTTGTTTATTGCATAATGGGCATGTCACGATACGAGTATGAGTTACGTATGTACGAATATGGCGTCTTAAGTCTTAGTTTAGCATGATACCATATGATCAGATTGGAATTATATACCTTAACGCAAGATTGGAATGAATAGAATAAAAGAAAGAAAGAAAGAAAGAAAGAAAGAAGCTTTTGTATCGTCACCCTTGAAATTATTCAATTACTCACTCATTTTTTGTTTTTGTGACAAGCTAGCTACTGTAATCCAGTCACTCTGTTGTGTCAACCCCATGAAAATCGAACGTTGTATTTCACGCGATGATACTCACCGACTGTCCACTGTCCAGGATTCATAGCCAGACTCGCATTACCAAAGGAACCCCAGCACTTGATTAGCCGACGAGTACTACTCAGAGCGGGGCTTGAGATACGCCTCGTTACGGGACGGCGAGACGGGTATGGCGGGTGCTACCGGTAGTTCTTAAGAGCCTTCACTATAGTAGTATTGAAAGAACTCATGAATTTCATTGATTCAGTCTCCAGTCCATCCAGTCCAGCAACCCTGATATCTCAAAGGCCGCACTTCGCGCGATGACGGCTAGCTAACGCAGGAACAACGCAGCCCTTTTCGGGTATCGACTCTTCCAACCAAAAATAAAAGCAATACAAAACACAATCTATCGGTCGCTCTGGAAGCTCTTGCGTTTCGCATTTTGGACAGCCTCATTTTCGACCGCGAGCTGTTTCTCACTCTCTTTCATCTCTCTGACCTTTGCGAGAACCACTTCTCTGAAAATTGCACCCTTAGCGATCTTACTGAGTGACTTCTTTCCGCCAGGAGAGCTGCCCACCGCCGTATCCGTAGCTAAACCTGGGCCTGAAGAACCTGCGTTCTCTCCGGATAAAGCACTGCCAGCTGCTGCTTTGGCATCGGCAGGGACGTCGGCTTGCCCTGGTGCATCGTCAGATTCATCCTCCTGAATCTTGAGGGCCTCGATCCTGTTGGCGAGTTTGACGAGTTCGATACCACGGCGGAGACGAGCCTTGGCCATGTAGGCGCGGATTTCGGGGAGTAAGTTGTGATCGGTCGCATTCTCTCCACTGAGCCATGGGTGTCGGAGAGCTTGCTGTGAATCGTTAGTGATCGGCAATCCTCCGTGATGCCATAGCAACAACTTCTTCTGTCAACATACCTTACTGGAGGATCTATCCTCTGCATCTGGTTGCAACAGGTGTCCAATGAAATCCTTTGCGTCGTCACTAACATCCTTCCAATACCTCTCATGGAAGATGACTCTTGCGTTGCTGCACTCGTCGATAAGATCCTGGAGATTCTCGCTGCGGAAGGGAGAGTAACCACATAGGAGAGTGTAGGTGATGACGCCAAGAGACCACATATCTACGGGCTTGCCATGACCTTTCTTCAACATAACCTCAGGAGCAGCATAGCCGAATGAGCCAGCCATTGTGGTGAGGACTTCGTCTCTCGAGTCGAGCATCTTGGCAATACCGAAGTCGGCAAGAACAAGGTCAGAATTAGGAGCGGAGGTCAGGTAGAGGAGGTTTTCGG
Organism: Helotiales sp. EF0021; assembly: GCA_000292665.1. Classification (NCBI taxonomy): domain Eukaryota; kingdom Fungi; phylum Ascomycota; class Leotiomycetes; order Helotiales; species Helotiales sp. EF0021. Next base: position 238,130 of record AIET01000437.1, read on the forward strand.
GCTTCAGATCTGTTTATTGTCAGTCACGAGCCAGTAGTATGTTCTAGTTTACTTACCTCTGTGTACGACATTATTGTCATGTAGGTAGTCGACAGCTTCCAGCACTTGACGAATAGTTTGCGAGGCATCCTTCTCTGTGAATCTTCCTTGCTCGCAGATGCGGTCGAACAATTCCCCTCCAGTAGCCAGCTGAGTGACGATGTAGTATTTGTCCTTGAAAAGGGTCAGTCTTGTTCCTCGAGAAGTCGATTCCTAGGACCTACTCTCGATTCGAACCAATCCACGAACTTGACAATATGCGGGTGCTTCATGCGTTGCAGCATCTCCAACTCATCGTAGACCATCTGCTCGTTCCCTTTGACATTCTTCTTGAGGATAATTTTGACAGCGACCTTCCCACTTGGCCCATCGGCCTCTCTCACAATACCATATGTACCCGCACCCAGCGTTCGGCCGAATCGATATTTGGATCTGCGAAGTTACTATCAGCTCCAGCATGAGGAAGAAGGCTGTGGGATAATACTTCTTATCATAACTCTCTGGCTGGCCGTGAAGCTTGTTGAGCATATTAGAGACTGGACGAGATTGAGACATGGTCAGCAATTTCTTCATGAAGGGTAAAAAGGAGTGGACGAGAGCGGCGATTGCTCCTTTTCGCATAGGGAATGTGAGGGTCTGCTAATACAGAACACCTCGATCTTGAGGATTCGAAGTGTGGTCACCAAGTGCGGGGTGTACATACAGCTCATCGTGACTGCCAAATCGAGCCCCCAAACTCAATCGTCCTTTCTGCAGGCTGTTCTTGTGCCCTTCGAGATCGAAAGTAAGGCGAATGCGCTTCTTATACACGCTGAAAGTAAGGTCTTTGTGGGTTGCGCAATATGTTGTCGTTGGTGGGGCTGAGCTTGAGGGAACTGCTCAAAGCGCTGCCAATATCTGGCGTCGCAGATCCACCCTTTGTGATCAAGTTTCGTATGTTTCGTATGGATGTCTGCTGGAAGAGGGATCTAAAGTTCTCGTCTTGCCGTCGATATAAAGGACAAGCTTCACAGGATGTCACAGGTTTACCTCAGGATTCAGCAGGGCTTCAGCCGCACTCTAGAGGGGTCGTGGCTGAGCACTTGAGAGCTGCAGAACCAATGCATGAAGCTCCACGTTGATGGAGCGGCCGATATTGTTAGAGCCTTCATAATTGTGATTGCATGGCCGAGTACACTCATCAGAATCCATTAATAGACAATAACTTTGACGTCACAACCAAATCTTCACCTGAAGTTGGGACGTTCTATTGTCTTGTTGGTTGTGGTGCAGGAGCCTAACTTATCGATAAGACTCGGCTGTGCTTAAGCCTTTCCCCTCCGTAACCAACCCACCACGTCAACCTCTGAGCAAGTTCAGACCAGGCAGATCACACAAGTTATATACTCCAACCAACTTTCTGATTCAAGACAAAGCACTCGAGACCACCGAACAAAAAAACTCTTTATACGTTTCAGAACGGTACCGCCGACCCTTCCGCCAACAAAGATGGCTTTTGCAACGAAACGATTAGGGAAAGAGCTCACAAAGGTACATCTGGACCACTTCGCAGATCGCGTATACAATCTCTAACAGTCTGTATAGCTTCATGGTAGCTTACCGCCAGGAATCGAGCTAGTATCTGCAGAAGGGTTCGAAGAATGGCTCCTAGACATCAAAGTCCTCGATGCGAATCCACTATACATGAACCAGACATACCGATTAAAGTTCAAATTCAGTCCTTCATATCCTATTGGTACGTAAATCCTACACAACTAGCATCTTCCATCTACTTCCCTCTTCACACTGCGAACATAGTCATATGATATTCGCATTCTTCTCCATCATAACCTGAAACCAACTAACACTCCCACCACAGAACCACCAGAAGTAACCTTCCTTTCCACCAAAGACCGTCCTATCCCAATGCACCCACACATCTACTCCAACGGCATAATCTGTCTCGATCTCCTCGGCTCCCAAGGCTGGACACCGATACAGAACGTGGAGAGCATATGTATGAGTCTACAGAGCATGTTGACGGGAAACACGAAGAACGAGAGACCGGAGGGTGATCAACAGTTTGTGGCTAACAATAGAAGGAGGCCGAGGGATATTGATTTTTATTATCATGATAATACGGTATAAGGATCCAGAAATCTAGGTCACGCGGAGGGAGGGAGTCGCGGCGAGGGATGGAGAGAGAAGGGTGTCGGATGCGACTGGCGTTATGGTTGGCATGGATAGCACTGGCACCGGCCTAGGTTGGAGATGTTTATAGTAGCTCGGGCGCTCGAGAAATGGGGCATTATAGCATGGCGTTAAGGATACCTCCAATAGAGATTCTCTTCTCTAGTTGAATGGAGGCCCAGATCGTTGGTTTCGAGATGTAGCTTGGCTCTATTTCCTCCCTATACAATGCATGCATTGTTTCCTCTCAGATGCGCTTTTCGGTTCTATGTGGCAGATGCCATGTCGATGTCCTTAGTTTGTTTGAGTATTTTACTGAGATTAGTCATCTAGTGGAATCTAGGTATTGATATATCTAAAGTTTGGTTTCTTAGCCAGAATACTGGTCTCTAATGTTCCACTCAGGAAAAGTAGGTGACTCAAGACTGTCTCTAGGAAAGCCGATGTCTCTAAGAATGATTAAGAATGTAGCGATATTGGTATTCGAAAGTTTGAGCCAAGCTTGCACATTACTAGCAAGACAATGTCAAGCCTCGAAAGCTTGCTCTTGCAAAGCAGAAAGACGATTACAAGTACAGTATATTACAAGCGGCCAAATGTGGTGAAGTCACCATAGGAAAGCAGTCAAGAATAATTCGTATAGCTAAGTGTTGCTATTCTCCTCTGCAGAGCATTCATTGCATTCTTTCTAAGATGTGCTTTCCTTCCCAGGAAAACTTTTGTATATCTTCCCACCCCTCCAACGCCTCCAACAATGCTATGCTCAATATGCTCTCGACAAAATGTACATCTCTCAGACTAATTATGAAGCAGGCACCGCTCCAATAGCTTCCTGCGACGCTGGTGAAGGCTCTGCTGGATTTTCTGTTTCCGGTTCTGGTACCACTTCTGATGCAGGCGCTTCGCCTATCTTGATATCCTCAAGCTTGCCCTTGATGCCATCAACGACTTTGAGGCCTTCAGCTGAAACGAACTTGTCAGCGATATTTGCGCTTCTCTCGAGTCGTCGCTTAATCTCGGGTACGATGTCTGCAAGCTCGACCAACACCCCTTCTTTCTCTGGGTGGCATTTGGGAAGACCCATCTCCTTGATCTTGACTTTTCCTTGCTTGGCTTCTTCTTCGCCGACGATGATGCCCCATGGTACGCCATTAGCTTCAGCTGCCTTGAATTGCCTGTCTAGCTTGGCTTTCTCTTTGTACTGGTACTCGGTCTGCATGATGATTAGCGCGACGAATTTGATATCTTGAGATATTGACTACTAACCTTGATCCCTGCTCTCCGTAATGTCTTGCAGATAGCTCTTCGCTCGTCTAGACCAGTGAACTCTTTACCACCAAAAGCCATGACGAATACGTCGACTTCGTTTTTCCGAACAGTCTTCGCGCTCTTGTCTGCTTCCATTCTAGCCTTGGTGATGGAGAAGATTCTGTCAACGCCGAAGGAGATACCGACGCAAGGTATTTGATTCTTGCCGGAAAACATGCCTACAAGGCCATCGTAACGTCCACCTGCAGCGATACTTCCTACTCCTACAGTAGGATCCGAGGATCTGTCTTCGTCAAAATCTTCGCCTGCCTTGCTTTTTGAAGATTTCTTCGAAGGCTTTGGAGGTGCAGCCGCTGCAGCTGATGTTGTAGCTAGTGGTGGCGCTGAGCCTTCAGTAACGACCTCGTAGATAACTCCCGTGTAGTAGTCCAGTCCACGTGCTAAGCTCAAATCGAAGGAGACAGAATCTAGCACGCCATCATTCTCGAGGTACTTCATCAAAAGACGCATTTCTTCCAATCCCGCTTTCATGGAAGGATTCGCCGCCAGCTTCTCATCCTTTTCCAGTTTCTCGAGGAGATCCAATTGACCCTTCTGAACCACGTACTCTCCAATTCTGTCTGCGATCTCCCCGTCCAAACCCTTCTCTTCGGTCATCTCTTTGCGTACTTCCTCCCATGGTGATTTGTCAAGCTTGTCAACCGCAGATGAGATTGTGCGAATCTTGTCAGTGGGTACCCCGCACACCTCGAAGATACCATCCAGGATTTTGCGGTGGTTGAGCTTAATTGTGTATCGTCCTTTCCACCCTAAGTCGTCGAATACTTCGGTAATAATGTTAACGATGTCTGCATCAGCCAACATTGGGTCTCCCGCGCCAGCCACGTCAAAATCGCACTGATAGAATTCGCGCATGCGGCCTTTGGTCATTGCTGGCTGATCTCGTCTGTAGACCTTTCCAATAACATAGCGCTTGATGCTTGTGACGTCTCGGTTCATAGCCAGCCATCTTGCGAAAGGAACTGTCTGGTCGTATCGAAGCGAGCATATCTCTCCTCCCTGGTCCGCAAGGTCGTAGATGAGTTTGCTGTCTTCTCCATATTTGCCGGACAGGATCTCTTTCAATTCGAATACTGGAGTATCAATTGTGACTCCTCCATAGCGCTTGAAAACAGTCTTGATAGTCTCAAATATCTCATCTCTGATGACGATATCCTCCTTGTCCCCTAATTAGCAGTTAGAACCTGAAAATATATGCGCACGTGTCGAGTTGTAGACTCACAATCTCTTGTGCCCTTGGGAGTCTTTAACTCGAATTTCTGGCCTTTGGGCGCCATATCTAAGTCGCCTTGTTTGCGCCTCGCGGTCACTGAGAAATTTCGTATTGTTGTGAATCTACCCTGCGCTGGTGGAAATGCTTGAAAAGTTCGTGATGATCGTAGAAGTCGTAATGATCTCGCAGACCTGGATATAGTTATGTGAATAGTCTTCATTCAAATTCACTGCCAATCGGGTGGGTCGTGGTAGGTAATGAGTCAAGTTTTCAGAATTTCTGAGTCATTGGTGGGAGGTTGATGAGCTTCTACGAGGCTGAACTTGCTCGGCAACGGGTCGGAGAATCTCCAGGGCTCGCTAGGCGACTGCATCATCTGGACAGGCTTCAATCTCCCACTCCGCTTTGGACATCGTCAGCCCTTCAGCCCGCATGTAGAGCTCATCATGGCTCCTCATGTTGGGTTCGACACCGATCAAATCAAAGACAAGGCGAGAAAGGACCTGCTGTATCTACTTGAGGGTGTAAGTAAGGCTCCCCGTCTCCCCTCCACCCTCAGAGCACCAGCTAACATGTATATGTACACAGGTTCGCGGGAAGAAGAACCTTGTCCTTGAGAAAGGTCTTGCTGGACCGATTGGACTATTCGTCAAGTTTTCAACACTCCAGGATTACGGCGTCGACAAGGTCTTCTTCTTAGAGAACAACAATGCCGATGTTAGCCAGCGAAATGTTGTGTTCATCGCGAGAGGGGAGAGTGCAAAGCATGCACAGTCAATAGCTGGTATGTCAGATGATTCTACCCTACTATACTCCAAGCATATTCTCAGAATTGGAATGGACGCGCGCAATAGAGTGTTCGGCCTGTTAAGCTGGTCCTTGCACTGTACATGAGTCACCATGCAACGCAGACAAGAATGACTCCTATATTGTCCATGCTAACATCCGCTTAGATCATATCAAGCGAATGCAACGGGAAAGCCAAACAGGTCATGAGTTTTCGATATTCTGGGTGCCTCGACGAACGCTCGTTTCCGAGAAGATACTCGAGGAGAATGGAGTCCTTGGCGATACAAGCATCTCGGAGTTTCCTCTATATTTCGTACCTATCGAAAACGACCTCCTCTCACTCGAATTAGAAGACTCCTTTAGCGACTTATATTTGCGAAAAGATCCTACCCCAACCTTCTTACTTGCACGTGCTCTGATGCTCATACAACAAAAGCATGGCCTCTTTCCACGTATCACCGGTAAAGGAGACAACGCCAAGAGATTGGCAGATCTACTGGCACGTATGCGACAAGAGTTGATCGTTGGTGAAGATACAAATGAGAGCAGTAGACTTGGTCTGACCCCAAGTGCTACCATTGAGAGCCTCATTGTCATTGATCGCGAAGTCGACTTTGCTACTCCTCTGCTCACGCAATTAACTTACGAAGGCCTTATAGATGAGGTAGTGGGGATTCAAAACAATCAAGCAGAAGTTGATTCATCTATTGTTGGAGTTGCACCTCAGCCTGCGCCGGGCTCTTCGAAGGCTGTTGCCGCACCGGCACAGGCGAAGAAGCGCAAAATCCTACTCGACTCTTCGGACAAACTCTACGATCAACTGCGGGACACAAACTTTGCTATTGTCGGAAATCTGCTAAACAAGGTTGCTCATCGACTCAAGACTGATTATGAGAGCAGACATGGGACTAAGACGACGGCTGAATTGCGAGAATTCGTCAATAAGCTCCCCGGCTATCAAGCGGAGCAACAGAGCTTGAAGATTCATACTGGGCTTGCCGAAGAGATCATGAAACATACTCGGTCAGATCAGTTTGGCAGTTTATTGGAGGTTCAACAGAATCTTGCAGCCGGCGCCGATCCCTCATCACAGCATGATGCGATCGAAGAGCTGATTTCTCGAGATGCTCCACTGAAGGAAGTTTTGCGATTGCTGTGCCTAGAGTCTTGCATAGCTGGTGGTATCAAGCCCCGAGAATTGGAGACGTTCAAAAAAATGATCCTGCAGGCTTATGGCTATCAGCACATACTTACTCTGGCTTCTCTTGAGAAGCTGCAGTTGCTTCTCTCTAGGAGTGCCCCCACAGCTTCGATGATTCCTATGTCGGGAGCAAGTTCAAACACTGGCACCAAGACCAATTACACATATGTACGCAAGGCACTTCGGCTCATCGTCGATGAGGTAAACGAGCATGACCCGAACGATATCGCCTACGTATACAGCGGATATGCGCCTCTTTCGATACGCCTTGTGCAGTGCATCTTGCAGAAGCAATATCTAACTTCCATTACGCGAGGCGGAAATGCAAATAATCCGGCTGGCGTAGGAAGTGGTGGTGCATCACAAGGGTGGAGAGGTTTTGACGAGGCCGTGAAGCATGTCAGAGGACAAACATTTGACGAAGTGCAAAAAGGAGAGGACAAGGCTGCGAAGGCTCGTGCTCTACTGACTGGCAGTGGGGAAAAGAAGCTTGTCTTCGTGGTATTCTTAGGTGGCATTACCTTTACGGAAATTGCTGCTCTGCGATTCATCGCAAAGAAAGAAGAAGGTTGGCAGACACTCCCTCACCTTTTAGTCAATCAGCATACTGACTCGCATTCCCTAGCACGAAAGCAGATAATCATATGCACAACTTCGATCATAAGCGGTAATAGGATGATGGATGCGGCTATTGAGAAGGCGACCTTGGGAAAGAATACCATTGTACAAATAGACACATAAAATGCCAGTAAAGAGCAGGCAGATGCAGCCTAAATCTAATGTAATAATGACATGACATACCGTCCAACTTAAAGTTCTTAAAGTGAGCGTCAATGACATGCCTCACCTGCAGCTAGAGGTGCTCGAGATGATCGCCTCTCGCAACGCTATGCACGTGATGATGGCGCTTTGCGCATTGAGATTGGGAGCAGACTTCAAGACACTTCAGATTACCTATATCGCACGATACGACGTCCCCACGACAACTTTCGAGCCCTTATGAGGACATTGCCTTCCTTCTCGACGATAACGTAGAAAGGCGAGGACATTGTACAGAGATTGAGGCGGGACATAGAAGTGGCGATACACATATCTGCGACAAGATAGGATTCCACGTGGGTGATACGTATACCAGAAAGTCTAGTCGCTTGAAGAGTCGCTGACTGTCCTTGGTAGTCCAGTAAAACACTGTTCATCGAAATTCTCGATGATACTCGAGCCAGGGGCGTGCGGTTGAGCGATATCAAAGTGGCATGGGAGGAAGTTCGAGTAGGAGCGCTGACCAAACCAAGAAACGACCACAAGTGAGAGCACTCAAGGTTACAGAGATGGCGGTAACGATGGAGTCCCAAATCTCGCAACATGATGACCTCAACTTGATGGGATTACACGAATTGGACTCGCATCTTTCAATATTCGAGCCCTCAGACTCGTCTATACCAGGTGCCATGTCAAATTCTGCCTATCGCGGCTCCATCAGCATGGTTGACCAACAATCACATACCATTGTGGTTGAATCGCCAAATGAGCACTACTCACCCAGGATTCATTCTAGATTTGCGGATCAAAAGCTGAATAATGTTATCAGGTACGTGGTCGTTCTTTCCAAGCAACAATTTAAGTTTCAACCACAACGAGCTAGTTTTCATTTATGATATTGAAAGACATTCCATTGACTTGCAAATTCAGAGCTGAGCGAAATTTCAAATCTACTTCGATGGGAAATGTTCTTCTCAGACCTGAGAGTGCACGCGATTCCATGGCATCATCCATGACTACCGACCTCGACGACGCTTCTTCCGCACTTTCATCGATATCGAGTAAAGCAACATCCCCTACAGGGTTTGACGGTAGCTCACGAGACGAGCCGAGACCATCTTCTCAGCCTGGAAAGAGACGAACAACATATAACGTACGGCCGAAGGTGTCAATACCTACTGATATGGCGCCGGCCGAGTATGCCAGGCAATGCATTGCAGCTGCTGAATCGTCTCGCCTCAACCCGTACAGCTTACACCCCGAAGAATACGCTATGTTGCGCAAGCAAATCAGTCATCAACAAGTGACCACATATCTCAACATTCGGAATGGTATTCTCAGGTTATGGACGAGAAATCCTATGATTGGCGTGATGCGCGATGAGGCTATCGGATGCGCAAAAGACTCACGCTGGTTTGATGCTGCCAATGTCTGCTATGAATGGCTTGCACGACGTGGTTACATTAATTACGGCTGTCTGGCAAATCTTGAGCCTGGAAAGCTTGTCAAGAAACCACAACGTGGCTCAAAGAGAAAGCGCAAGACTGTCGTTGTCATTGGAGCCGGTATGTCTGGTCTCGGATGCGCTAGACAATTGGAGGGTCTATTTGCGCAATTCGAAGCGAGATTTCTTGCAATGGGCGAAGACTCTCCACGAGTTGTTGTATTAGAGGGCAGAGACCGAGTCGGCGGCAGAGTTTACTCCCGAGCCATGAAATCAAAACCTGAAAATCCAACCCTTGGTTATGGAAGTCGATATACAGCAGAAATGGGTGGTATGATCATAACCGGCTTTGACAGAGGCAACCCTTTAAACATCATTGTCAGAGGCCAATTGGCATTGTCATATCACGCTCTGAAACCAGATACGACCATTTACGATGCGAACGGAAAGCCAGTAGACAAAAATCGAGATGAGTTTGCGGAGAAGCTATTCAACTATATCCTTGACAGAGTCAGCGAATATAAGTTCAAGCTTCCAACTCCACCTACCATTGAAGGAGATAAAGACCTTGTAGACGCCGGCCGCGACGTCACCTCAGAAGGCAACAAGACTATTAGTGAGGTTGAGGATACTGCAGCAGATGCCCCTCCCAACACGTCAAATAGTGAAAAGTCACCTCCGGCCGATATGCATGTGCAAATGATTCCTGTCTCATCGGATAGACTGACTGGCAGAGCTCACCTCGAGCCCGGTATACCCGGCGTGCACACCGCTGCGTATAAAGCTAAAGAAATTGGCTGGCAACTGCGCCCCGGTGTCGGAATTGAATATGACCTGGATCTCGAGTCTGCTGTCAACTCGAGGTATGCAACGTTGGGTTCGGTCTTTGACGAGGCTATCCGCCAGTACACACGCATAGTCGATTTCACCCCTCTCGATCTGCGACTCATCAATTGGCATGTGGCGAACTTGGAATACAGCAATGCCGTTACTTGCAACAAACTCAGCTTGGGTGGCTGGGATCTCGATGCTGGCAACGAATGGGAGGGCAAACACACAATGGTCACTGGAGGCTACCAACAGGTTCCAAGAGGTCTTTTAAATTGTCCTGAACCTTTACAAGTTCAGAGGAAGAATAGAGTCAAGAAGATTGTGTACGATCCTGAGAACAAGGGCTCCACGTCGAAGATCGAGTGTGAAGATGGCCAGACTGTTGAAGCAGATTATATCGTCTCGACCATACCACTTGGTGTTCTGAAGCACCGCAACGTCAACTTTGAGCCAGCTCTGCCCACGTGGAAGGAGGGAGCAATCACGCGCATTGGCTATGGAGTCCTCAACAAAGTGGTCCTGGTCTACAAGCAAGCGTTTTGGAATCAAAAGCGCGATATATTCGGCGCCCTTCGAAATCCAATGAACCGTTTTAGTCTTGATCAGGCAGATTACTTTTCTCAGCGTGGTCGCTTCTTTCAATGGTTCAACGTCAGCAATACGACTGGCTTGCCGACACTCCTTGCTTTGATGGCTGGTGACGCAGCATTCTCGGCAGAGAGTACTCCTAACGAAATGCTCATCAACGAAGCTACGAAGGTCTTGCGCACAGTCTTTGGACCTGAAGTCCCCGCCCCGACCGAGGCGATTGTAACACGTTGGAGTCAAGATGAGTTCTCTCGCGGTAGCTATTCATACGCTGGCCCAAACATACAACCAGATGATTACGATGTTATGGCTCGACCTATTGGCAATCTCTTCTTTGCTGGCGAGCACACTTGCGGCACACATCCTGCAACTGTTCACGGCGCCTACATATCTGGTTTGAGAGCAGCTTCAGAAGTACTGGAAACCATGATCGGTTCCATTGTAGTCCCAGAATCCTTGGTCCCACCAAGAGATTCGACGTCGAAGAGAAAATCCGACGCTATTCAGAGTCCTAAAGACCCGAAACAAGCTCGCCTCGAGGCTTATGAGTATGAGATTTGGATTGCCGCTTGCGCTAAGATCGGTGAACGACCTTGGCGTCCCGCAAACAACTATGCCAACCCTTACCGAATGTACAGCAAAGAACATTGGGAAGAAGCCAAGCAAAAATGCGAAGAGGGAAGGAGACCTGGCAAAGGAAAACCCATTCCCAACGAGGTCAAGAAGATGGTCACAAAGATGTGGAAGGAGGCCTCGGAGGCAGTAAAGAAGCCATACAACGAAAGAGCAGATGTACAGAAGAAGGCATATGCTGCTGCAGTCGCCGAATACAACGTCAAAGCTGCTCAATGGGACAAGGACTACCAAGCATTCAGAGTCATGTATGAAAAGGAACACCCAAGCGTACCAGGTCCCGATGAAGCAAAGGAGAGCCCATCGAGGAAGGACAGACGAGCAAAGCGGGGAGTAAGTGGCTACGCAGAGGATTCCGGGTCCGATTTGGACGTTTGAGTTGTAGTAATGGGCTAGCATTGTTGCATTTCTGCATTTTGGTATTGGGCTTCTGTATGATCATGGGCCATAGGTGTTGCTTCGGGGCATTTTTAGGGAGGTGGTCCGGCGCAAACTGGCTGTGTTGTGAGGCTCTGAAGAGAGTACCGTTGCATATAGTTGCTGTAATTGAGCATTAGTATGAATGTTTAAGATTACTTCTTGGATGTTATGATACTGTGATTCAGTCAAAATCCAGGTGGAACCAAAGGTGGAGCCTGCATAAGAGCACAACTCAAAGAAGATAGGAGGCTGTAAAAGCTCAGACCCAAGCCTTTAACAAATCATTCTCATTCATCATCAAAGAACATGCAACCATGCAGTGCAATGTTTGTCGAATGTAGAGTACATGTTTTACATCTTTGTCTATATCCTCTGGTCATAGGAATGGGAATGAAAAGGGTGTCGGCTACTAACATTACCTTGTCCCAGAATCAATAACATAATGAGAAGCTTTCGTACACATGTATCGATAGAGTTTCTTCACTTCGGTGATGTTTACTCCCTCCGCCCCATATTCCCCAGTTCATACGAGAAAACATGGCTCCCAACCACAGCGAGTTTGACAATATTGCACTTCCTCAGAATAAGAAGCTAGCCGAAGACTTGCACGCGTTATTTCCACGAGTTTCGCCAAGCGATATCGTCACATCTCTCATCAGAGTTGATTGGAATTACTGGTTTGCGGCTAGCGACCTTGTGACTAAACCCGATACTTCGGATATGGAGGAGGCGGAGAGTTCAACTACTCAAGCTATTGGTACAAAGCCACAGTCTCCTGCTGGGGAATATCAAAAGCAGTGGAGCGCTGTTGTAGAAGAGACGAGAGAAAGCGAGGATCCGGACCATGCATGGAAGTTGAGGGAGGCAAGAGATGGCAAGAAGGCTGCTGACGAGGTGAGTGGACTCTGCAACCTCTAATTGCTCAACTTGCTTAGGTCCTGGAAATGTCTTGATCATTCATATGCTCCTTGGCAGCCAAGCAATGAGAAACACTGTATGGAAGTCTGACTTGCATATCGGAAATCTGGACAAAGTCTGAAAGATGACAGTGGCGAGGTTACAGTACTGTTAGGTCATCCTAGCCAAAGTGCTTCAGAATGGGTTGCGTACGTCCCGATGATCTCGGTCATTTCAAGTGTAGAAGTATGCTAACAAATCTCAGAGAAACTTTTCAGGACCAAAATGGAGACATTTCTGTCGTCCTCGAAGACAATGTACATCCTGTCCCCTTTGCCAGAGAGTTCCTTCAAGAACACTTCACCCTTTTTCGAGAAACCCCTGAGTTGAGTGAAGTTGTTCAAGTCCACGAGGTGAACTGTGAATTCTTCGACTATGCAGTTCATTTCGCGGCAAAGAAGTATGTGGCTTTCAATCCAGCCAGGATGGCGAACTACTCCACAGAGTTGGATGCTCTGCTTGAACTTGCTGTGGCCGCCGAAAAACTGGGTCTAGATATGGACAAGCCGATCACCGATCGATCCAGAAGTATCTTGCGCCAAGATCGGTACCATCTGGAGTGCAGTCATATCCAGAGAGCATTTGTGAAGCTCGAGAGGGATCATCCTATTCAAAGGTTGATTGTGGATGCTCTCACTCGTGTCTACATGTCCTTTCGACCTGCTATTGACAAGACAACAGAGCATTCTGATGAAGATGCGGCATACATGCAGCAGATTGCAAGCATTCCAAAGTTGTCAGACGAGCTGAAGGAAAGTGTTGTGTCTGTTCTCCGCTCGAGAGTCAGCAGGGCTAGAAAGACGGAGTACCTTGACCCTCTGTATGATGATCATAACGATGAGAAGCATCGATTTAATCTTGATCTGGATCCAACTATGTAAAGTACTCACGGAAGTCCCGAGGTGGGTCTGTTCTGTTGCTAGGAGGAATGACTCGCACACGCTCATATCAATTGTCTTCTGATGTTGCCAGCCTTTTGCCGATTCTTAGATTAGGGAGCAGCATTTGAGAAAGCTAAGCGACCCCCAATCATTTCATGGCTATGGTGAGATTGAGTGCAAAGAGTGATGATAATAATGTCCATAGAGGCTCCAAGATAGAATAGTTTCTGATGTAAGCGGAGAAATCGTGCATGGTTGATGCTATATATGAGTTCTCAGTATGCTCAATGGAGATGCGCTGAACGGAGATTAGCTACCATTGAGCACTTGCTCAGTCAATTTGTCCGGAGGAAATGTGGTTCTTGGGCACCGTCCAACCAGTATCCATAGACGACGTTTTGAAGCAATGTCATTTCTACCATTGATAGAGAACAAGTGTTGGGTATCTACATCAACAATCTCCAAGCACCAAGAATCAATGCCGCGGTACCTATCAACATGTTAGCAAATGACAATCAAATGGCGCAAGATTAGCGTACCAGTACAGACTCCCATGAGCCATTGCAAAGTCTGGAACTTGACTCCTTCCAGCTTCTCTCTCAAGCCTGCAACTTCCTGCTCAATCTTCGTCTCCGTCTCCTTGATCTTCAACTCCTGAACGTTGGCCTCCTCTCGGATCCGGCCCTTCTCAAGATTCAAATCTAACCTGACAGAAGCCTGTGTTCTGCCGATCTCGTCCCTCAATCTGCTGTTCAATTTTGCAAGATCATTGGTCAAACGTTCATGTGACGCCCTTGTTGTAGCCGATTCTGTTGAGTCCGCTGAAAGAAGCTCGGAGCGTAGCTTTGCAAAATCGACTTTCTGTGTATATGTCGCCTTGGCCTGGTCTTCACGAAGCACCATTGTCCGTGTTAGGTTCTGGATGCTATTATAATTTAGCATAATCCCAAGATAATAGTGGCATGAATGCCCACCTCTCTTCGATGACATCGCTGAGAACCTTCATCATCGCAACAGCCTGTGGCTCTGTAAAACCCTCCTCCTGTAGCCGCTGGACGAATTTGAGGGTATCGAAGTGATGGTCTCGAGACTGGCGCGCTGTTACATGGAATGCTCGACGGACTGAGGGGTTTTGGCCAATGTTGCTTTTTGAGAACGCGGTGTCATTGTATCGAGGGCGAGGGAGTGCCTTGCTAGCCGCAGGTTCTCTAGATCTCGAATACCTATCATAGCTTGGAGCTGTAGTGCTTAATGTCCGAATGGTGTTGAAAGGAGTAGTCGATGGTTGCCAGCTTATCTTGGGCAGTAGAAATCTCGGAAGAGCTCTGGCTACGCCCGCGTTTGCCATAATGATAGACACGAGTACAGATGAGACTCTGCAGCGTTGGCAGATAGTGTTGATCCTTGGATGTCCGTCCAGAGGTGGTTTACTGAAGCTCGTCCAAAGCTCTGATGTTGAAGTTCGGCAGTCACATGACCCTCAAAAAGAGTCATCGATGGCGGGGTTGCCCACTCAAAATATTGGCTGGATTTCAATTTCACGATCTCGATATCTGTCTGTCCCGCCACTACACATTCACCTTTGTCTCAACAGCGCTAGATACCTTTAATAAAATATCTGCGGCATTTGCGAGATCTTCCACCACATCGAGAAAACAGCGAAATCCGTCACAATGGCGTCGAACGGCGATAAGTACGGGAACGACGCAGAGTCCTCAGACTCTGACTCCATGCCTGGCTCCCCAGGTCTTGACCCTCAACACGATAATGATGACTTCGACGAGAAGCCCATCAAATCTGCACTGAAGAAATCTACACACAAAGAGCCAGCCCCCGCCATAATACGCCCAATCCTTCCTCCGCAAACAGACCCCAAAGACCTCGATGTCAAGTCTCTGACTCCCCTCACACCCGAAATTATTGCACGACAGGCGACAATCAATATTGGAACCATTGGGCATGTGGCGCACGGGAAGTCGACAGTGGTGAAGGCAATTTCAGGTGTGCAGACGGTCAGATTCAAGAACGAGTTGGAGCGGAATATCACGATCAAGTTAGGTTATGCGAACGCAAAGATCTACAAGTGTGACAATGAGGAATGTCCAAGACCCGGATGCTTCAGAAGTTACAAGAGTGAGAAGGAGGTTGACCCAGCATGTGAGCGAGATGGATGCTCTGGCACATATAGACTGCTTAGACATGTCTCGTGAGTGTCATATTTTATCTTCGACAAAGACAGCCATACTGACATAGGAGTAGATTCGTTGATTGTCCCGGTCACGACATTCTCATGAGTACTATGTTGTCTGGTGCAGCAGTTATGGACGCGGCTCTGCTTCTCATTGCCGGAAACGAAACATGCCCACAACCACAGACCTCCGAGCATCTGGCAGCTATTGAGATTATGAAACTCGACAAGATCATCATTCTCCAGAACAAGGTAGATTTGATGAGAGAAGAGGGTGCCAGCGCTCACTATGCAGATATCCTCAAGTTTATCCGAGGAACGGTTGCAGGAGGATCACCAATTATCCCAATTTCTGCCCAACTGAAGTTCAATATCGATGCTGTCAACGAGGCCATCGTCAATACTATTCCAGTGCCCCCCAGAGATTTCTCGATGGATCCTCAAATGATAGTCATTCGATCCTTCGATGTCAACAAGCCAGGTGCCGAAATTGAGGAACTGAAGGGAGGTGTGGCTGGTGGAAGTATCTTGCACGGTGTCATAAAGCTTGGTGATGAGATTGAGATCCGACCTGGAATCGTCACAAGGGATGAGAAGGGAGCTATCAAGTGCACACCAATTTTCAGTAGAATCGTCACGCTGAACTCGGAGAACAACGAGCTGAAGTATGCTGTTCCTGGAGGACTTATTGGTGTTGGAACTCGAATCGATCCTACGCTATGCCGTGCTGATCGTCTGGTTGGTTTTGTCTTGGGTCTGAAGGGTCGTCTGCCGGATATCTACATCGAGATCGAAGTCAACTACTACCTTCTAAGAAGATTGCTGGGTGTCAAGACCGCAGATGGGAAGCAAGCCAAGGTTGCCAAGTTAGCGAAGAACGAGGTTCTGATGGTGAACATTGGATCCACGGCTACTGGTGCGAAGGTTGTGGCTGTAAAGCAGGATGCCGCGAAGTTGGTTCTCACGAGTCCGGCTTGCACGAATGTCGGAGAGAAGGTTGCACTGAGCAGACGTATCGAGAAGCATTGGCGGCTAATAGGATGGGCTACGATTGCCAACGGTGTTACTCTCGACCCAAGCACTTCTTAGATGGGATGTATTTGCGTTGTTGTCATGGCCTGCATATGGGGAGTTGATAGAACTGGGCAAAAAAGTTCGCTCGATTTGGTACTATACTTGGCATACCATACATCGAAGATCATAGTACTACTTTTGTCTGTATGAAGCAAAATGTGAAATTACCAATATGTGTCTTGCATGCATTTAATCTGTAAACTGAATTTCATGAAACAACTTTTGAACTCAATCCATGAACTCCGGAGGAGCTGACACGGGAGTGCTAGACTTGAAGCAGTTCAGCCCTGTCAGCGTACTGTAAGCTTCCTCCGACAGAAAGAACCTTATCCGGACGTCCGTTCTCCTGTAATGAAGGAGGCTGAAGTATCTCATCCGGGCCTTCCGTAGATGTGGAGTATAATTGGAGCAATTGGAGGAAAGGTGGAGTTAATGGGTTATGTAAACGAGAGCTTATATACTCGGAGAAGTTTATTGAGACGACATGAATTGTTGATACATACATCAACACCACTCGAGTACAGTTGTGATGTTAATGTTGATGTTTTGCAAGACAGGTGATCTTGTATATGGAGTAGGTATTGAGGAACAAGTCTCGAAGCGAGTCTGCGCAACTCCGAAGTATGGGTGCCTGGCTGGATGAATCGCGTTTTTCCAATTATTGTCTGCGCCTTACTTTGTACCTGTCGTTGGTTCATATTGTGTATTGTTATCTTACCCCTATCTACCCGCAAGTGGTAATAGTACGAGTACGAGTGAGGCGTTATGGTACCACCTGGAGAGAGTCATCTCAACCCGGCGTTTGTGCAATCTGAGCTCAAGTGGACGACGAATGGACAAATGTTGGACAGAGATGACCCGACTCTGAGCGGGTGGGACAAAAAATTTCCGAATATCGTGCTTTCTTACGGCTCAGCTTGCTTCGCGACTCATTTGGTGCAACATTTTACTATAAGACTTCTCAACCACCGATTCGGCCGAAGAAATAGTGAGTCGGCGTTCGCAGCCAAGACCGTGAGTAAAGCCCTTGATTGTTCGCTCCAAACTGCCTAAAATGGTTTTGTGGAGTCATGTCAAAGTCACCAAATTTCGCGCCCCTTTCATGTCAGTGGCTCGAGTGGCTACCAAAGACTCGGGTGAACTTCCAGCCGTACATTCTCGGACAAAGAATGTGGCCAAGGCTGAGTCTAGAAAAAAGATCGCAATGACGCATTTCTAATAATGATGGCGATTCTACCCGATGAGGTTCTAAAGCAACTTTTCTTCCAGAGAGCTGAAATCCGTCCTTTGTGTTGTATCTATTGTTAACTTGACGATCATCCTCCCCAGGTTTAAAGTGGACGAGTTGACCAAGCAGCCTGGCCCTTCCATTTGCAGGCATCGTGTTCGTTTAGCTGAGTCTGGAGCCTTTGGAGATAGCGGACCCAGTCCCTTCCCGCATCGGATGTCAAGGGACGCCGAACGCCGTGTTGACTACAATAATAGAGCTGCCGTCGTCTGCCTCATCTTTTGAATTTTAACCTTCGAGTTCGCCCTTCTTGTTTTCACCCAACTTTGCCACTCCTTTCAATCATGTCGTCTTCTGTCGAGAAGGCAGCCATGGACGATTCTGCCTCCGATACCCTTAAGAGCTATAAGGCTGAGGAATCTGCTCGTCAAAGCTCGCGGTCACCCACACCAACGCCCTCCATTCGCAATGCAACGCCAAAGGCAGAGGAGGTCGTTTCGGGTGAGGAATTGAAGAAGGTCAATACCAGTGCAGAGGGAACAGAGTATCCAACCGGGCTCAAGCTTGGCTTGATTTCACTGGCTCTTTGTTTGTCTGTGTTTCTTATGGCATTGTAAGTTGTCGCAACATCTTTGCATGCTTCAGTGGCTAATATTTGTTAGGGATAATACCATTATTGTACGTACATGATACCCAGTTACTCTCGATCCATCAAACATCATAACCTTTCCTCATTGGTTCAGGACTGACTTCTAAAATAGGCGACTGCGATCCCTAAAATCACGGACCAGTTCCATTCTCTTCCTGACGTTGGATGGTATGGCTCAGCATATCTTTTGACGACAGCCTCTTTCCAATTGTAGGTGGAATGTCATGAGCAATTTCAGTGCCCAGGAACTGACCATTTTCAAGGCTCTTCGGCAAATTCTATACCGTCTTCTCCATCAAATATGTCTACCTCGCAGCAATTGGTATCTTCGAAGTGGGTAGCTTGATTTGCGGAGTAGCTCCAAACTCCATATCTCTGATCATCGGTCGTGCCATCGCTGGTATTGGTTCAGCTGGTATCTTCTCGGGCGCATTGATCATCGTCGCCTACTCGGTACCTCTCGTCAAACGCCCAATGTACTCTGGGTTTATTGGTGGGATGTACGGCATTGCCAGTGTCGCCGGACCTTTACTTGGAGGACTCTTCACCGATAAAGCTACTTGGAGGTGGTGTTTCTACATCAACCTTCCTCTGGGTGCCATCACCATGGTTGTTATCCTAATCTTCTTCAAAGCCCCCGACAGAGCAGCTGTTGCAAACCTTGGATTCAAGGCCCGCGTCAAGGAATTTGATCTTTATGGTACCGCGGTCTTCATCCCAGCCATCGTCTGCCTCTTGTTGGCGTTACAATGGGGTGGAACTCAATACGAGTGGAACTCCTGGAGAATCATCCTTCTGTTCGTGTTCTTCAGCATTTTGATCATTGCGTTTATTGCCATCCAATTCTGGAAGCCGGATATTGCAACAATTCCTCCTCCAATCATGAAGAAGCGAAGTATGTGGTCCGCGGCTTGGTTCTCCCTCTGCATGGGCTCATTCTTCCTTCTGTTGGTTTATTTCCTCCCCTTATGGTTTCAGGCCGTCAAAGGTGCTTCCGCTGTCAAATCTGGTATTATGAACTTGCCCATGATTCTCTGCCTGGTCATCGTTTCAATAGTCAGTGGTATCGGAGTTACTGTTATCGGATACTGTGAGTTAGCTTCCTTTCACTCTTGTTATTTGTGCTGACTTCATTAGATGCGCCTCTGATGATTGCATCTTCAGTCTTAGCTGCCATAGGTACTGGATTACTTTCAACGCTTACCCCAGAATCTGATCACCAGATGTGGATCGGATATCAGGCACTTACCGGCATCGGAATTGGCCTTGGAATGCAGCAACCTTTGATTGCTGTGCAAACGGTCCTCGACATATCACACGTCCCAATTGGTACCTCAATCATCATTTTTGTGCAAACACTTGGTGGTGCTCTTTTCGTGTCCATTGGACAAAATGCTTTCTCAACCAAACTTGTATCAGGTTTGGCCAAGTACGCTCCATCGATCAATCCAAAGATTGTTCTGCAAAGTAAGTACACACAGACACTGCTTCAATAACATTGCTCGAAACTAATGTCCTCTAGTTGGTGCGACCAGTCTCCAACATTCGGACAGCATTTCACAGGATGTACTTCCAGGAGTCATCTTGGCCTACAACAACGCCTTGACACATGCCTTCTTGGTTGCAGCAATTATGGCTGCATTCACCATTGTGGGAGCAGTAGCTATCGAGTGGAAATCAGTCAAAGGAAAGAAGATTGAGATGGCGGCCGCATGAGTAATGATTTTGGAGTTTTGGCATAGGATACATGGTACAGCATATTGCATATACCCAGGCGTTCTTGGAGAAAAGGATACATCTATGACATTTTAATCTCGTTTGCACTAGACGGGAAACAAACACCCTCTTCTCACTGTATAATATAGTCCAGTTCATAGGGTTGGATGAACAGATAGAGAACTCGCAACTTGGACCGAGATGATAGAAATAGAATAAAGTAATGTCCAACCATTGATAGCCAATTATGCACACTGACATGCACTGTCACCAGCGCATTTCACGTTGACAAACTAGAGATACACTGTGACAAATTAACAAGCAAGTTAGTCTGTGCCCCATACACATGCTCACTTTTATTTCAAAGCTTCATTATTTACAATAATCGACAACCTATCCTCTTAGAGATACCATTATCTGATTTACCTCCCAAGGAGAATTCATCATCCATGATAGCTAGTCGACTCCATCGTTTTTGCACGTGTCAGTGAGGTCTTGTCTACCTATAGTTACAAACCGGCTAGATCTTAGATCACAAGTTTCATTGTGATCAAATCGTTTGTTTACCAGGAGACCAAGCGTTGGAAGACGATCTTGGACTACCCTTAATTTGAGATCAAAGAAATTGATTGTAAGTTGGGAGGCTGATGCTAATGTTGACTTGTTGATATTCATCTTCGCCTGAGGCTTTCACCACAACCCCTGACAGCCCAAAAAGGTTAAGCGGCTTGCTCAAGCTTACCACCTGAATCCAACTGGAAGTGCGTCGGCGAGGCCAAATAAACATTTACACAATCAACGTACACGCACTCAAGCCATCAACAGCGTCCCAAAATTTTGAAGGGAGCTTTGATCATCACGCTCTTTCTCTGCTTACTCTGCTTCTCCCCTTTGCTGATATTGAGCACGATTGCGGGTCCCCAGCGCCCAACGCGCCGCGCATACAATCAAGATGGCGCCGGCTTTGCCTATTAAGTTTACGGAGCTGCTCCAGGTATGCGATAATTTTCTGCCGTAGACGCACAGCATTGGATTCAAACTGACCGTGATACTTAGTTGACGTCGTCCGGTATTCAAGTACGTTCCCCGAGGCTGCGAGCTCCTGAAGGTGTTTAGGAGACAGGCAACAACCGTATCAGTTTCGAACTAACATAAATTATCACAGCCTTCATCAATTGGATTCAACTCATGTGTAAGCTTCTACCGTCATGTTCTAAAGCTTCTGCCGGTGTTCTGACCGTGTGCGCAGACCCTCGAATCCGATTCCTTCATTTGTGTCCGCGAGAAGAAAGATGAAGCTTCACAACCCGAAGTCGTTATCGTCGACCTTAAGAACGGCAACAATGTCATTCGCAGACCCATTAAGGCTGATAGTGCCATCATGCACTGGACCAGACAGATTATCGCTCTCAAGGCACAATCCCGGACACTCCAGATATTCGACTTGGGCCAGAAGCAAAAGTTGAAGTCTGCTACGATGAATGAGGATGTGGTTTTCTGGAAGTGGTTCAGCGAGACATCGTTAGGTTTGGTCACAGATACAGCTGTCTATCACTGGGATGTCTTTGATCCAAACCAAGCTTCGCCTGTCGAGGTCTTCAAGAGAAACCAGAACCTCTCGGTAAGTTTGGCTTGGCTGTCATGGCAGATTTGGGCTAATGGATTCCCAGGGCTGTCAAATCATCAACTATCGTGTGAGTGATGATGGCAAATGGATGGTCGTGGTTGGTATCACACAACAACAAGGACGGGTGGTTGGTGCTATGCAATTATATTCTCGAGACCGGGGCATCAGCCAAGCTATCGAAGGACACGCTGCTGCATTCGGCACTTTACGACTCGAGGGAGCTCCGGCAGATACCAAGGTCTTCACCTTCTCTGTCCGTACTGCGACTGGCGCAAAGTTACACATAGTCGAGGTCGACCATCAAGCAACAAACCCCGTCTTCCCAAAGAAGGCTGTGGATGTATACTTCCCGGCTGAGGCAGTAAACGATTTCCCTGTAGCCATGCAGGTTTCGCAGCGATACAGCATTATCTACCTCGTCACGAAATACGGTTTCATCCACCTTTACGACTTGGAGACCGGTACCTGCATATTCATGAACCGAATTTCGAGCGAGACGATCTTCATCACAGCACCAGACGGAGAATCAGCAGGTCTTGTTGGAGTGAATCGCAAGGGACAGGTTTTGTCGGTCTCTGTGGACGAAAATACTGTTATCCCATACCTTCTCCAGAACCCTGCGAACTCGAGTCTTGCTGTCAAGCTTGCATCACGGGCCGGATTACCTGGTGCAGACAACTTGTATGCAAGCCAATTCGATCAACTCTTGAACACTGGTAGCTATCAAGAAGCTGCTAAGATTGCCGCAAACTCACCTCGTGGCTTCCTCCGAACCCCTCAGACCATCGAAAAGTTCAAGTCACTACCCGCAGCTCCAGGACAACTCTCTGTTATTCTTCAGTACTTTGGCATGCTCCTCGACAAGGGAAGCCTCAACAAGCACGAGACTCTTGAACTTGTGAGACCTGTTCTTGCTCAGAATCGCAAGCATCTGCTCGAGAAGTGGATGAAGGAGAACAAGCTTGACTGCTCCGAAGAGCTAGGTGACGTTGTGCGCCCACACGACTTGAACCTCGCTTTGAGTATCTACCTCCGTGCCAACGTTCCAGCAAAGGTTGTTGCCGCATTCGCTGAGACTGGTCAATTTGAGAAGATTGTGCCATATGCATCCCAAGTTGGCTATACTCCCGACTATGTTGTACTATTACAAAACAGTAAGCATCCTCCTCCGCCTCCTCTTAAAACAAAACATCACACTAATTCCTTCAGTTGTCCGGCTGAATGCTGAGAAAGGCGCGGAATTCGCTACTCAGCTAGCAAATCACGAAGGAGGTTCTCTTGTTGACATTGAACGTGTCGTTGATGTCTTCCAAGGACAAGGTATGGTTCAAGCCGCCACTGCTTTTCTCCTCGATGCTCTCAAGGACAACAAGCCAGAACAAGGTCACTTGCAAACTCGTCTGCTTGAGATGAACCTCATGAACGCCCCTCAAGTCGCTGATGCCATCCTCGGTAATGACATGTTCTCGCACTACGACAGACCTCGCATTGCACAATTGTGTGAACAAGCTGGTTTATCGCAACGCGCACTCGAACATTACGATGATCCCGACTCGATCAGACGTGTTGTTGTGAACATAGTAGCTACGCCCAATTTTTCCCAGGACTGGCTCACCAACTTCTTCGGCCGCCTGTCCTTGGAACAATCCTTGGACTGCCTGGATGCCATGCTGAAGACCAACATCCGCCAAAATCTTGCAGCTGTGGTTCAAATCGCCACCAAGTACTCGGATCTCCTTGGCCCCACACGACTGATCGATCTTTTCGAGAAGTACAAGACTTCAGAGGGTCTGTTCTACTACCTCGGAAGCATCGTCAACCTTAGCGAGGACCAAGATGTCAACTTCAAGTACATTGAGGCTGCCACCAGAATGGGTCAATTCACAGAGGTCGAGCGTGTTTGCAGAGACAGTAGTAAGTGACAATAACCATCCCTTCATCGCAGCATTGGCTAAGTACAACCCTAGACCACTACAACCCAGAGAAGGTAAAGAACTTCTTGAAGGAGGCTAAGTTGACGGAACAACTGCCACTTATCATCGTTTGCGACCGATTCAATTTCATTCACGACTTGGTCCTGTACCTCTACCAAAATCAGCAGTTCAAGTCGATTGAGGTTTATGTTCAGCGTGTCAACCCTGCCAGAACACCAGCTGTTATTGGTGGTCTGCTTGATGTTGATTGCGACGAGTCGATTATCAAGAACCTTCTCACGACCGTCAACCCAGCCTCCATTCCCATCGATGAGCTTGTTCAAGAGGTTGAGTCAAGAAACCGTCTGAAGATTCTCCTGCCATTCTTGGAGGCCACCCTTGCTGCTGGAAACCAACAACAAGCTGTTTACAATGCCCTTGCAAAGATCTATATCGACAGCAACAATAACCCCGAGGCTTTCCTGAAGAGTAACGATCAGTACGATCCTTTGACTATTGGTGAGTGATGCTATCGCAACAACTGATTAATGCGTTACTAACGAAGAGCCAGGCAAGTACTGCGAAAAGCGAGACCCCAACCTTGGTAAGTTCCTTATCCTTTCTCTAAATCCTCTTCACCCCACCCCCTTCCCAAAGTCACCCTACTCCTTTGGGACATTGTTTTTGTACAATCTTCTATGGGCCACCTCTTTTCGACAATTCGTTTCCCCATATTTAGAAGCACCCCGACTCTGTGGGACATTGAACTTTTACAATTTTTGGGACCATCCCGTCTCCAAAATTCCCTCCCCAAAATCACCCCCTCTTTCTGGGACATTGTATTCATGGCATCTTTTCTGCACTTAACCGTTCCTGAAATCACCCCATCTCTCTGGGGCATTGGGCTCATATGGTCTATTTCAAACCATCTTCACAGCACTAGTTAGAGTATCCGCTAACGTCTTTTCAACATAGCCTACATCTGCTACTCCAAGGGCCAGAACGATTTGGAACTCGTGAACATTACGAAGTACGTCTGATTGATTCCTCACGCCTCACCTCACAGATGTTGTGTAGATTCTCATACTAATTTATCAATAGCGAGAACTCCATGTTCAAGGCTCAGGCTCGTTACCTCCTTGAGAGAGCTGACAATGAGCTTTGGTCATTCGTGCTCAGCCAGAACAACATTCACCGCCGTTCCGTGGTCGATCAGGTCATTTCAACTGCAGTGCCTGAATCTACTGAGCCAGACAAAGTCTCGGTAGCCGTGGCTTCGTTCTTGGCTGCCGACTTGCCTGCAGAACTCATTGAGCTTCTTGAGAAGATCGTCCTTGAGCCATCCCCATTCTCGGATAATGAGAACCTCCAGAACTTACTCATCCTTACTGCAACCAAAGCTGATAAGGGACGTGTCATGGACTATATTCATAAACTTGACGCGTATAAGTAAGTCTCTCATCTGGTACTCTCTGTAGAATCTCATGCTAATATATCATTAGTGCCCCTGATATTGCCAATATTTGTATTGAGGTTGGTCTGTTCGAGGAAGCTTTCGAGGTCTACAAGAAGATCAACGACCACACAAGTGCTGCCAATGTCCTCGTCGAGCATGTCGTCAGCATTGATCGCGCACAGGAGTACGCCGAACGTGTTGAGTTGCCAGAAGTTTGGAGCAGAGTCGCCAAGGCTCAGTTGGACGGTCTCCGTGTCAGTGATGGTATTGCTTCATACATTCGTGCTGAGGATCCAAGCAACTATGATGAAGTTATCGAGATCGCTACCCACGCCGGCAAGGACGAGGAACTGATCAAGTTTCTTCGTATGGCACGAAAGACACTGCGAGAACCACCGATCGATACCGCTCTGGCTTTTGCCTATGCACGCACCGACCAGCTCAGCGAGTTGGAAGACTTTCTCAGAGGTACCAACGTGGCGGATGTTGAAACTTCCGGTGACAAAGCCTATGCCGAAGGATACCACCAAGCCGCGAAGATCTTCTTCACTAGCATCTCGAATTGGGCTAAGCTTTCGACTACCCTCGTCCACCTCGAGGATTATCAAGCTGCTGTTGAGTGTGCTCGCAAGGCAAACAACATCAAGGTCTGGAAGCAAGTCAATGCTGCCTGTGTTGACAAGAAAGAGTTCAGACTGGCACAAATCTGCGGCCTGAACCTGATTGTTGATGCTGAGGAATTGCAAGGTCTGGTCAAGCAATATGAGCGCAATGGTTACTTCGACGAGCTCATTGCTCTCCTCGAACAAGGCCTGGGTCTAGAAAGAAGCCATATGGGCATGTTTACTGAACTCGGTATTGCTTTGTCGAAGTACCACCCTGATCGTGTGATGGAGCACTTGAAGCTCTTCTGGAGCAGAATTAATATTCCTAAGATGAGTAAGACTGCTCCCAATTTATCCCCTCCAAATGAATCAACATAATAACACTGTTTGAAGTCCGTGCTACCGAGGATGCGCACCTCTGGCCAGAATTGGTCTTCCTCTACTGCCATTATGATGAGTGGGACAACGCTGCTCTCGCCATGATGGAACGTGCCGCTGATGCTTGGGAGCACCACTCTTTCAAGGACATCGTCGTTAAGGTTGCCAACTTGGAGATCTATTACCGCGCACTCAACTTCTACCTTCAGGAGCAACCTTCTCTGTTGACCGACTTACTCCAGGCTCTGACTCCTCGAATCGATGTCAACCGTGTCGTCAAGATGTTTGAGAAGTCGGATAACATTCCTCTCATCAAGCCATTCCTTCTTAACGTTCAGTCGCAGAACAAGAAGATAGTCAACAGTGCCATCAATGACCTGTTGATTGAGGAAGAGGACCACAAGACTCTGCGTGACTCGGTGGAGAACTACGACAACTACGATCCTGTCGAGCTCGCTCAACGCTTGGAGCGTCACGACTTGGTATTCTTCCGCCAGATTGCTGCTAACATCTATCGCAAGAACAAGCGCTGGGAGAAGTCAATCGCTCTCTCCAAGCAAGACAAGCTGTTCAAGGATGCCATCGAGACCGCTGCTATGTCTGGCAAGTCGGATGTTGTCGAGGACTTGCTCCGATATGTAAGTTTCACCAAACCACTGCTCATGCTTAATACTGACTCTGTCTACAGTTCGTCGATATTGGCAGCCGTGAATGCTATGTTGGTATGCTTTATGCATGCTACGATCTCATCCCAATCCATGTCGTTATGGAGATATCTTGGCGCCATGGTCTCACCGACTTCACAATGCCATTCATGATCAACTATCTCGCTCAACAGAGCTCTACCATTGAGATGTTGAAGAAGGACAACGAGGAGCGGAAGACCCGGGAGAAGTCTCAGGAGAAGGAGGACAACAACACTCCCATCCTTGGCGGAAACCGATTGATGATCACGGCCGGCCCAGCTGGACGCCAATCACCAGCACCGTTTGCGCAGACCAACGGCTTTGCACCACAAGCCACCGGATATGCCGGGTTTTGAGGCAATGGTTGGGAGTGACGAAGGGTATACAAAATAATGAACCGGAGCATATTTGGGTTGTACCTCTTTCTGATTTTCACAGCGGGGTTTATTCACGGACATGTCTCATAGGAAGCCTCATTATGAGTGTAGTTGTAGTCTTCATGCATTGGGTGGCTTCTTCGTGTGTGGAACCACTTCTGATGGAATGAGGCACATTGTAATTGATAGGAGCGTTAATTGCTTTTCTGCACTAGCTTTTCTAGATTCTCTTGAGATGTATTTTGAGAAAAGCTTTTGAACTCTGCATGGATGTCTTACACTATGTGACGTGCGTTTGAATCAGGAAGGTTCTGAGTTGTGATAAGAGCCTCCTATGGTCAAGTATGATTGGATGCTCGGGGCATATTTTTGCAACTGCATGATCTACATGAGGCTGATGCCGAGAGAGTGGAAAAGCTTTTACAGAATCTAGGTTTTGTAACCCGTGAGCTGACGAACTTTCGATACACCGCCTCTGACTCTACCACATGCTATATATTTTCTTTTCTAATGCGCGGCTTTCATCGGACGGACTCGTACTGAGTGAGCAAGATTCGCCAGAGCTGATCCCTGCCCTTTGAAGCCGATGATCGGGGGTTTCGGTAGGCCAAATGACGAGAAGACGAGGTTACGGACGGACTTTTTCTTGACGAGGCTCTGACCATGCCGGAGAGATGATTTTTTTTTCTTTCCTTTCCTGGTCACTCGCGTAGGCCAGGCCGAGGCGGGATTTGCGTGTGCAACGCACTTGAGGAGGACAAGCTACTTGGCTGCGCGAGCTTGCGGCCGTGGGCACTTGGCTGTGAACCCTGCCGTCTCGGTACTGCAGGAGTGAGCAAAGTGAGAAGGTTCCATCTTGGATTCCCCGGTGCAGTCTTTTTCTCTTGGACGTTTCTTCATGGACAGGGGGAGGTGGAGATCATTGAATGAGAGGAGGATGGGAATTCCGCGGTGAGGTTAAATGTTTTTTGTACGGTGATAAAAGAAGCTCCGATATATGCCCAGGATGGCTGGTGATATGTGACCCGTGAGCTCGGAGAGTGGTTTTTATGCTAGCAGTTATGTCATAGCCTCCCCTGATAGCCTTATCGTGGGGGAGCAGATCGATAGAGCTAGATACCGGGAGCGTTGTGCATCTTTTGAAGAATAATTGCATCACGTTATCTGTAAATAAACGCAGCGGATCTCACCTGCAGCAGAAATGTCAGGATTGCGTCGCACGGGATTGGATCATCTCGCCCACGTCAGATCTTGTTTCCATATCATCCGCTCTCCATTGGCAGTGGGGGCAAGAGCGACTGTCAGTGTCGAGGAACTAGGTATTCATATCTGTGGAAGGCTGGTCCGGCAGGCACGGTGACGAGGGAGGGGGGAGCGACAAGACAAGGACAAGACTTCCACCCCACCGAGCTACGACGCCAACAAGAGCTCTCCAAACACAGCACAGCACAGCACAGCACAGCAGCAAAACACTCGCACTCATCTCGCACCTTCCTGGCTCTAGCTCTAGCTCTGGACACGCCGTAGCTTAAGCTTGGGAAACAAAAGCCTCGCTGCTGCCCTCCTTCCTCTTTTCCTCTTCTTCCATTCTCGACATTCCTCCCAGCATCTCTAGCATTGCTGTTCTTCCGTTCGCCCATCCATTGTCCTCTGTTCTGCACCACATCCCTCTCGCCGATCGCAGCTCGTGAAGCTCATTCACAACCCCTCCCCCTCCATTCGGTTCTAGCTCGGCACAGCACAGCACAGCTATCAGTTAAGAGCAGCGCCCGCCAACCCGGCCCTCATAGCTTTATTGTTCCCCTCGAGAGCTCTCCTCCGCATCAACAAACACCGAACATCGCCGCAACCATGGCCGCACCGCACGACGAGCACAATCCCAATGGCGGCTACAGCGAGGTCTTCGAGGAGGGCAAGGACGCCGGACAGGCGCAGACCATTCATCGCATCCGTGCCAATTCCAGCATCATGCAGCTGAAGAAGATTCTCGGTGAGTTTCCGGCACTCCGCAGAGACAGTGTCAGAGCTCATTGAGCTTTACCGTCGGGGATGACGTTTGCTGACGGTGTTTCTTCCCATCCTGCAGTCGCCAATCGAGGAGAGATTCGTAAGTAGACCCTGATACAGAACCTGTTGTGTCCCACGGAAAGCTGATCTGGTGTAGCTATCCGTGTACGTTATCTGTGCTTGGCGGGGTAATTGAGCTTACTGACTTGCTTCTTCTGCGATAGATCTTCCGTACAGTAAGTCCCTCAACCCGAAAATTCATTGTTTGAGGAATTGTGGGAATCATGCAGGTGCTGACTCGTTTCTTAGGCCCACGAACTCTCTCTGCAGACTGTGGCAGTTTTCAGGTACACAATAGGCGGTTCCTCACGATTGGAGTACAAGGAGCTAACGCACTGTCAGTTATGAGGACCGACTTAGCATGCATAGGCAGAGTCAGTATTCACTCAATGGCCAAGCTGCCAAGGTCGGACAATTGCTGATCATGATGTGTACACTGCAGAAGCCGATGAAGCTTATGTTATTGGAAAGCGCGGTCAATATACACCTGTGGGAGCATACTTGGCAGGAGACGAGATTATCAAGATTGCTCTGCAACATGGTGTACAGATGATCCATCCAGGTATGATTCACATCTGCCAGATTCAATTGAGGTCTGACAAGTCTCACAGGTTATGGTTTTCTCTCTGAAAACGCTGAGTTTGCTAAGAACGTCGAGAAGGCTGGTCTCATCGTATATTACACTTACTCCGTATACTGGAGAATATCTGCTGACTATACATTCTAGTTCGTTGGTCCCTCTCCTGAAGTTATCGATTCCCTCGGTGACAAAGTCTCTGCGAGAACAATTGCCATCAAGGCTGGTGTCCCTGTTGTTCCCGGTACCGAAGGCGCTGTGGACAAATTTGAGGATGTGAAGAAGTTCACCGATGAATATGGTTTCCCAATCATCATCAAGGCAGCATACGGAGGTGGTGGACGTGGTATGCGTGTTGTCCGAGAGCAAGGAACCTTGAAGGATTCCTTTGAGAGAGCTACTTCCGAAGCCAAGTCTGCTTTCGGTAACGGCACAGTCTTCGTTGAGAGATTTCTCGACAAGCCCAAGCACATTGAAGTTCAACTTCTTGGAGACAACCAAGGAAATGTCGTTCACTTGTACGAGCGTGATTGCTCTGTCCAGAGAAGACATCAAAAGGTCGTCGAATTGGCTCCTGCTAAGGATCTGCCAGCTGATGTCAGAGATTCTCTTCTGGCAGATGCTGTAAAGCTTGCGAAGTCAGTCAACTACCGCAATGCTGGAACAGCAGAATTCTTGGTTGATCAGCAAAACCGATACTACTTCATCGAAATCAACCCTCGTATCCAGGTCGAGCACACCATCACTGAGGAGATCACCGGAATTGATCTCATCGCTGCTCAAATCCAGATTGCGGCAGGTGCCACACTGGCTCAGCTCGGTCTGACCCAGGACCGTATCTCTACGAGAGGTTTCGCTATCCAATGTCGTATCACCACTGAAGACCCTTCCAAGGGCTTCTCACCCGACACTGGAAAGATTGAGGTCTACAGATCTGCTGGTGGTAACGGAGTCCGCCTTGACGGTGGTAATGGATTTGCAGGCGCAGTCATCACTCCTCACTACGATAGCATGCTGGTCAAGTGTACTTGCCATGGTTCCACATACGAAATCGCTCGACGGAAGATGCTTCGCGCTCTTGTCGAATTCCGTATTCGTGGTGTCAAGACCAACATTCCCTTCTTGGCTTCATTGCTTACTCACCCTACCTTTATCGAAGGCAACTGCTGGACCACCTTCATTGATGATACCCCTGAACTTTTCGATCTCGTTGGCAGTCAGAATCGCGCTCAAAAGCTTCTTTCCTACCTTGGAGATGTGGCCGTCAATGGCAGCAGTATCAAGGGACAGATTGGAGAGCCCAAGTTCAAGGGTGATATTATCATGCCAGAACTCTTCGACGACGCTGGCAAAAAAATTGACACCTCTGTGCCATGCCAGAAGGGCTGGAGAAATATCCTTGTTGCTGAAGGACCAGAGGCATTTGCCAAAGCCGTCCGCAAGAACAAGGGATGTCTTCTCATGGACACCACTTGGCGTGATGCTCATCAATCGCTGTTGGCCACTCGTGTTCGAACAGTTGATCTCCTGAACATTGCCAAGGAGACCAGTCACGCATACAGCAACCTCTACTCTCTGGAATGCTGGGGAGGAGCAACTTTCGATGTTGCCATGCGTTTCCTCTACGAAGATCCTTGGGACAGACTCCGAAAGATGCGCAAGCTGATTCCCAACATTCCTTTCCAAATGTTGCTTCGAGGTGCCAACGGTGTCGCATACTCTTCTCTCCCAGATAATGCCATCTACCACTTCTGCGAGCAGGCTAAGAAGCATGGTGTCGATATTTTCCGTATCTTCGATGCTCTAAATGACATTAACCAACTCGAGGTTGGTATCAAGGCGGTTCACAAGGCTGGTGGTGTTGTTGAGGGTACTGTGTGCTATTCTGGTGATAGTAAGTTGACTCCCTTTCTTTCATGGATAATCAGGAGCCGAGCTCCTCGCCCCCAAATCACATGCATAATCTCATACTAACTGTGAATAGTGCTCAACCCACACAAGAAGTACAACTTGGAGTACTACCTTTCTTTGGTTGACAAGCTTGTGGACCTCAAGATCCATATCCTCGGCATCAAAGATATGGCCGGTGTTCTCAAGCCTAGAGCAGCAACCCTCTTGATCGGAGCAATCCGGAAGAAGTACCCAGATCTTCCGATTCACGTTCACACTCACGACTCGGCTGGAACCGGTGTTGCTTCGATGGTGGCTTGTGCTAACGCAGGAGCTGATGCCGTCGATACCGCAACCGACAGCTTGTCTGGCATGACTTCGCAACCGAGCGTTGGTGCCGTTCTCGCTTCATTGGAGGGAACTGATCTTGACCCTGGTCTCAATGTTCACCACGTCCGTGCTATCGACACCTACTGGGCTCAACTCCGACTCCTGTACTCGCCATTCGAGGCAGGTCTTACCGGTCCTGATCCCGAGGTTTACGAGCACGAGATTCCCGGTGGTCAATTGACCAACATGATGTTCCAAGCCTCTCAACTTGGTCTCGGTGCTCAATGGGCAGAGACCAAGAAGGCTTACGAGCAAGCCAATGACCTGCTTGGTGACATCGTCAAGGTCACACCTACTTCCAAGGTTGTTGGTGATTTGGCTCAATTCATGGTCTCCAACAAGCTCAACTTTGACGATGTTCAAAAGAAGGCTGCCGAACTTGATTTCCCAGGCTCGGTTCTTGAATTCTTCGAGGGTCTCATGGGTCAACCATACGGTGGATTCCCTGAACCACTGAGAACCAATGCTCTCCGTGGCCGTAAGAAGCTCGACAAGCGACCTGGTCTTACCTTGGAGCCTCTTGATCTCGCTCAGATCAAGAGAGACATCTACAACAAGTACGGCAGCGTCACTGAATGTGATGTCGCCTCCTACGCCATGTACCCCAAGGTCTTTGATGATTATCGAAAGTTTATCCAGAAGTACGGTGACCTCAGCGTTCTTCCCACCAGATACTTCTTGTCTCGACCTGAGATTGGAGAGGAGTTCCACGTTGAGCTTGAGAAGGGTAAGGTCCTGATCTTGAAGCTTCTTGCTGTTGGTCCTTTGTCGGATACCACTGGTCAGCGTGAAGTCTTCTACGAGATGAACGGTGAAGTTCGCCAAGTTACTGTGGATGATAACAAGGCTGCGGTTGAGAATACTAGCAGACCTAAGGCGGATCCAGGAGACAGTAGCCAGGTCGGTGCACCAATGGCTGGTGTTGTTGTTGAGTTGAGAGTCAAGGAGGGTGGTGAGGTCAAGAAGGGTGATCCTCTTGCTGTTCTCAGTGCTATGAAGATGGTAAGTCCCCTTAACACTAGGAACACGAACGTCGCTAATGTGATAAACAGGAAATGGTCATCTCAGCACCACACGCTGGTAAGGTTGGAAGCGTCCAGATCAAGGAAGGTGACTCTGTCGCCGGATCTGATCTCATTTGTAAGATTCTCAAGCCGGGAGAGTAAATTAGTAGATGAGATGGAATTCAGCGCGGTGCTTTTTGGAGCTTTGGTCAAAATTATTATGTGGCGAAAAGGAGGTTTGGTGAAATGGTGCCTAGACTGTGGTAAGCAATGAGAGGGACGGATTATGACGGCTTGGAAGTTTGACACGGAAGGTTGTATGTCTTCATGAAGAGAATGAATTATACCTATTTCACAACTTTGTGTCTGGTTTCGTGAGTGACTTTGATTTTGGGAAGGTCGGATTGTGAATGAGACACTTCGAAGAGAAAGAAAGGCAAAGTACTCCAGAACATTTCATTGTCGGAATACCTGAAATGTACTCGGAGCATTTTCGAAACATAGCATTTCTTTGGAATCTAGCTCGTGCTCCTTTCATATCTTCACTCAATAGAAGAAAGAAAAAGCCGCAATCTCCTCAAAAGCAATTAATTTCATGAACTGATACAATTGTTTGAAATGTATAATTATATATATAATTAT
The DNA here is from genome assembly GCA_000292665.1 of Helotiales sp. EF0021. Classification (NCBI taxonomy): domain Eukaryota; kingdom Fungi; phylum Ascomycota; class Leotiomycetes; order Helotiales; species Helotiales sp. EF0021. The sequence goes on from AIET01000437.1 coordinate 271,850, forward strand.
ATAACCTTCTCCACCTCAATCAACACTGTATGTAATTTACTATTTATCCCTGGCATCTTGGCCTTTGCCTTTTAATTTTGATTTTGATTTTTTTTTTTATATATTTTGTTTTTGGTTGTTTATAGGTTTCCGGTCTCGATGCAACATGCAACGTGTATCTTTTAGTGTATGTGCTGATTTGTAAGAGGTTATTATAGGGGATGTTGGGGGGGGAGGGAATTGGTGGTTTCTGGGTGGTTGTTTTGAGTTGGTGGGATTGTGGGTAGTATTAAGTATGGGTAGAAGATGGTTGAGAGGGGTGAGAGGGGTGAGAAAGTTGATAGGTTCGGGGACGTGGTGTTTTGTTTGTTGTATTCTTGCTAGGAAGTGGAAGCGGGAGTAGGTCTGGAGTTTTGGGATTGGGGGTTGTGTAAAGGGATTTAGAGATTGTGTTATGTTGTAGATGTGAAGTGTTGATCTTTGTGTACTTTGAGAAGGTGTGTGCTCCTTTGTGGTTTTGGAGAGCCAGGACATCGAGGTAGATAGCTTAAATGCAGCTTAGGGGTAGTGAAGTCGGAATAGCGAGATCTTGATGACCAAAAAATTGGGACTCATGATCGTTGGAACATCAGCATGGACTTTTGTTGGTGCTGGGTGTTGTGTAGATGTGGTGGGTCTATTTGGATGGATTGGGTGTTCCTAACTCTGATGTTGTAGTTGGCGGCATGCTGGTATGCTTGATTTGATTATGGAGGTGGAGAGTGAGGGAGTGCACATTAGGGATCGGATGAGGTGAGAAATATTGTAATTGTGGAAGCAGGTAGGAGGATACTATGGAGAACTAGATGTGCTAAGGTCGTGGTGGCATTTGCTAGAGAAGAGAAATGTCTATAAAATCTAAAAGACTTCGTTGAAAGTTGTCCAGATTGTCCCGCCATTTTCGGATATCACTCTCGAACAGGCAAAGGTGTTTTGAAAGCATGACAGTCTAATAATAAAGGTCTTGCAAAAGGAGAAGTAGAACATGAAGCTTTGGAACATCGTTGTGTTTCGCACAAATATAGAGGAAACAACAAAATGGAGATAAAGAACAAGTAAGCTACAACAGCAATTTCCCGGATCTTCAACAGATAGATCCAGCCATTTGATTGTATCCTCTTCAAGACGATAGATTTGAGGCCGAGGTGTAGCTCTTACGGGCTCGTCAAGTTTTGCAAGTCCTCGACGGTCATTTCGACGTCAATACCTTCGCCTGCCGAAGTGTCATTCCATGACACGAGTATCCCAGCACGTCCTATGAAGTGTGAGGGCTTGTCCTTTTCAACATCAGGGCGGGTTACTGCTATGCCTTGGAACCTCGAGAAGCCGCAGATCATGTCCCCGACCTCTGTTCCAATTGGAGCAAATCCCACATTGACTACATCATACCACTCCACGCGGTCACCTCTATAACATAGACTTTGCCCCTTGGACATGAAGAAGACACAGTCTTGTAGGTCGTCTCGTAGAATAATGTGCCTTGCGCCACGAATCACTTGCCAGAGTTCATCTCCCAGGCCGTCAATCTTGGTTGGATCTTCTATCGACATCACACGGCTGTACCTTTGTCTTTCGTCTCTAACTTGATTGGGGAGCTTCTGTATCTGAGAGCTTCTTGTGTGTCTCAGGCCACTTTCGAGTCGCTTGATGGTCTCGTTCGTAGGGAAGTGGAATAAGACCGTATCCAAGACCCTCGTCATTCTGTCAATACCCGGGGGCTCGATTACAGACATAAAAACTCTTCTGAATATCGATGGAGATTCTCCAATCATTGTTATTGGAGGAGTGGTCGCAATGATATTCCACGTGCACGAGCCACGAACAGAGAAAGTGAAGTCGTAAGAGCCAGTATATTCGGCTACTGGACGCTCTTCAGCCACCAAATGGGCACTCAACTGTTGGTGCAAAAGCGTTGACTGTAATAATATGTCCTCGTCCCCAGGACGGTGATATCGACAGTAGTGGCAGAGAATTTGTCCACATAAGGTGTATGTGCTGATGGAGTAATCTATTGTAACAGATGCGCGACAACAGTCGAGCGCCAGACTAAGTAGACCAAATACTCTGTCTCGAATATCTGCACATTGTGTGTCTTGGTGCGCGTTGATCACGTCCAACAGCGTGGCCCTTTCCGACGTTCTCGAACCGAGTCGTACACTGCGGGTAATTGCAATTGCTAAGGCTTTGTTGTGTATATAGGGTTTTTGCGGCCACCGCCCCTTGAACATAACCTTCAACAGAGAGAAGTCTTGGCTTCGGAATGGCCATTTGCAGGTTGAGAGCCCACATTGGATGGTGACTTCTGCGGCCAGCACAATTTCCTGGATAACCCATAACCTGGACCAATAGGGATGTGCGTATAGATGACGATGGCCCATAAAAGCTTGGAAAATACACGACTTTGTACCCCTTTCCTGCTCGATGTCTTCAATTGCTATTCTAATGCGATTTTCTTTGTCATCAACTCCTAACCAGATACGGACACTTTGAGCATTCGAGTATATGTTGCCCATCTGTGCGACTTGATGACCTCGTTCACTGTCGTTGTCCTGATCAATACAAAGAGCATCGATCCAAAGAATTCGTTCCTCGTCTATGAACCTCATATGCTTGAGCGCCTGCCATAGATTGTTCCGAACTGATCGCTTGTGGCCGTCGAGGTCGAGTACCAAAGGATCATCTTCGGAGCCCCACATGTATGATATTGCTTCGTATTGAGGCTTTTTCGATAGATTTGTGAGGAGTAATTTGCAGTAGATATCGTCCTCTAGTTGACCAGGCTGAAGGACCAAAAGCCTGATTGATTCTCTTTCGATCAAGGGCTGGTAGGGTTGGTCTAAGATTGGTATTCGATTCATGTTGCTCTTGTAGAGATGTGAGTTGGAAGCCTATCCCTGGTCGATGCGAGAAAATAGATTGAGCTGAGGTGTTGAAGGAGAGCAGAAGGCAAGGTCGGAAGAACGCTGAGGCAGCCATGGATGCACACCACTTCGCTTGGTGACCAATGGCCAGCTTGGTATCCAATGCATCTACGAAGTAGCTAACATATTGCTCGACGGCATATCATAGTATAAGTTTCAGTATCATTGTAGGATACCGAAGAGGAATGAGTTGCGAGAAGAAAGTAGAGAAGCTTAAAGTGAATCACGCTACTACAAATGAGGAAGTGACGATGCTCTCGATGAGGTTGGCTACAGCCCAATTTGTGAATGGTTAATCAGACGAGGCGGTTTGGGGAAGTCTCTCTTGGCTGAATTCCAGCTCAAGTCTTACTTGATTTGTCTGCTATGCGGAAAAATTGAAATGAGGCGATAATGATCGACAAACAAAAATTGTACGACTGGTAGTGAATCATGATTCAGCGCACTATCCTAATTGACTTCGATGAGCAGCAGCCCTACTCGACGAGCTATTCTGAAGATACAGTTGAGACCTCAGTATCACCCTGTACAGATGCCAAGCTCATTGTCAATATCATCCGGATAGGAACGGTCATGAGATAGAAATGGCATTGAAGCAGGGCCTAGGACGGGGTGCCCGAAGGTTCTGGCTTTGGATAGGTACATTGGGCTAGCTGTACAGGCATCGATCTTTGATGATTGAGGGGCGGAAATCGCAGGATATCTGTTATGTCCTCCCACAATGCCGATAGCTTCAGAAGTGTGAGCTTCGTAGATGACCGTACAGGATAATATGGGATTGTTGATGTGTCCGGAAGTTGTGTGAATCAAACAGTGCGTGGAAGTTCAAAGGCTCCATTTGAGCTCCGTTGATGAGCTGATTCAGAACTTGCAAGACTCTCACCAGGGCGAGGTGTATCAGCTATGTGACTTTTACGAATTCAATAGGTGTTGATAAAAACGGTGGTCAATTAAGACTCCACATTCAAGATTCAGATTCAACGGGGACGCAAGAAAATGCTATGAGGCAAAGTGGAGCAAATTGAACGACAACAGAACTCTCACATAAAGAGAAAAGTAGATGCACGGATGCCATGAGTATAGCACACCTTGCGCACAATTGTTTGGGGGTACATATAAATACAAAGCTTGATAGCATTGCAAAAAAGAGCCATTTTGATCTGCAGTGCAGGGGAACGGACAATAGAAAAGGCCGGTAACAGATTCCGAATGCTATTGTTAATGACAACAAGAGGTAATCCAAACGTCTTTAGAACTATCCCGAAGAGCCCAAGTCAGGGATCTCTTCAATTCTCAATTGCCGAAACCATTGAAACTGCCAACCAGACGAAATGTTTATTAGAACATAATTTATGGTTTCAGTAGGGAATGAGGCTCTTTCACGGGCTCGACAGGTTCATCTCGCAAGAAATGTGATTCGTGCCAACCATTTGCCACCGGCGTCCAGACTCATGCAGCCAGCGCTTGCCTCGGCCGCAGACGAACCCTTCGCTCCCACCAGATGCCGCATCTCGCGCATGTGTCAAAAAGGGTCCAAACCATGGGATGACGACGGGGCTCAGGCTTATGATTGCGCCCCAATTCGCGACGTAACCATAGTGCAGAAATGAACCTCAACAATTGCCCGATATGAGGAATATATCTGATTTCCACTTCAACCTTCACATGAATGTCCCGAGCGCATAAGACAAAGAAATTGATCGTCAGAGACAACGCACCGCACCGTCTTCCGATAACCGACCGACCTCAACAAACTGTGGAGATTATTTGCCTTTGCCCAGACTCCGGGATCTACACCAACTCATCGACGAATTGTCACTCTTCTCTCTCCTCGTGCTCTACTGTATGGCCATTTGACCAGCGCCCTCTCCCTTTTCTCTACTTTACAGCTGCTCGAACTAGTCGTCATCCACGCGTAACGATACCGTACTCTCACTACTGCAAGCTTCAAGCCCGGACCCTATACAATACGAACAACCCCGCCTCCACTCCTTATTTTGAATCCTCGAATCTCTAGACAATATGGTCATTTGTGCAAGCCCAAGCTTGACCGTTGAGTCGTATGAGGGCCTGGAGAATGTGACAGCAGCTAGTACCAGTACTGGGTGGGAAGATGGAAATAAACCGGCGTACAAAAGGAGGCATTCGAGCTTCCATCCAAGGCGGAAGAGCGACGGCGGGATGGATGGGGATGATAGATTACTGATCAAGGTATACTGCATTTGAGAGCTTCAGAAGATCACGGACTGAGCACAATAGGTCGATATTTTTCTCTCGGAGCTGGAGAGAAGGTTAGATTTCCTTGAGGATTATGGAAACCTCAACTTCGATGCCGGAATCTCGCGGGCATATGCTACATTACAAGCCGTACGGGCACACTGCTCGCAGGTCTCAGGAGAAGTGATAGGTGCTGGAAGGAGGAGAGCCAAAGTCATGGTAGAAACGGTCGAATCAAGATATCAAGATGCATTAGCTGCCAAGGAAACGATGGGCGAGAAGATAACGACCGGAATCGGACTGCTGGAAACCATACTATCGGATTTCGAAAGCAGAGCGTATAAAATGCGAGAGCAAGGTTTTGCCGGTGCAGCAGGGACGCTGATGGATGAGGGACGAAGGGTGGTTGATGAGGGAGTTCACAGAGCCAGAGGGGTAGTCGATGAAGGTATTGAGAGGGCAAAGAAGACTGCCCTCTCTATGGAAGAACATATTGCACGAGCCGTTGCCCGAGCACGAGAAAAAGGCCTCATCAGATACGAGGATCTACCTATACCCTGGAGAGTCAACCCTCATATTGTGAAGGGATATCGCTTCAAAGAGACCAAGGCCGACTGCGTTCGATCCATGTTCTGGATCTCAAACGAGCTGGTCAATATCTGGTCCCATGCTATCGGCCTTTTCATTGTCCTGGCTATCGCATTCTATTTCTACCCAACCAGCGTCAATTTCTCTCTTAGCACCAAAGTCGACGTTGCCATCGCTGGAGTCTTCTTCTTCGCAGCTTGTAAATGCCTCGTCTGCAGTACAATGTGGCACACAATGTGCGGAGTCGCCGACCAAACACTCATGGAACGATTCGCTTGTGTGGATTACACCGGTATCTCGCTTCTCATCGCAGCCTCGATCATGACGACAGAATACACAGCGTTCTATTGCGAACCAATAAGTCGATGTATCTACATGGGCGCCACAGCAACCCTCGGCATAGGAGGCGTAATCCTTCCCTGGCATCCAACTTTCAATCGAGCCGACATGGCATGGGCAAGAGTAGCATTCTACGTCACTCTCGGAGCAACAGGTTTCGCACCAGTCCTACAGCTGAACCTCACTCGAGGCGGTACCTGGGCATGGGCATTCTACGCACCGATAGCGAAGAGTATCACTGTCTACCTCGTCGGGGCCATCGTCTACGCAAGCCAGATCCCTGAACGCTGGTGTCCTGGAGCTTTCGATTATATTGGTGGCAGCCATAATCTCTGGCATTTTGCTGTGCTGGGAGGGATTCTGTTTCATTATAATGCTATGCAAGAGTTCTTCTCCGGAGCTTTTGCTAGGGCGGAGAATGGGTGTGCGTTGTATTGATTGTTGCGGGAGATGAGAATAATAGTGTTCGAATTTGTTTGTAGGGCATGGCGATGGCGATGGCGTTTTCGGGTTGTCGGTGCATTTCATGGGTTTCGGTTTTCGGGCATAGGAGACAGGAAGAAGGCGAGGTGGAAAGGAAATCAGGAGGGAAGGATAGATGTGAAGTCCATTCACTAAATGTATAGCATTTACATCCTATCAGTAATCCCCTTTTACTCAATCTCTTTATCTTCACTAGCCTATTCCTTCCATCGTCATCCCGCATTTCTCCTTATACGACCTCTGAAACTCATCTAGAAGCTACAGAGCAATCATCTCATATCTTTTTATACACTCTGTTGCATTCTGTTGCACGTCGTCGACATCTCTAAGCATCTCTCTCACTGCTATAGTCAAGGGCATATACACCTGCTTCTATGCCGTCCCGTCCCGTGCTATACCTACCTTGTTTCCTTTCATGAGTTCATCCCTTTCTCCAGCCGCTGTTGGAGAATAGGCGCGTTGGGCCGAGCCGCTTGGTTGCCGTCCGTTATCTTGCACTTATCTTTCAGATCTGCACGTCTGCAAGAGTGCGAGAAAGAGAGAGAGATCTTGTTGCAGATCGCACTCCCCTCCTTTTCTCCCCTCCTTCTACCCGGAGATCACCATCCAATATCGAGTATCTAGCACTAAACAGGCACATACCACTGCAAAGTTTCGGAGATATATACGAGATGAAGGAGAATATCTACCAGTTAGGATCTACGCGGAGGTAAAGATGTTGGATTGTTGCACGTCGTACCAGATTGCCGAAAAGGCTATGTTCGTTTTGAGGAGATTTGGGCCGTGTGTCCGAAGAGTGGTTTGCTCTGGGGATGGGTTTAGCTGTAAGTGCTGTGGCTGCGTGTGTGAGAGGTGTGTGCATGATGTAATTGCTGTATGGTAGTGGGAATTATTGGGAGTGAAAGCCCTTGCTCGCGAGCCGCATTCTTTAGCGGGAAAAGATTCTGGGTTCAAAAATGGGTTGTGTTTAGGCAGATTGGTATTGCGTCTTGTGGCTTTTAGGCCTACCGGTAATGACATGGCTTGGCAGTAAATGGGAGGATCGTGATTGAGAGAGATAGACGAGGTGAGATGATATATAAATAGCTCGCGTGGCTGGTTATGATGTGCAGCTCGTTGCTCGTTTGGCAATATATGCAAGTCACTCTCGGAGTGGGTTCCGAGATATGGTCTACGTCGTTGAAGGTTTGAAGCCGGCCTGGTAGCGAAGCGGGTAAGTGGCCGGGTGAAAAGGAGGTGTATTTGGAACCGAGATTTAGAGATGATAGTTGATGATGGGGATTGAATGTATACTGTACTTGGATGCGGTGAGTTTATCGAGTAGGTGGATCATAGAAGATGAAACCGTGGATCACTGGGCAAGATCTGCTTGTATGGTTCAGGACTTCTTCTTGTCCGGTTTGGTAAGCTGAATATCTCTCTCGTCACTATCATTTACAACTTCTGGGGCTCAATAAAGGTGTATTGAGATGATGAGCTTTTCGTGAATAAGTAAGCCAGTAACTGCTTCTTTCCGAGAAGAACCTCTCGCCACTGGTGGTCCACATTGCAAGATCGATTCCCCATCCTACATCAAATGCATCTTCACACTTCGTAGCGAAAAAAACCCTCAAAATAAATCATGCCAGCAAAACTCCTCCAGTCTATCCTACCACTCATTCTCATCATCGTCTGCCTTACAACTCCTGTCTTCTCCATCCCCACCACCTCCTCGAAAGGAATCTACTACCTAACCAACTGCTTGCTAAACACCACCACTCCCTTCAAACACGCAGAGATAGACTACTACTCCTCCCCACCAACTCTCTTCCCAGCATCGAAACCGCCTCTCATTTCAATTCTCAATCCGACGAACTCAATCGATTATGAAGATGGGACGTGGAGAACGAAAATTGGATCACCGTTTAATTTGACGGTTGTGATTGGGACGGATGCTTATACGGCGAAGGAGGGGATGGTGGTTGGGAATGCTGTTGTAGGGGGAGGGATGGAGGAGGAATTGAGTTGTGTGAGGTTGAAGAGGGTGGTGGTGTATGAAGATGAGGAAGGGAATGAGAGGTGTTATGCTGATTATGCTTGTTTATGAGGTTGTGGTGAATGAAGGAAAATATTCGAGTGTTTTTGGGACAATATACTTGTTTAGAAACCGACATTGGGGCTTCTAGTACTAGATTGTGGGGGAGAAACAGAGACAATATCAAACTGCCAGAGATCCGGACGTATAGGATTCTAAGATGTAAGTTGCTGGCACAGCTGCTACTTTTGCGAAATGTTGGTGCAAGAGGAGAGTGACCAGAAAGAGATACCTTCTTTATTGAAGACAGAGACTTGAACGCACTCACATGTAAATCGTTTGTGCTCATTTTTAATCTGAATGACGGGTCGCCCGTTTAGCAAAGCTTATCTTCATTCTCTGCAATTGGTGGCTTTTGTGTAAGGTAGCAGTTTATGAAGGTGTACAATAAGAGCAGCATCTATATATTTGTTCTCAGCATGTTCTTGCGACATCAACTCTTACTCTCAAAGGTAGCAGTGAGCGCCCACTGTTGTAATTCAGTATACTAGATTCGCCGAAATATGATGATCAATCAAGATCTTAACTGCTGGGATGCCAGACGAGAGAATAAGCAGAACACTTCATGCCCGGTTCACTAAGTTATACCCCCTCAATGACATATAACAGTGACTCAGGCGCTGTGAGTGAAGTAATTCCTCAGCTGCTGTGACGACATATAAAAGGCTGAAAGTCAATGATTCACGCATTCGTTTCAGTTACGTCAATCGTTGTAGCGCTGTCAGACGTTATAGTGAGTACCAGTCGCATGTCCTTCCAAAGCGTTATCGAAAGTATAAAGAGCAAGACTATGCTCTGACTTCTGATCCGCAGCTCAAGCAATATACCCATACTTACTGCTTATGCCATGTCACCCATAAGAAAGGAACCTGAGCTCGCACATGTGGTTGGAGAGGTGAAAACCAGCTTGAAGCAAAGCTCGGGATAATGAGGTACACGGTCGAGAATCGTTGTCTTGAACGACCTGTTGCATGGCCAGGCCACATCTGCAGATGTTGACAACACCAGAGCGGATGACAACACATTATGCTTTGCCCACGACCACCAGGCACTTATGCTTTCTTGTCTGAGATAAGTAGCAGCGCAAGATCAGTTGACAGCATTAGCAATTTGACACTGGAAAGAAAATGCTCAGGCTTCTTATTATATGACTAACTTGTCATAGAAAGCCTTGCCATTTCTATCTTGTACATAGTAATGCGTGGCACTTGTCGCCATGTTCAAGCGTATATTCACGCTCTTCTCTTGCGGATAGTTATAAGGATAGAAACCTGACTGGCGTTTCAGGTTCTTATATACCCTGTGAAGCGGGCCAGTGAACGACCCCGGCTCCACGACTCTGCTTCACCTTCTTCTACATTTAGCAGGACGTTCAAGTGAAAATAGCCTTTGTTGGTCTAAATTGCAGGCAATGGGGCTTTGGAGATCGCATGAGGCAGTATCGAAGCGAGATAGATGAAATGCGTGATTGACTTGTGACAACTCATATCACCTTAGCTCTGAGTTGGACATTAAGATTCGATGGCCAGTAGAGCAATCCAATGCCAAAGTCTTTGCTAAAATGACGAAGAAAAAGACCATCGATGGCAGAGAATCCCTTAAATGCATTGAATGGATCAGAAAAGGGGGGGAAACAATGCTTGATCTTGAGGTAGAAGGTATTATCATGGAGCCAGCTGCGGGCCCTCAGAAAAGCACCACTAGGAGTTACCTTCATCATCTTGACCTTTCCGTACAGGTGGAGTATGGAAAATTGAACAATAGAGTAAAAATGATTCGATATCTCTCTCTCCTTGGTGGGTACATGCGAGTTGCACTTGAATTCACAATGTCTACGTCCGTCGGGGAGGCATGAATTGCCGACAAGCACACACTTAAAGTTGTCACTCAACTTAGAGCAACGGTGATAATCAACGGGTATCCTATTAATCGAGACTCTCTACTTCTTGCCAGCCTTCAGCATCGATTCTCTCATCGCTGCTCTGGCAGTTCTACTTCCACCCAGTTTCGGACCCTTCATAACCTCTTCTTCCTTCTTCCCAGCCGCCGTCCTAGCAGCTGGTTGAGGAGGTGCAGCTTTTTTCCGTTGCCGTTGAGAGACTGCGTCCATGAACTCCCTTCTGAACTCCTCTGCTATCCTGTCATCGGCTGCTTGGTCATCGCCTGTCGAGGGTGGTTGTACTACCGGCTCTTCGTAGATTCCAACTAAGTTTGATCAGTAATGCTCTCAAGCATGCAAAGATATGAGACGTACGTGTGTTTTCACGAAGTACTTCGTCAACCAGTTTATCTCTCGCAATATCCTCACTGGCTCTTCTCTTCCGTCCTCGCCATGGCTTCCCATCCGGACCTAATCTGACCTTTCCAGGCTTCCCCTTTGCCTTACCATTTTGGACAACCTCCTCATTTACAGGCTCACCATCCATTCTCCGCCTCGCACGATCCGTAAGCTCCACGTTCCTCGACCTCACATCCTCGCCCAGATCAACCTCAAGAAGCTTCCCAAGCGCAGCCGGTTGTCGCTGAACATCTGTGAGCTCTTTCGTCGTGCTCGTATGACCCGATGGTATCTTTCCAGCTCCAGTATGAGGTGCGGAAGTATTTTGTGTATGTACACCTTCAAGTGCTCGACGTTTAGCCAATTCGGAATCTATATATGCCATCCTTCCTCCGTTAGTCACTGTCCTTGTCCCAATGACCAAGCACAGCAGAACGGGACTACTTACATATGTCTGTTCACATCCCCGACCGCTCCTGTCTGTGACGCAAATTTCCTTGGGATGCCACTCTCTACCAAGCCTCCAGCTGCTTCAGAAGATTCGACGTGTGGTACTAATGCCTGCGATTCCTCTTTCGGGGTATGTGATTGTGTCTCGGCGCGAAACTCGACTCCTCCTGCCCGTTTCTTCATCTTTCGCATCCGTAGTATCTCTGCCATGGAGACAGGTACGCCTTCGACTTCTTCTCCGCCATCTCGACTGTTGCCGGCCGCTGAAGATATCAGCTCGTCGAGGCTCTGTGGGTTTGTAGCTGGCGAGAGGGGCGTTGATGTCGTTGGAGGGGAGGTGCCTGTGGCTTCTTCGTCGTCATCGGTGGCACGTTGACGATATACTTTGCGTTTCTTGCTCGGTCGAAAGAGTATCGTGTCTGGAGGCGGAGCGGCCATGGTCAGTGTGTTGTGGTGGACTTGTAGCTTGAGACATCGAAGGAAGTTCGCATGATATCAAAATCCGGGGTAACAATGCTAGCGTGGAATTTCTCCGTAATGTAGATGTAGGGTTACCCTGAACTTTACGCAGCGGAAAAGGATCACTTCGATTTACCTGAGCATTCATTATGTTTTTGAAGGCAGCTTCACAATCTTTCAAGGCCAACACAGCGTAAAGCATAGAAAGAAAGCCATGGCCCGAGTGGGTTAGATATCATCGTAACTTCAATCTATCGTGCTGCGACTGCTATGCGTCGTAGACAATGTTTCTTCAGTTTTCTTTGGTTTTGATGATACACAAGGGAACAATTGCTTTGCACCGCATGTTAACATACCAGAGGGGTATTTATAGTCCGAGTTCCAAAGCCTCAGCTCGTTGTGGCTTTTCTGCCTAGAGTAAGCGCCGAGGAGTCAGCGTCAGTTGCATCAAGGTACCTCGAGTCTTCTTAATTCTTCATCAAACCATCAACCCATCACTCTTCAACCCACAAATGGAGGGCCGACGTCCTTCGTTCATGTGGGAGACAAAGTCTTCTTTGTCACGAGCGAATCACCGGCCAGCAAACTCTTACAAAGAGGTCCTCGCCAAGCAACGACAGGCTATAAGACTGCGGATCGAGTCTGCTGATAGAGCCCGTCAGATACTCTCCCCTTCTGAGAAATGGCCGACCACGCGTTCTGTCCAACTTCATAAAGATAGGAAGCCATTCACCAAGCCAGCGGAGAAAGCCAAGGTAAGTGGCACTCATCTCGAAGCAGCGAGCTTGATTGTCTCTTTACTGGAGAGTAGCCTAGGATGTTCCGATCATTCTGGAATAGTCTGCTAACTATAAGATTGAGGTGACCGGCATATCAAAGTCTTCGGCTTCTGGATATAAATATATGCTTACCCTTCGACAATCTCGGGTTCCGCCTTCACACTTTCCATTCCCACTACACAACGCAAAGGACATCTCAGCCTTCCCCCAATTTGCACTCTTGCCTGCTGAACTTCGCATTCAGATATGTATGTGTTGGGAAAGCTCAATCCTGTGTCGTCCCTTTTCTTCCTTCGACGCGGTGTCTCATGTTTCCCTCGAAACAATCTGATTGAACACTGCTAACCATCACATCACCCAGGGGAACAAGCAATATGGATCCCAAAATTCATCGAGATAGCCTACTATTCCGATTGCAAACGTCCACGAATAGTAAATCATAGGCATTATGAGCCGCTAACCTCCGTCTGTCGAGAAAGTCGGGAAGTTGCTATATCATGGAGACGCGTCTACCTACTTCGCATCAGAATGATGCAAGATATCAGTGGCTTACCGTAAGTGCTTACATCATAACGTTCCAGAGAGCCCGAGAAAAGAGAACTGCCACTGTCGACCTCCCATTTCTCTAGGCCTTGAAAAGTCGTATCACTTTCCGTTTCAGTAACTGATATACAACTTACAGATTTGGCGAGAGCCCCATTCCTAATCCTGAAGTAGATTTCGATCCAGAACATGACACCTTATTCTTCCGTCCCATGGAACGGCATTTTCGCCTGGATTTCGGCAGTATTGAACGAGATTTCACGGGATTAATGTCCCGTGTCCAACATATCGCCATACCACTTGACCTCAGAAACACCTTAGTTCACAGTGACGCACAACAATGGAGCCTCTCGAGTTTTCCAAACTTGAAGACTCTGACATTTATGCTGGGCTGCTTGGAGAAACCCTTCACAGGATGGCCATCAATTGGTACGTCGTCCTTCGCATTCGCTCCTGGAATATTTTCGCCTCCAGAACCTCTTTCCAGGAAACGACGCTGATTCACCAGTAGAGTTGAGACATCTGGAGCAATGGTTTGCAGATGGAAGGAAGAGGATGGTGCACACTACCGGGACTGGCATATGGGAGAAGTTCGACGTCACTCGATTAGACGAATTTATCACAAGTGGTAAGTTATTTCCTGTGAAAAGAAATTATACTAACCTTAGTGCAGGTGCGAATCACTTGGGATTTTATTATCACGTTAATGAATACCCTCGACATCTTAAGGTCAGAGTTGTGGCTTGGAAGAGGAGCCCTTGAGAATGTCCTAGGGGCGTCGTCGCTTTTCAAATTGTCGGTGCTGTTGGCAGTAATAATGGCCAAGCATTGAGGCAAGAAATGGTAGGCTGGAGTTAGGAATTTGTGCTAGTATGCTTATTGGTACCTATTTGAGGTAGCAGCTTAATGGAACATATTACAATCATATCCTATTGGAACGCTCTAGTCATTAACTGCCTTGGGAAGATGAGGTTGCCACTCCGAAATTTGGATGTTCGGTGGCTTGTTGATGACGGACGCCATTACAGTGGTTGTGGTTGAGGAGGTTTGCGAAATTGTGTAGATAAGACTTGAGACAATGACAACAGATCTAACATTTGAGCGGCCTCGACACAGCATCTCAGCTTCGTCTCTGGTTGTATGTTCCTGATCTATAAGTATCAGTAATGAAGGTACGCGGAATTGAGACGGACTTCCAAATTGCTTTACTCTCAGTCTTAACTTTAAGCTCGACACGGAAACAGGATTTGGGAAAGGCTTGCTACGCAATGTCAATATTCACAAAACCGTCTTCTTTAGAGCTCTATAAAACGAAAGTAAACAGTGTCGATGTGCAACAAAGATTTCACAGTGACATTTGTTGTCCTGGACATTAGCCTTTCCGAGTGAATGTATGGAGGGTGAATGTAAAGCAGGAATCTTAACTTGGAACCTCGTGACAAAAGAGTTTCCTGTAAATTGAAGCATGAGACATATCATGTTGCCTGGCTTGGGGTGGAGAACGGAAAAGTAGTACAGGGGAAGCATTCAACTGAAAGTTGAGTCCAAAAGCTGTAATGATTTCATGAGAATTGTTCGTTAATTCTCTTCTAGAATTTAGTCCTAGGGTCTATTATTGTTCAAAGATTCCATATTTGAGTTCAATATACGAATTGAAACGTCTGTCCTCTGCAGGTTAAGTTGTGAATGCTTTTTACTCAACTCCCAAATGGACATTGAAATTGCATACAAGAAATACGCTCCATCATGACACCGGTAGGGAGTCAACTCTTTCACATACGCAAAATTAAGATATTTCTAGACATTGGAGTGGAATGGTATAGATTTGAGAATGGGCTTTACAATAGTTATAAACGTTCACGAGATCACAAGCAATAAGAAGCGAGAATCAGACCAAACATTGACATTTTGAACCTCAAAAGCTAGCACCGTAGCTGTACATAGGCAACTCCAAAAAGCCATCCGTCACATCCATTCATACAAGCCCATCCATATAAGCATACCATCCAGTAACTCCTGCATATGCTCCACCCAAAGCGCCATGTAATGCAACACCATTTCCCTCCAGCTGTGTAGCTCTAATCTTCATCCTCGTCATCTTCACTATCACTAACAGTTTTCGTAACCACGTCTCGTACTTCTTCATTCAGCAACTCCCCAATCTCGACACTCTTGGATAATATTTCTCGAGCTTCTTCCAGACTGACTTTCATATCCTCTTTGATCAGCCTGGAAGCAACTTCTGGTACTAGCACAGATTGCACATAAGGCGTGTATCCTCTCGCTGACATCAATTCGTCCTCAACCATTCGTTTCTTTAGCAGTGGTGTGAATTTATGCATGATGTTTTCCGATATAGCTCTTAGGCCACGAGCTCCATAGTACCCAGGTGTGAGATTCGTCGTCATCTTCATCAGTGAGCGATCCTGGCCCGCCTTGACTCTATCCTGTAGTTGTGTTCGATAATGAGAATCTTGTCCTTCGATGATTTTCTTGATCATCGCATGGTGCTTCGTTATCCTTCTGTCTAGTTTCTCCCAGTTGATCTTGGGATACCCGTTATCCTCCCAATCCTCCTCAGCGGTTTTCTTTCGGTGAGATCGACAGAATTTCTCTTGTGCTCTGATGTTCATGTTCTCAAATGCCTTGATTTCTGAGGGATCAACGGGTTTGTTGCACATTGGACAACATGCTTTTTGAGTCATGGTCATGTCCCACTCATCATGGAGAGACGCTGGAGGCTGAGATGAATGCTGGCTGCTTATCCCTATATTATTATTGGCTTTCTCGATCCAGCTATCATCATCATCTGATCCATATGCCTTGAAAGCTTCCATTTGGGTCGCTGGAGGCTGCTCGGCCGAGAATCCAGTCCGATTTCTGGGAAGGGGTGGTAGTGAGTTGTTCGGATCGGTCGAAGGTGCTTCGAATGAGTCTTCGAGGTCAGGCATGATGAAGGAGGACATCATCTCCTTTTCTTTCTGCCTTGGGGTCTCACCCACTCTCACGAACTTCATTCTCGATGACTTTGGTGTAGATTCCGGGGTACCATCAAGCTGTGGAACTCTATGAAAGGATATCTGAGACGAAGAAGGTGGAGTGGGAGAACGTATCTGCTGTGGTACGGGCTGAAACTCTCTCAATGGGGAATCTTCCTTGGGAACTTATTCTTGTTAGTCGTGCTCTTTCGTATGTTCTCACCCTTCTTCATTGACCTACTAGATGACTTCTGGGACCGCTCCGGCTGAGAAGATTTCCGCTGTTGACTGGAGCTACCGTATTTCTTCACTTTTTGCTTTTTGTTTTTGGCAAGACCCATCAATTCATCCTCCATGCCAGTTCCAATCCTTGCGGGTGCTTCCTCATTGCTCTTCCGTTTAGAGTTACCAGAGGAGGCACTTGATGAAGGGCTGTTATTTCCGCGACCTCTGTCTTCCCTCAAGGATCTCGTTGGCCTGGTTGGTCTCGATGTTCCTATATAGGCACCGTTCCCGTCCCTCAGCTGTAGTGAAGGTTTCGCAGCAGATGCCGCCTTGAACTTTGTAGGTTTGATTTCCGCAGCTTGAGGATCATCATCGGAGTCGGATATGTTATCTGGCGGCCTTGTGATATCCTCCTCCTGCTTCAATGGCAATTTCGCCGCCTGCCCCGCAGAGCGTTTCGTGTATGACTTCGGGTTGCTGGGCATGATTTCTCGAGCTGGTTTTGCGGGCACATTGATTGTTTTGAGCAACTGCTTGTGTGCCGTGGTTTTGGTCAATCCAACGCGCCTTTGGGCGTGATTCTCCAAATGAAGTCTCGTGGGTGGGAGGTTCTTTGAACTCATAGAGCAGGAGCGCGTCAGACGCGTCGGCAACTGGGGAATTGAGGTCTAAGCGATATAATGGGAAAGAGGAGGCAGATCATGTCTGCGGAAACCGTCTAGAGACCTAAGATGAACTGGTGAATGAGGAAATCATACAAACTCTGAATGATGTTTTTGGCCTGAATGTTGACACTACGAAACGATATTTTGCATCAAGAGTTGCCAGGTCCCGCATCGACTTTCAAACTTGAGGTGGTCCAAGCTCTAACCCTAAGGTAGACCCCTGCAATTGAGTGCCGCGTTTCGAAGTTCTTCAAGCTCTCATAACTGCCTGACCTCCCCAAGACCATAACTCACCAACAAGATGGCTTCGAACAGGAAGTATGCGGGGTTGCCAGACTTGGTATGATTCATGTATTATGGTCAAAGAGAATTGCACTGACACCATTCTCGCAGGACACCGCGCCAGACACCTATGCAACTCCTGAATTGACAGACGACAACTCCACAGCTCCCGTATGTAATCCCTGGCGTACCTTAGAATGCCGCTGAACGTTCGCAGAGTGGCAGAGCACATTCCGACTCGACCACGTCATCGTATAAAGATTTCGATGAAGATGAAGTATCAGGTATTACTCGTGAGAGACTACAACCAGACGAAGCTCGGGCACACTTCGAACCAGCACAAATAGATGCTCGAGACGTGGACTTTTCGGACCGAGTGACAGCGAAGCGGAAATCTTACAAAGCATCCACCAGACGGCAGAGGAGAAGAGAAGATGGCACAGAAGAATATGGGGATTTTAGTGACGAAGAGGATGGAGAAAGCCTAGAAAGAAAGCTTGCCAGGTTAAAGCGGGAAATCGAGGAAGTGAAGGAAGAATATGGGAGGAGGCAGGCCGAGAAGAAAGACGCTGCTGGCGAAGATGGAGCAGACCTTGGACAGGATGTTTCAGCGTTAAGCAAAATTCTTCAAGGAATCTCGACAAGCCAAGGACCCGAATCTACGAGTGTTGCAGCAAAGTTTGCGAAAGACTTGGGGACCGGAATCAAAGCCAATGGACCACCGCAGACATCACAGGCCAAAGGCGACCCAACTACATACACCGTCACATATGCGCCAACATACCAGCAGAGTCATGCTCTTGCAAAAGCAGCAGATTTCGATACACGACTGGCTTTGCTTGAGAGAGCTCTGGGTATAGGACCCGCAGATCTCCCTACGAACGCGACACCCAGAGCAATTCTCCCAAGTCTCGAGACACTCCAACGACAGATCACATTGATCACGGAGTCGTCTCCTTCCTCTCTTGACGGCATCACGAGGAGAGTACGCACTTTGACGCAAGAAGCTGAGAAGTTAGAAGAATCCCGAAGAGCTGCCAAGGCGGCTCAAGACGCGTTGAGAGCTGCTGGTGGCGATGTCATACCAGAAGGAGAGGACTCAGAGCGGACGGCTAAGATCAATGCCTTATATGGCACTCTTTCTACCATAGAGAACTTGTCACCATTACTCCCTCCGCTTCTGGACAGGTTACGGTCTTTGCGGGCGATCCATGCGGACGCTGCTACGGCAAGCAATAGCTTGACGAAGGTTGAAGAAAGCCAGTTGCAAATGGCTGAGGATATCAAAAAATGGCGAGAGGGGCTTGAAAAAGTCGAGACTGCTATGAAGCAAGGCGAAACTGTCATGAGTGGGAACATGAAGGTTGTTGAAGGCTGGGTCAAGGAGCTGGAGAAGAAGATGGAGGCAATGTGAAAGAACGATACTGTTTATGTTTATGTGCATAAAAGCCTATTAGATACCCAAATGAGAAATTGCTGTCAGAGAGTGGAACATCGTGTAAACTTACCCCTGAAACTGGCTCGTGACAGCAACGCAACAAGCGAGGTCCCTTGCTAACGTTCAGCCTTCCCCTTCCCGCTTACCTGTCCATTGTCAAACCAATAGTCGCAGCTTCCCAAGGCTATCATTCCTCAGCCAGCCCTGGAAACAACCAAGAAGAAATGTAATTTCGTAAGTATTCTCACATGTTTCTCGGTCCCGGTGGTTTGAACTTGTCAATGGCGCTCGCAGTTACTGACGACGATGATTACGCGGCTAGATCTCTCAAGTCACCTCGAACGCAGCGAACACGAGGTCATGAGGCTGAACACAGGGCTGCAGATCGAAACCACGATATAATATCTACGCCGCGACGCAGGAGCACGAGTAGAGGAAGAACGGGATACAGTAGTAGGAGAAGGGTGGAAGATATGGCATCATGGAGTGGGCAGCCTTCTGTCAAGGGCTCGACAGAGGCTATGCGCATGGCGCTGTTAACGTTCTCCATGGCGGGCTTACAGTATGTTGAACTGTTGGAGGGGTTGGATTTGGCTAATGGATTCTTGCAGGTTTACTTGGGGAATTGAGATGACCTGTGAGTTGTCTGATTTGTGTTTCGAGGAGCAATTGCTGATGGGGAAATAGACTGCACGCCGTACCTCCTCGCCCTTGGGCTGACCAAATCCCGAACCTCCCTTGTTTGGATTGCAGGACCGCTATCAGGTCTAATTATGCAACCAATTGTCGGTATTATTGCAGACAGGTCGAAGTCGAAGTATGGCAGACGGAGACCTATTATGGTTGTGGGGTCATTTGTGGTTGGGGTGTTCTTGCTGGTACTAGGATGGGCGAAGGAGATAGTGGCACATTTTGTGGAAGAAGGAGATTTCAGGAAAACTTGCACTGTATTTCTGGCTGTTTTTGCAATATATGCTATAGATTTTGCCATCAATGCTGGTGAGTTTGGAAGCTGCAGATACTGGACACGAATATTGACTGGCAATAGTTCAAGCAAGTTGTAGGAGTCTGATCGTTGATACGTTACCGATTGCCAAACAGCAATCTGGTAGTGCTTGGGGTAAGTTTTGGAACTTTTGATTAGGAGCTTCACTGACAATTGGCAGCAAGTAGAATGGTCTCACTGGGTCATCTTACAGGATACGTTATAGGCACAATGGATCTTGTTTCGATATTTGGAACCACGTTTGGCGACACACAATTTAAGCAATTGACTGTCGTGGCAGCTTTTGCACTGGTCATCACCTGTGCTGTCACGTCCTGGGCAGTCACGGAACGAGTCTTGATATCTAGCAGAGATACCGATCACCCTTTGGGAATTGGCATGATCTTCCGAAAAGTGTTCCGAACACTGGTCACCTTACCACCTCGAATCCAAGCCATTTGCAACGTCCAACTCTGGAGCTGGATTGGATGGTTTCCTTTTCTGTTCTATAGCACGACCTTCGTTGGAGAAATCTACTTTCGGTACGATGCGCCAAAAGACTTTAAGGGATCATCCGATGCTCTGGGAGATATTGGCCGGATCGGAAGTTTGTCACTGGTGCTGTTCTCCATAGTAACTACCATAGGAGCTATCCTACTTCCACTCTTGATCAAGTCTCCAGATGAGCAGAGCTTCACAGCACGACCTCCAGCTGCAATTGCAGGATTCGTCACACAAGTCAACAAATGGAAGCCGGATCTTCTCACAGCATGGATTTGCGGACATCTACTCTTCAGTTTCTCAATGTTTCTAGCACCATTCGCTCACTCCTTCCGCTTCGCTACCTTCCTCGTCACACTTTGTGGTTTCCCATGGGTCATCGCCTCCTGGGCACCAAGCGCCTACCTTGGAATCGAAGTAAACCGCCTCTCCTCATCCCCATCGACCTACCACCGTCTCTCCTCAAACGACTCCATCGAACTCTCATCCTCCTCCCCACGAACCCCAAGCTCCCTCCTCCGTCTCGAGCACGGGCCAGACGAAAAGAATGACCCTGATTCTTCTACAGGCGAGCTCTCAGGCCTCTATTTCGGCATTCTAAACATCTACACCACGATCCCACAGTTCATAGGCACGATGATCAGTACTGTCGTGTTTGCGATATTGGAGCCGGGGAAGAGTCCTGAATTAGCGCATGATGCAGATCCGAGTGAGCATCATAGCACGGAGGGGCCGAATGCTATTGCGGTTTGTTTTTGTATTGGGGCTTTTAGTACGATTGGGGCGGCGTTTGCGACGAGGAAATTGAAGAGGTTGCAGTTGCAAATTGGTGAAAACCCGAGGGGTTGAGGCGATGCTTAGGAGTGGTTATGAAATTGTTTCAGAAGCAAGATGATGATTCTAGCAATGTGATGTAAGATCAGAGGATGTGGGGAGGTGTTAGATTTGGGTATGGCGTTTCGTGTTTTGGGCATGTAAGCATTTGAACATTAGCGTGGGCCACTTTGAACGGCAATTTCAGTTCTATTCTTTTCTGGTGTAATTTTCCGCAGGAAGAGGTTGTGAGAGACTATGAGCAGCCAGGTCTAGGTATTTCTCACTTTCTCTTGTTTGAAACTTCTTAAAGAGGTGAGCAGAAGTGTTGATTTCATCTCCACATGGTTGGATTGAGGTCATGAGATCAGATGAAGGCATTGGTTTTGAGGGGTGGGTAATTGAATTGTCCCAGAGAGATTCTTTAGGGGTAGAAACTAGTCGTGCTCGCTTTCTTTCTAGTCTGGACATTTACCAGTCAGAGCTTCAAGCTGTTCGAAAAGAATTGGAATCTTCAGAGTATGAGTGCAAGATTGGAGTCTGATTGTCATCCTAAAGAACTTGGGGGCTGAATTTCGAGTAAGCTGGTCTGGCATTGTTAGACTGTAGGAAGAGAAAGTGAGTACCAGCAATGAATATGTCCAAGTCTTGTCACCCAGCTAGGACCGCCCTTTTGAATATGCGTGTCAAGGTATGCTCGGTAAGGTCGTAGATCCAGGGAAGAGAAGTTAGACCCAGTAACCCACTCAACGTGATCTTCGTATTCGAACATGTATGCGAGCGAGGCGAGCTTTCTCGCGAGTATGGACATGATGGAGATCTCGCAACCTGGATCGAGAATGAGCGGTACCCTAAGTATATACTAGTTCCTCGCTCGCTCGCCCTCCCCGATATGGCCTCGATAGCGTCCCGTACCTGTAAAGCACTACCTTTCAAGTGTTCCACCTATGGAACTAGTACGTCTAGCTAATAGTTGCCTCCCCTTACTTTTTCGGTTGAGCGAGTCCTTTTTTCATTGTCGACTGGAGCGGAACCACACGTTCTTAACCAAGGTCAATTTCGATTCAGTCGCCTCCAAAATTTCCGTGGTTTCTGAACTTGCCAAATCCACTTCAAGTACTGTACTTACCCCACATATCCCGAACCAGTGAACGGTGGCGGACGGCGATCCACGAGCCAGGATGATGGGGTCGCCGATCCTGGGTAACGCTTCTCTCCACGTGGTTGCTTTTTGTGTTTCATCTTTTTTAGCTTCTCTTTGACATGTAAAATTGCTTATCAGCGCAAGCTTTTCCTATAGTATTAACAGCAGTATGTGAAGAGGTTGTATGTGGGGCTGGATATATGCCACTCTCAACATCTAAATGTGGCGGGTGTTGGATTTGTACAGGAGGGCGTCAAAAAGGATTAGTGTCCCAAGGAATCGGGTACGGACCGGTAACTCCGATAGTGCTAGAGTGGGGTTAGTGTCTTCCGAGAGGACTGCATCGGGCTTTGGGTCATTGGGGACGGGCCAGATGCAATTTAGGCTGAGTTTGCCCATAGGGAAGTTGTAGGCGTGAGCGAGCATTTCTCCAACCTGATGCTTGTTCTTGTATCAGGAGTCAGGACGCAGCTGTATGCAATTGCGACTTGGATCGATGGCGTTCGTTTGACAGAAGGGCTTGAAGATTTGATTGCTGATCATTTGCGGTACGGGGTAAGGTCATCTTCGTCATCGGTGGGATGTTCATGCAGGAGCTTTTCTGGAAGGCGGCGGATTGGTGGTAGCCGCGGGTAGGTCGAGGGGCCTAGTCTGGACCGTCAATAACTGATCGATCTTGGTGAAGGATGACCTGTGACCTCCAACAGACGAGAGAGCCGATGAGAAAGTCAGGAAGACATCGTGATCTTCCTGATGCTGAGTCGTGAATGAGGGAAGCTGACATCAGGAAGTCTGTGTTCCTAGATCGCAAATGTTGACGCTCAACATCATGGGTCTGCCGCGAGGGCATTCAATGACCTGTGAACCGATCGCTTCCTGGGGTCTTGCCCGATATCTCCCATCGCTCGAGAGTTGCTCTCCTCCGCAACGGCGCAAGCTGTTCTACTCTCGCTACTGTAGGCTTCCATGAACGGACCGAATACAAAGAATACGCAGGCTTCTCTTCTAAGCAGCTCCTGATAGGACGGTTCTCGGTTCATGCTCCGTGGATGCAGCATTTATCGTCATAGTGGAGAGGGGAAATGTTCCGTTCGAAGGGAAAAGTAGGTGGTGGTGTTGAGGTGGCCCCGGCCCAGGTGTGCAGATGCCACTGGGTTGATAATATCAGGGCGGCTATTGCTCGTGAAGCAGCCTCTGTCAAAAGGATTTGCAGACCTCAAACCTAACGCTCGCCAACAGTTGACAATGCTCCTCCTCCTTCCCCACCCATGTTGTCCCAGACAAATCGTAGGCCATGCTTTGGACCGTGGCTCAGTGTGGTTCTCTGCATGCCTTGACCGCGACCCTGGCCCTGCCACCTGCCATCCTCCGCCGGGTCGAAATCAGGTCATTCGTGAGGCAAACCTGGGGCAGACGCCCGCCAAAGTGTCAGGACTTGGTGCGCGCGGTTGTGATTGGCGATGTTTCGGAGAGGGGTTGGCAGGCTGGGATGCATCATTGTCACTAGAATCGCACTAAGCGTCTTCGACAGTTCTCTTGCTGGGAGCCTGGGAAAAGGGCTAATACTGTCCTGTGCTGTACCTTGCGTCGCTTTGCGACATTGATGTCTGTACCGCCTGAGGAGGACGGCGTTGATCGGGTGCGGGCAGTGGTAGGCAACTAGTTGTAGTCCATCGAGTGAATTGGCTTCCGCCGCGGGGATGTTGACAAGATAGGTCTCCTCCACGGGATCCGTTGCAACACGGAACCCACAAGAGCTTGGCGACTGATTGACCGCATCCGCTGTTCAGATGATGTTCTAGAGTTCAGTCCGGAGAGTATGTTGACTTCGTCTACTCTGGACTTGACTGTGACATTGAATTTGGACCAAGCTCCAACATCTGCACGTCGAAGGAACAGCTAGTCTTCCGAGTCCATACAGAGCCGACCCTGGACGCGAATCCCCTCCCACCTCTACCTGCCTCCAACATTCACCTATTGCAATCTTCCGTCTTCATTATTGATCTTGCACACCACAAATTTATCAATCGAACCTAGCAAATATCAAGCACTCACGCAATTGCCACCAACAGGCTGCTGGTTACGAGGCTTCCGCCCCCATCACATCGCATCGCATCTCGACGGACTCGCACTCGCTCTCAGCGCGCTGTGCTTCCAGAGCATTGCAGGAAGAGGGACTTTACCACGACCGCGGTTGATTATTCGAACCTCCTGCACATGATATAATTCAATCTACGGTTGTCCTTCGTCGCCCGCGGCTCTGCGAGGCAGAAGACATTAATAGCCCGGGAGCCAGCAACCAGCACGATGTCGGGTCTATTTAGCAAGTTCAAGGGGGCAGCAACTGTTAGTACATGTTTCCAGCATAACGGCACATTCGTACAGCGTGAAAGATCGAATGGGCTTTGGTTCTGCGTTGGTGCGCTGACTTGGTCTGGACATCTACTGACAATGAATCTTGTAGGGATCCACAAGTCCAGGTGTAACCTCTCCATCGCACAAGAACAAGAAAGATGCCGAACCAGAACCAGAAATCACACCTTTGGTGAAGATGCTACAAAATGCAGGGCCAATCCGGAATGATGGAAGCGACAAGTTCTTTGGGCTAGAGAATGTACGTGCAGGACGAACATTTTTGGGAATACTACTAATCTTGTCTCTAGTTTGGGAACACATGGTTTGTACTCAGAAATCGAGCAGAATACTGGAAACTAACCGTTTAGCTATTGCAACTCGATAGTCCAGGCTCTATACTACTCGGTCCCATTTCGAGAACATGTCGTTCGATACCCTCCACACTCACCCCTCGATACACCAAACGGACATCCGAAAATCATCACACCAATACGAGCGCCAATACAAAATGGTGGAGCTGTATCGCCGGCGAAGGCCAAAGGGATCACAGCAGCTGAAGCCATGAAGAGGAGAGCAGCAATTAATGCAGGGCAACCTGTTACAGCAACACCAGGGCAAAGACCCGAAGACAAACCAGATTCACCCGAATACAAGAAGAAGCATGCTATGTTGGCAGGACCTATTTTGGAACTCACATATGAAAATGCGACTTCGTATGGTATGGAGGAATCCACATTCACAGCACTGAAGGACATCTTTATGGCCCTGATCGCCAATTCGTCACGGACCGGAGTCCTAAGTCCCCAGAGATTTTTGGAAATCTTCAAGCGTGATAACGAGATGTTCCGAACATCAATGCACCAGGATGCTCACGAATTTTATGGCTTGGTACTGAACGCCGTCATATCAAATGTGGAAGCAAATGCTCAAAGATTAAGAGAAATGGCACCTCCCAAACCTGACGACAGTCTAGCGCAGTCTATGAAGGGTGCGATTACTTCAGCTGCCCGTGCAATGGGATTGGATAGCGGCACGCGGTCACCGGGAACTGGATGGGTACACGATATATTCGAAGGCGTCCTAACGTCCGAGACCAAGTGTTTAACATGCGAAACGGCATCTCAAAGAGATGAGACTTTCTTGGACCTATCTATCGATCTGGAGCAGCACTCGTCAGTAACATCTTGCTTACGGAAGTTCTCAGCAGAAGAGATGCTTTGCGAGAGGAATAAATTCCACTGCGACAATTGTGGTGGTCTTCAAGAGGCTGAGAAGCGTATGAAGATCAAGCGTTTGCCTAAGATCTTGGCTCTGCACCTTAAAAGGTTCAAATACACCGAGGACATGACGCGCTTACAGAAGCTCTTCCATCGAGTGGTCTACCCCTATCATCTTCGAATGTTCAATACGACGGATGACGCTGAGGACCCCGATCGTCTGTACGAGTTATATGCTGTGGTGGTTCACATTGGTGGTAATGCATATCACGGACATTATGTCTCGGTAATAAAAACTCAGGACCGTGGTTGGTTGTTGTTCGATGACGAAATGGTTGAACCTGTCGACAAGCATTATGTACGGAACTTCTTTGGCGACAAGCCAGGAATGGCATGTGCCTATGTTCTATTTTACCAGGAGACCACAGTTGAGGCGATGCGTAGAGAGCAAGAAGCAGAAGGGCTTGCGGAAGTTGCTCTGGCCTCTCAAGAAGCCGACATTGCCCTTGGACATCCACAACCAAACGGCACTCATCCATCTTCGGTATCAAAAGCCGTCTCCATCCCCAACACGCCGGTCGATGACCACCAAGACTTTGTCTCATTGGATCACGCCGTCACATCACCCATACAGAGTTCACCTCATCCGAACCTTAGACACTCAACCACCCTACCCCCACAACCAACTACCGTAGTACCACAACTCGAGACTCCGAAGACACGAAGCAAGAAAGACGAGGAACGCGAGAAGAAAGAGAGCAAGGAAGCCGAGAAAGCTCGCAAAGTAGCTGAAAAGGCAGCCGAAAAAGAACGTATCAAAGCCGAAGAGAAAAGACGGAAGGAGCTCGAGATCAAGAGGAAAGAACATCAGAAGACGCAAGCCGAGGAAGTCAAAGCCGCGCTAGTAGCAAGCAAAGCCTCAGCGGCCGAGGAAGAAGAAAAGCGGAAGAGGGAAGCCGCAGCTGTAGGTGCATCACCGGAAGTAAACGGCCACGAGAAAACCTTCGCGATACCAGGATTAAGCAGGACGCACAAGGGAAGCAAGAGTATGAGTCGGAAAAGCTTTGGGTTCCTGGGAGGCAAGAATGGGAGTTCTAGTCATCAAGCTAGTCCGAGTCTCAGTTCCAGCGTAGCCGGGAGCCCGAGTGTAAGCCAGACTACGACAGGAACGGGCAATGGGACAGGGAGCGATGATACGGCTGTTGAGGGGGTGGGAGAGTTGAATGATTCGAAGATACAGACGCCGGAGAAACATACGAAGAGTGCGAAGGAGAGGTTTAGCTTTAGCGGGTTGGGGAGGAAGAAGAGTAATCTGACGGGGTCGACGTAATGGGTTGGTATGTGTAAAAGATGATATTTGGACGAGAGGTGGGGAGGGGAGGGGAGGGGAGGGTTGGATTGTATATTTTTCTGTTTACAGCTAGGTTCTCAGCAGCATATTGGGGTTCAACAATACCCGTAAAAATACCGCGATTGTTTTTAAGCATTGTGGTGGTCGATATTGGGCTGGGGAATGATGGGTATATTCTCGAGATCTGGGGAGGAGAGGAGATCTGGATGGTTATGTTGAGGGTGGTGTCTTCTATATACTCATCTACGTGGAGTTCTGGATGAATGTGTTGTGGGTCTGATTCCTGGTTTGAGGGTCTTTGTATACTCAGCTCGACAACGAGCCAGGAAGATGCATGCATTTTTTGAATGGATGAGTGCATGAATGAAATGTGTTGATTTTGGATGAGATTTAGATTTTGAGTGCATGCTTTGTGGTGTATTGGTGTATTGGTGTATTGGTATTGTGTGGTGGTTGGTTGTGATATGCTGAGTTTTTGACTTGTACCAGTGCTATGGTTTGATATAGAAGTTAAAGCCATGCCAAATGAGTTGGGGGGATGTTATAGTTATGTGGTTTAGATCTTGGACTAGTAGAAATGCTTGTTGAAAGTGGTTGAAAGTGAAGATAGGAAGGAAGACATCATCTGTTTTGTCTTCTGATCAGAATCTATCTATATTGTTAGGTCAAGATCAGGAGGAGGTTTATCTTTCACATCCAATTATTTGACAACAGATGATTTGCTTGACTACATATTGAGATATGTAATGTTGATGTGGGCATCGAGCCAAGTCGAGTGGAAGGAGGAGGACTAAGAATACTCAGTATTTCTCATCCTTAATTTGCACCCTCTCACTAATATGGCTCCAATCCAGGTGAAGGCGCTTAATAATGGCACATTTTCCGGTAGCGTAGATCATGTCTCAAGGTCATGGTGAAACCTTTTATAGGAGGCACTAGCCTTGCTGCTGTTGAGAGTGTTTGAGATGGAAAATGCTCGAGTCGAAAGGAAGTGTTTGGAATAGGAATGTACATACAGGAACTTGCATGTGGACTATGAAAGAACAGAGATTACAGATTTAATATCGAAGCAAGCGTGATGATCTCCAAGGTCAAGCAAATCAGCGCACTGGGAATGTCCCAGAGTTGAACACGCCCTTGGGCGAATTGTGAAGAAGAAAAAGCTCAGGTCTTCTGTCCCCAGTACCATCTCTGCTCAACAAGTGCGGAAGCTATGACAGACATTCATCCATTCCAGCTCTGTTGCACATCGCAAAGCTCCCCCTTAGTCGCCTCCCCTACTGCGCTGCTATCCACCAGAATATACAACATACATTCATATAATCCAGTTTTGTTGCACGTCGCGAAGCTCTCGCCCTTAGTCGCCTCCCCTACTGCGCTGCTATCCAACACAAAGTACAACAGACATTCATTTAATCCAGTTTTGTAGCACGTCGCGAAGCTCTCCTCCCTGGCTTCCTATCCCGCCGCCGCCTGGGTCCCTCCGCTTCGATTGTTGGGTGAAAGTCTGTAATCAACTGGGGAGCTAGGTGTGGAGCTTTGATAAAGGAAGTTTAGAGAGTGTGTACTGTAGATATGACATATTTTATTAATGGCTACTGGCCATCAGACAGACAATCTTGTTGTTAAAGAGTGCAGGGAGTTTCTGCTTGCGATTGTCAAAAATCTAACTTCGACAAAATATGATATAAAAAGAAAATATGCTAGAAAACCGACATGATTCTGCTCAAAAGTATTGAATAGCAAAATTAGACAATTTTCCCTTGGACTCGAGTTGGAGTATTGACACGTAGTAAGCAACAATCTTCTGCTCAATGTACACGAACGCAAGAAACATTAGAATACGGCAATCAAGGGGGGAAATCAAGCACTAGTGATTTCTTTCTATTCACAGTGGCAATGACATCCGATATCAACCTCTTGTGCAGTAACTCCCCCAAACGCCATTCGCAATGCTCAATGTATAAAACTTCCCCCGCACTCAACCCCCCTCATCCCAGGAACAATTCGTATAGTATTATAACCGTATTGATCAGAATCAACGGAACTACCATCAAGCATCAGCATCTATTCCCTTTCCAATTCCTCAGCACGAAATACTCACTCCTCATCAACGTCCGAACACTCGTCATGAGATTGATCAACTTGTGTTTGATACTCGCGTCTCCTCCAACTTGCTGCCCAAAACCAGCTTCTTGTACTGTGTTTGACCATCCGACTGGGATCTTCGTTAGTACATCGTTGTTTTGTGATTGAGCATGCCTCGTGGGTAGGGAGTAGGGGGCGTACTGCGCGCGAGAAAACGGTCTTCTGAGAGGATTGCGATTGCATTCGTGAGGAGAACGACAACTGTTATTTATTCCATCAGTATCGCGTCTGAATAGTATAAGTTGGAGGAGGAGAGAGCTTCGAAGTCTCCAGGGAGTTGATAGCAAGTTCTCTTTGCGCCGAACTTGATTATTTGCTTTGTGGAAGTGGTGAGCTTACCGTAAATCAACTTTCCGAAGCCGAAGAGAAACATGTTGTGAAGCGGCTCTCAGGTTCAATGACGGACGTAGAGTTGTGTGTTTTCGTTGTGGCTGTTGTTGTCCAGTCCTTCTTGCCAGATATTTCTGATAGCTTGCAGGAGCATCTCCATGGTTGGTGAGGCTGAGGTGTTGATGGTAGCGGCCGCACAGACCACATCGGCGAAACGATGATTGTCCGGCGCAAGGCTGACAACGTTCACGGTGATAAGGCATATTAGGAATCCCATCATTACTTTGAGGAACGTTTTCGAAGACATTATGTTGGCGGTTGCTGGTGATTTTGGTAAAGTTCAATTCGACATTCTGCAAGACTGTTCAAACCACGATTCAAGCTAGATGAGTCGCATCAATTGCTATCTCTGACAGTTGCCCGGACGTCGAACTTCACACCAAGCTCCAACAAGTGAGTAGCGCTTGACCACAGACCTCAGTCTCTGCGGCGTTCAAGATGCATCCTCTAGGTTAGTCATAGCCTTCTCCTTGTGATTGAGTATTTATACTAATAATCTATCTCAGATGTCGGCCTCCCAATCCTCATTCCAGCCCTCATCATTCTCCATCTCCTCATAGCTCCATACACCAAAGTCGAAGAATCCTTCAACATCCAAGCTACCCACGATATAGCTGCCCATGGTTTCGCCTTCCACAATGCATCCTCCTTTCTAGCAGAGAACTATGACCATGTATCCTTCTCTGGCGCCGTGCCACGAACGTTCATTGGAGCTCTTGCTCTTGCTGGGATCTCGAAACCATTGATTGCCCTCAAAGGGCATCAGTCTGCACAGGTGACTGCTAGAGCGATCTTGGGACTCTTCAATGCCTTTGCTTTGCTGAGATATAAAACCAACTTAAACCGTGCTTTCGGATTGGAGGTAGGGAGATGGTACATATTGTTGCAAGCTACACAATTTCATGTTATATACTATGCTTCGAGGACCTTGCCAAACATGTTTGCATTTGGGATTAGTGAGTTACGCTATCGTGATTGAAGTAAACTATGCTGAGCATTCACAGCAACATTTGCCTTTGGGAAATTCCTCCCTGCTCCAGGAGCCTCCGTGGCCGAGCAGATGAGAAGACAGAAGTTCGGAATCTTCCTCTTCGTCCTTGCTGGCGTTATATTTCGTTCTGAGATCGCGGTATTACTGGCGTCACAGCTATTATATCTACTCATCCAGGGTAGGATCTCACTCTCTACCATCATACCTACTGGGTTCGTCAGCGCCATTGTGGCCTTGCTTGTTTCTGTTCCGATCGATTCCTATTTCTGGCAGACCCCTGTCTGGCCTGAATTTGCAGGTTTCTACTTCAATGCTATACAGGGCAAGTCGGAAGACTGGGGTACCTCTCCATATCCTCATTACTTTACCAACCTTCTGCCAAAGCTGCTCCTCAATCCTCTCATACTTATCATTCTCATACCCATGGGTTTGATAGTTCCAGCAATCAAACAGCCATGTCGAGATTTGGTCACTCCATCTATTCTGTTCGTGGCGATCTACAGCTTACAGCCACATAAGGAAGCTCGGTTCATTATCTACATTGTCCCGGCTCTCACAGCCGCTGCCTCGCTTGCCGCATCATACATCTGGACTCGACGTTCGAAGACCCTTCTTTTCCGACTCGGTTCTATTGCTCTTGTCGCCTCTGTCGGTGGCAGCTTCATAGCATCAACAGGCATGTTATTTATCTCTTCCCTCAACTACCCTGGAGGAGACGCTCTCGCACAACTACACGACATCATCTCACACAACCAATCCAACACACCAGTCGACGGCATCACGCCAATAAAGGTTCACATGGACGTTCTCTCTTGCATGACTGGAGTGACACGTTTCCTCGAGCTTCCTCCCGGCACGGAGCTGAACGGCAAAAAGGTCAACACCACCTACGACAAGACCGAAGACGATGCGGTAATCTTAGACCCAGCTTTCTGGGAACAATTCGATTACGCATTGATGGAAGAACCAGGAAAAGCAATCGGAAAATGGGATGTAGCAGGAACAGTCTTCGCATACGCTGGTATCGAGTTCTTGCGCCCCGGCGACGGAAGTTCCTTCTCAGAGCAGTTGGAGAGAGTCTATGCTGCTAACAACCTCACCAAAACATCCTCTTCTGGCGAAGAAGAGGTGTTGGATGGAAAAGATGTTGAAGAGAAAGTGGAGGAAAGTGGAGAGGGGAAGGTTGTTTGGGATGAAGAGATAGAGAGGGAGAAGAGGGAGACCAATGACTTAAAGGCGAGGTTAATGACGGAGGAGATGAATAGATTTGGGACGTTTAAGTTGGTTAGGGATATGGTGAGGGTTGCTACGGGGGGATGGTGGGTTGGACCTAGGATGGAGCCGAGGATTAGGATATTGAGGAGGGTTGTTGAGTGAGGTGTAGTATTTGAATCAGTGTTTCTGGGCATAAGAGTTGAAGTGTTGATTTGATGTAGTGGGATTATTCGTCAATGTTATGATTGGCGTGACTCAGAACATGTTCTTGAGTGGTGAAGTCTCAAAATCAATCTCAATCTCGTTACTCGAGATACTCTCCGTCACCGAGAATCGTTCGACTCTGATATAAGCTCTAATAGCAAAGCTATACACTATATCCGAGCCTAGCAAGAAATGAGAGGCATACAAAAGCAAGAATCCAACAAAAAGCACGACGTGAGGGATAAACCAGAGTATAGCAAGGCAGCAGACACAATTTGTCTCGCAAATGGCTAATCAGCACGCTGTTGTACACACCTTGAAGCCTTTCATAGACGAGTCAGGAGAGACATCTTCTCTTATATACTTACTTATCTTTATCGTTTTGTAAGGAATCGAGGAGAGGATATGAAATAGTCGAAGAAAGGTTGCGAAATGATGCTTCGGTTTATAAACTTCATACTACGTCCGAAAGGTACTATACACCAAGGATTATTTGACAATGTTAGAGGTGACCCAATGAGGGAGGATAGGTCGTTTAGGGAGAGTGCTGATGGATGAAAGCCAACTCTAGGGCAAGAGGGTGACAGACTGAAGCAAGGAAGGATTCGTGTTTTGGAGAGGTGGGTTGAAAGAACGCTATAGAAGCTCTGCGTTCAAGTATGTCGGTATATCTGTGAACTAGTAACGAACAGGCTTGAAGTTGATCTAAATTCTCGTTTCTATCTTGAGCACTTCAAGTTCTTCACTGAACGAAGAAGAGGAAACAATATTTGATTCAAGAAGCAGGACCTGCCTGTAATTTCAAAGTCCAAGGTGAAAATATATCAGCCTCGCTTGAAGCTTCGGTATGAGCTGTGTTTTCGTAGTGCAATTGGATTAATCCTCAAATTTCCATCTAAAAGTTCTAGCACAATCCCGCTAATACAATGCGATAGCAATTTGCCAGATCCTGGACGCCATGCAGCTCTGCCCGAAGCTCCACACGCGAATACCCGCTCTTGATTTCTATCTACTTCTCACGCAATGCCAAAGCTCTTCCGTACAGCAACACCAAATCTCTCAGCAGCATGCGTCATCTGATCCTCACTCGCCGCCGCAAAGGTAGCTCGGAAGAACAGTTCTGTCGGAACAAATCCATCTCGCTGGGAAAGGAACCAGGAGCCTTTGGCGACGAGGACACCTTCCTCAACTGCTGCCAGGTAGATGTCGTCTTCGATTTCGAAGATAGATTTGCTGTTTGCTGCGGGATGTTTGTGGTGGTCGACTTTCATCCAGAGCTAGAAACTTGTCAGTCCAGGTTCAGGGCAGGTTTAGAGAGTGGATGACTTACAAACATCCCTGCTGCAGGAGGATTCCAGCTAACCAAGTCTTTCGGAAGGAACTTTTCACAAGCATTGAGAAGCGTATCTCTCCGTCCAGTATACTCCATCCGAAGGTTGATCAACCACTTAAGATACCCATCGTGACCCCAATGCTCATCAAGAAGCTTGTAGAGAACAATCTGAGAGATGCCGCTAGGGTTTTGGACGGAAGACTCATTCGCTCGAATGACACGCTCGACAATCTCTTCTGATGCTGTTATCCATCCTAATCTCGAACCTGGCGCAATGACTTTAGAGAAACTATCCATACGCATAACTCGTCCATCCACGTCCATGCTCAGGTATGTTGGGACTAAAGACTTCAGGAACGCTTCGTTACTTGCTGGAGGTGGGACCGAAGGAGAGTCTGGTCCAGTATATGGTTGCATTTGTAGGAAGAAGTAGGGTTCGTCTTCGAAGATGTAGATATCGTGTTTCTGGGCAACTTTATATATGGCTTTCCTCCGTGCGGCACTTTGCGTTGCTCCTGTCGGATTCTGGCCGGTAGGAACGGTATACAGGACGTGTGGTTTTCGTGCTCCTCTTGCTTTCTCATCCCAGCTGCTCAAGATCTCGTCCATAGCCTCTGGCAGAAGTCCTTCCGAGTCAATCTTTACAGGAAGAAATGTTACACCGAGAGCTGCAGCTGCCTCGATGGCCGACGAGTAGGTATATTCCTCTGCCAGAGCAAAGTCGCCTCTCTCGCAGAATATCCGTAACCCCTTGTCCAACGAGGAAGTACTTCCAACAGTAAGAACACATCCCCAATCATCGTATGCTGGATTGCAGACAAGCTCCGTATGCTCCGTTACAAAACGTATCATCTGCGCAGAGCCCGACCCTTGCGCATAGTTGAGCGCAATAGAGAGATCAAACACGCTGCTCCCTTCCACGGCATCATATTTCCCAGCTGTGAGGACGGTGCCATTTGTTCGGGCTTCTTCTTCTGAAAAGTGGGGGACGGTGGGGACTTTGATGGATATTTCTTCGATTGGAAAGTTCTTTGCGACTGGTAGACCTCCTCCAAGGGAAATTATGCCGGGCTTGCTGAGGTGTACTGCTGCTCCTTTGAGGGCGGAGGGGTGTCTGGCTTTGCTTTCGACGCTGAGGTAGTCTGTAGAGGTGAGCATAAGTGCAAAAGTGGGGTGGAATGTTTGACTCACGGTCCCAACTTTTGGCTTTGGGCTTGTCAGTATTCTATGATATTTAGTGAAGTTCAATTTGAAGGAGTATCTTCATACTGGAGTCTTGAACAAGGCACTGCTCGTTGCTGCTGCAGTACCTGCAACCAATTTGCCAGCTTTCAATCTCCTCGAAGCAATGCTGTCCACAGTGACTGGGTCAGGAAGAACAGCAGCTTCAGTGTCTGTCACAGCCACAACATTAATTGCTGAAGCAGGAGCCATTTTTGAGTATGTAGGAGAAGAGAAGTACACTAGGAGATTTTGGTACTTATGTGGAAGCTTAATGCCTTGCCATTTGCAAGGGCGTTAGACAAAGAAGCTTGGCTCGGAAGCGGTCAAGATATCGTCCAGGTAGAGAAGGAAAGTCAATATGTAGGACGTGAATGCGAGATCGGCCAGTTAGTGGAGTTTATGGTAGTCATGGCTTCTGAATTGGTCAGGAATGCAGTTAGCCGTCGATAAGCGGGTGCATCACGTGCGGCATGTTCATGGCTCCTTTATAGTTCGCTTGGAGAGGCAGGAGTCCCCGTCATTGGCCCGGGGAAGGTCTTTGATAGCATCTGTGATAGCGACGTCCTGTACCATGGACAGGTTCCGATTGTTGGGTCGAGATGCAAGTCAATGCAGGTACGTGACTCAATCAAGGTTAAACCTTAGATGAGGTTGTGAATTCTGGTCCTGCCCTGTGTATACTATTATCATTTGTTCACATGCTGGCCACGAAAGGTGAAGCGAACTCTTATTCTGTAGTGCGGGTGGAAAGTGGTCTCACTAAGTCTGTAAATACTCTGATATCTGAGCTCTTGAGTCTGAATCTCATCCAGATGCTGTTCCCTACTGTGCTGTTTTGCTAGCTTGGTTATGTGAATGAATTGACAATGTAGCCAGTCTCATCCCAAAAGCATGTTGTAGAAAGTGTGGACAGTCTTTCATTTTTAGGTTCTCTTCAAAATGAAAAAGGTGCCAGTCAGAGCTTTTAGATTGATGGCTGAACCTCGGCCATAGCGACACCTCTGATAGACTCAAAGGCCCCCACTACTATATCAGGTTTATAAATTCAAATAAGCAATTCTGCTGTCACCAAATCAAATACCCTGCCCGGGTAGCTCAATCGGTAGAGCGTGTGGCTCTTATTATTAGAACACCTCAAGGTCGTGGGTTCGAGGTAAGAAGATCTGATAATTCCATTCCAATGCTTATACTAACATCATTCTAGCCGTAAGTTCATCCAACCTCCTGGTAAAGATCCCCAGCTCACGTGACCAGCCACCTCGGGCTCAGTTCCCCTGGATCCTGAACATTGCATCAGGCGACTCAATTTTTTTTGCCAATACTTTTTTTTAGTATCGAAAAGGCGTGCCAAAACTGGTAAATTTGAGTATTTGATGTGTGGATGGGGATTTTTATATTTGCTTTTTGTAGTTCGCTAAGCGAGGAGCTACCCCTCACCAAGGCCACCATAGCAAAAGATCACCTGACCGAATCTCTTCATTATCATTATTGCTACCTCATGGCATAAATTCCAATCATGTATTGAAATAAGTTTCACGTTAGAGAATTGGAATTATAAAGCCCGCCATCCAAAGGGACCATTAAAGTTATACTTGGCTTGATGGACCTTGACATCATTCTTATTGTCCCAAGCTTTCTTAGTCACTGGGTAACGAAAAGACCTTGACTTGTGACGAACATTCATTTCCTTGATCTTTGTCCCATCTATCGTTGTACTCAACGATTTCTCGAATCTTTCCCCGCCCTTAATACAAATAACTTGGTCACTTGTACATGTACGACGTCGGCTTGAGTATCTTGTTACCCTGTACAACATCAGTCACATATCAAGTTGCCGGAGCATCGACCGTCCCAATGGAACTCTGCAGTTTCAAATTCTCGGCGTCTTCGTGCTTGTGTAGCTGAATTTCAAGTCAACGATACAATGGTTCTCAAACCTGGTACTGATATAGATATTTTGTACGACCGACTTTTACTCATATCCAAGGTGGCCTCAATTTCAAAATCTCAGTCAGGAAATATACCTACTTCATCAGACATTCAGCTTGGTCAGGATGTCAGCCCTCCTGCCATTCCGATTCGAGCTTTCCTTTCCTCCAATACCAGCGCCCACGAATCACACATATCACTGGATCGGACATCCAGACCCTCCATACGTATCACATCAGTGGCTTTTGCTTCTGCAACGAATGTAAGTTCAAGGCAGCTTTTTTTATGCTTCACTGGAAGTTCCATGACTGACTATATCAGATGTCCCGCACCCTTTTCGACACTTCACGTTAAAGATGTTAGGGACGAAGCGAAAAATCGGCAAACGGACATTGAAATGGAGCCACTGCTTGATAGAAACACAAGACAGGATCTGAGACGGAAGAGATATCGACAGCGGGTGATGAGGAGGTGCAAGAAGGGAAGATCCTCGAATTTTGACTGAATGGATATACGAAAAACGAAAATATGGTTTAGAGTTTAAAGTGAAGTAAAGCTTCACTTTGACATATTCGGCAACTGCGACGTTCGTTCTGGAAGACTTAGAGTGTAGACATGGCATATCTTCGGTGCATTGGGTAATATCTGGATATTCTTTTCAACAAAACGCTGGTGTTGCAAGATCAGTCATAGATGCCTTGGTAAGTATGTGTTGGTTAGGCCGATACGGAGATTGAAAAGATAAAAATGAAAATAGATTCGGTCCTTATTCAATGTCGAAGAGACATACAGACATCAATGTATGCATTGAAAGATGTGAAACTTGCCTGATGGCTATCTAATACCAGCTACTCGACAAGTATCTTTCAGTTTGTGAAAACTTGGCTACAGAAAGAGCTCGGCTATGGAAAAGGGAAGGTTCTGCTTGGCGTAGCCATTTATGGTTAGACTGAATTGTTTGCTGCAAAGTCCATCAAACTCTCTTACCTTGTACCATCGATCGTTCCTGGATCTCAGAATAGAAGTGGAAATGGCATTTCATCTTTTATGATCCCATCAAATACGGAGAAGAAAAGAATCCGACTTTTGGAGATTCCATTTATCCTTCGGACCTGCCCCACCACAGAGCCGCATGACGCGTAATTCCGCCGACGTCCTGGCGCAAGCACTTTTCGTCCAAAGATGTTTCACGATTGCACCGTTGCACTGCCTAGTTCGACCACAGCTGATCATGCT
This sequence comes from Helotiales sp. EF0021, assembly GCA_000292665.1. Taxonomy (NCBI): domain Eukaryota; kingdom Fungi; phylum Ascomycota; class Leotiomycetes; order Helotiales; species Helotiales sp. EF0021. Next base: position 309,623 of record AIET01000437.1, read on the forward strand.
GTATGCAAACAAATCTCTCAAGCCCCCTCGGACTCGATCCACCTTGCATAGATATACATACGATCCGTTCAATTGCGTTTGTTTCTGAATGCCGGTCTAATCTCCTGCGGTACGGTACGCCATCAGCAAGATATGCCTCGCCAGGGCAGCCAGAAAGTTCGGACTGGATGCCGAACAGTATGTCTTCATTCCGTCCCCACATCTCCGCACTCCACAGTGCTAATAGCTCCAGTGCAAAAACCGCAAAATCAAATGCGACGAGCATAAGCCAGCCTGTACACGATGTACATCAACAGGGCGTGTTTGTGGGGGATATGACCTTGATCTGGTCCATGATCCAGATCAAGAGCGCTCCCATGCTACGAGTCACTCAATCTCCTTGTATCGTCCAAGGCAGCTAAAGGCTCATGATGAGAAGGAAGGTCGCTCCTTTCATTTTTTCTCACATGTCGTCAGCCCTTCGTTATCCGGACATATGGACACCTACTTCTGGACGCAACTCGTCATGCAGTTCAGCCATTTCACTCCCGCTGTACGCCATGCTGCTATTGCTATCAGCTCCCTTAACGAGGACTTTTTGGGCGGCTCTCGTATCACCCGCTCGAGGCAGAACAACCTTGCTCTTAAGCATTACAATGCTGCTATCCAAGAGGTCAGACTTAGACCAGCTCAGGATGAACAGATGGTTCTTATGATGTGCATATTATTTGTGTGCGTCGAATTGTTGCAGGGAGATCTTCAGGCTGCCACTCGGCACTGCCAATACGGTGTGGCCATTCTGGAGAGATTCCAGGCCGATCCGAATCGTTCTCCAAGCCCATGGGTTATTGAGCATCTGCTACCCATATTCCGTCGCCTGAGTATCTCTTTGTTCTTCCCTGGCCCACCGGGTCCTGGGCCCCCTCTACGATTATTTCTCGACAGTGGTTCTGACAGACACTGTGTACCTGAGAGCTTCAACACAGTCACGGAGATTGCAAACTCTCTCGATCAGCTCATGACGAGGTGCTTCACCGTGCAGCATACTAGTCATCACAAACCCACCGAGGAACATCTGGAAGAAGTCACGCAGCTCGGAAACATGCTGCAACTCTGGAATGACCGAGTTTCGGTCTTTGATTCGTCTTCAGTGGCTTTCCTGCATGCATCTGATAAGCTAGCTTTATGTACCATGCGCATGAAGTATGAAAAGGAGGTCATTTGCCTGGATGTAGGGAAGCCGGGCCCCAAATCTTTTACCGAAGAGCTCAAATACGACGAACATCTGGATAACTTCAAGTCAATGGTCGCTTGGGCTCGAATTGCGTGGGACTTGGAGACCTCAACGCCCCCTTCCCCGAGTTCTGTGGATAGTTCTCCACGGCCGAGCTTTGCCTTCGAAATGGGTTTCTTGCCTCTGATGAGCTTTGTCGTCATGAAGTGTCGCCATCTTGAAACTCGAATAGAGGCACTTTCGTGGATGCCGCGCCTAGGTGCTGCCAAAGAATGCTTGCTGGATCTTGGTACACTATACAGAATTGGTCGGCGGCTCATCGAACTTGAGCACGACATAAATCTCGATAATGAAATCGTCACGAACGATATCACATCTACCAAGCCTCAGCTCACGCCCAACGACCTCAGGATTGTTGGTGCCCCTGTAAACCATGAAATGGAGACTGTAACTCATGAGGATGGCACCACCTCGTATCGACGGACTGTTATGTTTGACATTCGAGATCCAGATGGCACAACTTCGTTTTTCCAAGAATACCTCACGGATACCAGATTACGACATTTCGACGTGGAGGTTCCAGGGATGCGCAGTGCACGTTGACACACGTCCATCATACTAGGGGAGCTGGAAATCTCCACGAAGCTTGCTTTTGCGGGGTGAAAGGGAAATGGAAGGGCCAGCAGCACTCCACCTTCAAGTGGCTTTTGGATTCGGGACCGACACAATGTCATCGCTTGGTACTCCGGCTACCCAGTCGCGTATCTACGACGCGGCTGAGTATGCGTAGCAACAAAGAACCTAAGCTTTTTTCGGACCATCCACAAATGCTTGGAAGTACTTTACTTCGACATGTGTGGACGGAGCTGGCTGGAACGGATCTAGAAAGACCCCAGGCATACCCTTGCGATGGCCCTGGGTACCCTGCACTACCGATCGAGCTGTGGGGGCAATGCGAGATTGCGGAGCGAACCGAAAACAACGACCCTGAAGGCTGACGTTTTGAAGAAACATGTCTACACATATATATATTCATGCTCCCAAGAGAAAATATCGCTTCCTCATCAGCCCAGCTGTCATCTCTCATTTACTTTCTTTTATTTTCTCGTTATTCGATATTTTGAGCCTTGTATATCAAGTACGATGGCTTCTCTTTCCACCTTTAGTCGCCTGCTAGCTACCGCAGCCATTACTACTGCTGTCAATGCTGCCTCACTCAGCGATGTCTGCTCGGACACCTATGCTGCTGCAGCGCTACCAGCTGCTGACTTTTACGATGGCATCACTATCGACTCGACTTCAACTACCGCCGCCCTTGTCTCAAACAGTTCGACTACATCTGAGTGGTTCCCTACCGAGACGATCGAGTACTGCAATGTCACTTTTGCATATTCGCACAATGGTATGACCGACGATATAGTCCACGTGTCGTACCTGGTCCCTGCTCCAGATGCATTCCAGAACCGTTACGTTTCGACTGGTGGTGGGGGTCTTGCTATCAACTCCGGGGGCTCTTACTCTCCCTCTGGCATCATCGTCGGTGCCGTCTCAGGAATCACTGATGGTGGCTTCGGCTCTTTTGATACTGACTGGGATGCGGTCTTCCTTCTGGCGAATGGGACTGTCAATTGGCAGTCAACTTATATGTTTGGCTACCAAGCGCACCACGAACTGGCTACACTTGGAAAAGAGTTTGCTCGCAACTTTTTTAATGTGTCGACTACCGAGAAGGTGTACTCGTACTACCAAGGATGCTCTGAGGGTGGTCGTGAGGGATGGAGTCAGCTGCAGCGTTTTGCCGATCAGTTTGATGGTGCTGCCAGTAAGTTTTCATAGGTATCTACTTCATGCACATTTGCTGATATATATCTAGTCGGAGCACCGGCTCTCCGCTACGGCCAGCAACAAGTCAACCATCTTATCGGCAACGTCGTCGAACAGACTCTCAACTACTTCCCATCGAGCTGTGAGCTTGAGAAGATTATGAATTTGACCATTTCTGCATGCGATCCCTTGGACGGTCTTACTGATGGTGTCATTTCCCGATCCGACCTTTGCAAGTTGAACTTCAACCTTAACAGCACCATTGGCGAAGCCTACTCTTGTGCAGCAGTTACCAGCGATGGATCCGGTGGTTTTGCCGGCCTTGCAGGCCGCTCGAACGAACGCCGACAAATGGGAACCACCTCAACTCCTGCACAGAATGGAACGGTGTCTGCGGAGGGAGTCGCTGTTGCTCAAGCATATCTTGATGGTTTCCACAACTCTCAGGGCGAGCGAGTATACCTCAGCTACCAGATTGGTGCTCAGATGGAAGATGCTGCTACGACTTACGATTCGACAACCGAGACCTGGGGCTTGGACATTTCTGGTTTGGGTGGCGAGTGGGTTGCGCGCTTCTTGGAGCTTCAAGATACAAGCACACTTTCAAACTTGGATAACGTGACTTCAGACACTATTGAAGGGTGGATGAAGCTCGGCATGAACAGATATGCCGACTCGTTGCAAACAACCTACCCCGACTTGACGGATTTCCAGAGCGCTGGTGGAAAGGTCATCCACATCCACGGCGAACAAGATAACTCCATTCCTACCGCCTCGTCAGTCCACTACTACGATTCTGTACGCACTGTTATGTTCGGCAGCGAGGATTACAACACCAGCACTGCTTCCATGGATGATTTTTACCGCCTCTTCCTCGTTCCTGGTGGCGCTCATTGTGGTTCCAATACCTACCAGTCGAGTGGAGGATGGCCTCAAAGTACCCTTCAAACTGTCATTGATTGGGTCGAGAACTCTGTTGCGCCTGATACTCTCAACAACAGCGCCACCGAGATTGACACCTTGTGCCGTTACCCACTCCGCCCGCTTTGGTCTGGCAACGGTACCTCGTTCGATTGCGTGTATGACCAGGCCTCGATCGATACCTGGGAATACACATTTGATGCGTACAATATGCCATTGTATTAGGTATGCTTGAGAAGCCGTGCTAGGTTGTTTCTGGTGGTAGGGTAGATTTTGGCCTATGAGGGGTAGTCCGTGGTGCTTTTGAAGATGTATCTGTATATATGTATATATTCCGCTTCATTTGTAAATGTTGTCCTTGACATTGACTTTCTTTTCTTGCATGTCGAGCCTGTGTTTTACTCAGTTTCCTCTTCTTTACATCCCAGCTGATGATGACAGCAAAAAGGAATATGACAACAATCGAACACAAATTTAGGATGTCGTCCCCTGTCTACTTTCTCTACTCTCTCCCACTACTGCACAGTCTGACTAGAATGGCGCAGCTCCTGCGATACCCAGGTTAATATCCAAGTCGCCGTGCGTCTAGACCTTAGCAGTCACAAGTGCTCATCATGATGAGATCAAATCCGCGGGTTGAGACGCTCATGTCGTATGTAGGTGGCCGTCTTATACTACGAGATGCCTTACGCACGGCCCATAACCTCCGATATCGCTCAGTGCGGTGCTTCACTTGACGGTTTTCTTTGTCTTGCACGCAGCTTTATGGCCCGGTTTGTCGATTCGTGCCTTCCTATTAGTGCTGTAGGCTAAAGGGAAATGGTGAAGGTTGTGCTTCACTCTTTGCTCTTGTCTTTGCTCCTGTCCCTTCATGTTCGAACTCGGTTTGTGGTCTGTGGAAAGGTATATATTGTGAAGTTTGGGCGCGACAGGTGGATAAAACTTAGATTTTTCCAATTCTATTTCTTCTTTAATATCATCAACAAGACCCTCATATTAACACGAGTGTAGCGTCACAGAATGCAAATACAAGAGCAATGCTGAAAGAGTTGTTTTTGTAGTGTCACGGGTATTAGTAAGAGAAAGAGTAAGTGTTTTTGATAATATCTTGGAGCTCCGAGCTACGCCGCTTCTTACCTTGAAGTTACTGTGCATATGTTTCTTTCACTCTCGAAAGTCTTGGGTTTGACAATAGTAAGTTTGATGACAATGAGATTGGGATTTACATAGCGTTGAAGCGGAATCACTAAAGTGTATCTCAACATCTCAGGTAAGAGTTTGCTGGCTGCTGATGCTCAGAGGATCCGAAACCGAGACTCTGGGGGGGAAGCTTGTTAATCTGTTTGTTAAGTTTCCTAGATATTTTATATCAAGTCCACTAATGGCCTTTTCTCTTCACTTCGCTGCAAAATGAAGTCATTTGAGTAGGGTTAGAGAGCCTTGTACATGACATCTTCCCTTTGGCAGTCGGGAGGAAGCTTGATAGGTCACGAGATCCCTTCCGGTCTTGGAAGTTTCGGAGTGCATTATGGCTGCCTAAAGGAGGATCAGCAATCACATGATGCGGCTGATTCACACACTATAGAACCAATCTTTGCGCAGTGAGCAGGTATATAAAGCTCAAAGATTGTGTTGGGGGAAACATCAACTTACCATGCCTTCAAAATTCATACTAACCTGTGGCTTGTGTGCACGGACAAGAGCGTAAAGTATTTCTGAAAGCCAGCAGTTGCGCTGAATTTGAGAGTCGAAGAGACTTGAAAGTCATGGCAGCCACACCTATGTAGAGTTTTTAAAGAGTGAATAACACGAGCGTTATGGGTTGGAAAAATGACAACAAGAGGAGGTGTGGCAACAAACGAGCGCAATTATATTTGGACTATACTCGATTCATTCGATATATGTAGGTATTCTTCCACAAATGCTACAGAGCCACCCCTCTGATATTGGTATACATACAGAAGATCATGGCTTAGTATTATGTAACAGAAAGCGTTGATATACTCCTCCACATCTCAAAGTCTAGCAGTGGAGTTTACAGAACGAAATGAAAAGAGGTTATATATAAGAGCGCACTCTCTAGTGAATATCTTAGCCTAGCTGAGAAATAGTTACCTATTATAGTGAATCTCCCAAGGCAAAGAAAGGAAGAAAAGAGAAGTGGCCGAGTCGCCCTGTCGAGCAAGAGGTATAAAAGCGTGTAGTGACGCTTCGACTTGTAAAGCAAATCCTCCGCGTCCAAAAGGGAAAGTATATTGTGGGAGTGATAGGAGTCAGACACGACAAACTTGTCATTGGCTGAGAGTAGAAGCCAGCTTTTGCAGATCGGTGACGACTCGAGGTATTTCTACAGCCGGATCGTTGAGACCTGGTCAGCAAGCCGCCAACAGTAACTACTGAGAAGCAAGAAGATGACAGCATCGATCATATGACAGCAACAAATCATTATCCCAAGAATCTCGAAGTCAGCCGTTGACAGTTTTATATCACGTCCAATGTTTGCTACATATTATCGAACATGATCTTATAGCAGGAACACGAGGACACTTTACCCACGTTCTTCTCCATCGTTTCTCTTTATGTATTCGTCGATGTGTAATTGCAACAAAAAATCAAAGAGACAACAAGTTTATATATCCTAAGCCTTGCACCTGGACAAGATCGAGAGAGAGAAAGATATGAAAGTGAAGTAGTTCGAAGAAGTGAAGTGTACTCACGTGCTTACCCACCCCTGCTCGAAGCCCCCTTTTTTAAGCGAACTTACCGAAAAAGCTCAGTGAATCTTGAACTCCACCTCGAAACTGGTTGTGCCAGTGGCAAAGAAGCAAACATGGGTACTATCAAGGACTGCAAATACCTCTTTGAGTATAAATATCTACAACACTATGCAGGTATTCAAATCAGTTCCGGCTGTACTGGATGACCCCGATATAGTGTGAGAAACTGGTTCTAATGCTGTAGGCTTCAATAGAAGTACTTTACTGCGAAGTAGTGAGCCCCTATTTTTATATAACATCAATCGCATCTTGTCAACCTCCAATCCTAACTTGACGACGTCAAGGCAATAACTCCCAAGAGATGGCAATAGCTGTAGAATCGACAACAAGAACCAGCACAGAACCCACGGCGTGCCACATCTTAGCAAAAGCATGACTTTTCTCGGAAGTTTTCCTTCTATTCGATGTGGATGCTAAGCTCAACTCGAGTTCCTAGCCGCCGACCTTCGAGACAAATGAACTGGCGAGGCATTCCGCAGAACTTTCGAAGGTCTTGAATATTTGCCCATCTAAGAATATGAGCAGACGGTTTTATATCTCGGAAAAGAAAGTAGGAGGTGCTATATTCACTTCGTATAGACTGTTGGGTAGCTTGAAGAGAAGGCTACATGGAAGTGAAGTGAATTAATCGGGTAATTATCACATGCATCGAATCTTCTATTCCTGGACCAGGTGAATTCATCCTAGCTAATGATATATAGGTATATAACCAGTCTCGTAGTCCTAAGAAGCTATTAACTTAAAAAAGGCCTTCGGAACTCGAACACCCCCGCCTGGTAATGAAATCCGTCGATATGAAGATGGCGTGTACTATGCAAGCGAACCCCACTAGATCCTATGGGAAGTAATTTTCTAAAACTATCGATCTCCCAAGACAGCCTCCTGGACAAGTCAAGGCTTGAAGAAGATGTGAATACAGCAAAATCATCAACAACAACCTTGACAACAAGCACAACCCACCCTCATTACTTACCCTCCCCATACATGAATCTAATGACCACTCACTACCATCTCCAATTCTGCGACCTCTTATCTAATCCATATCCCCCTCCTTTATAAAATTAGAACAGCATCGCAAACATCGACTCCCTCACACCTCCTTCAGGTCAGCAAGTCTCACCAGTTACTCCCGAGACCTTTGGCCATAATTTGGCCTGCGAAGTAATGCTGCCGCCTACATCCTGATGTTGAGGAGCTAAAAGCTTTATATACCCTTCCCTCAATCTTCGCAAGTGAATACCTAGCTTGTCTGGGATGAGGTTCTTACCCCTCTGATTAGCTTGTAAGCTAAGAAGTAAAGGGTTGGATGTAAACAAGTCTGTGAATGGAATTTATGATTCACCTACAACCAATCTTCCAATACGAAGAGAAACATGGGATAAGGTTTAGACCTTTGGGATTATATAAACAACTTCCTCTCCTCAACCAATTTCCCTTTATTCATTTTTTCCTCACCAGAACATCACACTAGATACATCTCTCATGCCATCGCACTAAATCCGGTTTTAAGTGCATGGTTCTAGTCTTAGCTAGCTTTAAATTTGCGTAAATTCTGAATGTAAGATAACATGCAAGAGATTCCTTTCAAGTTCTATAAAGACATAGTGTAAGAGAGGAAAAAGGAGAGGTGACAATAGTAGCAATCTTGACAACGAGTCCTTCTAATCTCCTCTCTGTACGTGGGCTCCTCATGTGGTTCATGCCAATTCTTCAGAAATGAAGAATAAAATATGAAATATGAATATATCTGGATCGAAGTAGACCAAAGCCTTTAAGGCTTTGTTGAACAAACTTCTTCCAACATTAAATATTCCCACAACTGACTAAGAACAGTACGCGCAAGGTATGAACCGGCTTAAGGCTATAGTGTAACTATCTAGTGAGAGCCTGCTGCCAACTGTATCTGTATCAAGAGCCCGCACCTGCCTTACTCAGGATCCAAGAACGAAAAGCCCCTTCTAGCCGCCATAAGTAAGTTCCTCCTATACTTATTCCTCGCCCTTCTCTTCTCCCTCACGACTCCCATCTCTATAGTAACCGTCCTGTCCTCACGCCCATTCTTTCTCTCCATCCAATCCGGATCAAGAGGGTCGATGTCCGGGTAATTTCCGTCCAGGTAATATTTCAACGACATACTCCTATACGCTTGATCTACACCTCGAGCCCAGTCACTGATATCTGGATGCGGATCAGATGGTGGGATAGGTGGGTCGGCGGTGGGATCACCAGGAGTTCCAGAGATATATTCTGGTGCCTCGATAAGCCCGTAGTCCCAGACGTCTAGCTCTGGGACCTCGGGAGCAATGCCGGTATGTTCGTGTAGCTTCCAGTTGAAGGTGAGTCTGCAGTCACTACAAGGGAATGTGTTCTTGTCGGGATCATCCCAGTATGTAGAAATGCAGGCGAAATGAAAGCAGTGATCGCAGCGGAGGCGCACAATTGTGCGGTCGGGAGTTTTCACAAAATCATCCAAGCAAATTGGGCATGTGCCGAAGGTGGGACCTAGACGATTGGCGGAGATAGTTTCGGTGCTGGCTATGGGATGTATAGGCAATAACTTTGACCAGATATTTGCTGGGTTCGATGGATTCATAACTGCACCAGGTATCAAATACTGCGGATAGGCTTGTTCCATTGCCTCTTTTCTGCTCCAGAACTCGTTGGTAAGGTCCGCAAACTCCGGATTTCCTGTCTCTGCTGACGTGTCAAACATGAGATACAACTGTTTCCTGCGATCATTTTGTTAGTGTGATCTTTATATAGGCGAAGTTCGACTTACCATGGTCTGGATTCACTCCAGTCTGTGAGAAGAAGCTTGTTTCGTCGCAGCCGGTTGGTTTGAGATATAAGCCTAATGATGGCCCATGCGTCCTTTTCATTGGAAGTGGGAGCTGGATTTGCATGTGCGATTCTTCTCGGATCGTAATTTGGGGAGCGGAGCATTTGGGCAATAGTCCACCACTCGTCTGCTAGAACGATGCGCTTTTCCACAGGGACGTCTCCAACATGGGCCACGTCAGATGCTTTGTCCAATGCAAGAGACTTCTCGATGAGCGCGCTCCAGAGCTTCCATAACGGATCTACATTGACGAGAAGGTTCTATTAAAGGTAAGTATGCGGGAGCTTTACTTGAGTGATGCTCGTACATACTTCTAGAGCCGTTGTAAGCCTCGCCGGGTGGATGTTATGTATGATAGTTTCACTCATTGTATAGCGTGCAGTTAGTCCTGGACGGGTTTCTGTCACTATGTATTGACCCAAGCTCGTTATAGCGGTGGTAATAGTATTATGTATCCTGAACATTAGGCTGTATCTTGATAGGTTTTGTTGAGCAGTAGGAGGATGTCGTGGGATATCTTTCATTTCTGCCCAGAGGAGACCAGATGACAGCCGCATGATTTGTTTTAGATGCTCAAGCCCGATTCATTGATCCCCGACACTCTGACTGCGATAATGTAAGGCTCGAATCCATGCCCTTTCTAACTGCGGAGGATCTCGAAATCAGTATTACTTCTTTAGGATAGCTTTGAGGACGGAAGGGGTGGCTCAAGAGAGATAAATCATATTTTAGGAGGAAGTAATGTCTCAATTCTCTTGAAACAACCCTAACAAGGAAATTCTTTCTTGGGGAAAACCTACCACCCAGGCAGTAGTGAGTGCTGGCTGGTTTCGTGGGATATTAGACCCATCTGGCAAAGGCTTGCCCGTGATTTCTGGATTTCTCGCGTCGACGAACCTTCCCATTATTCGTAGTCTCGTCAGGAGGCCCCAGAGATTGTCCACCGTTTTCCACAGATCTTCGGCATCGTACATGTTCCTGAAGGTGGTTTTTGGCCGGACAAAGGTTTCACTATTTTGGTCGGTGTTTCGATAAACTGAATGATTCTGTGGGGGTGTGGTGTATCGTATAGTCCATCCGGCAGGTAGTATATCTTCTGGTATGGACACACTTTGAAGTTGCTGCCCTCTAAGAATCTTCTCGACAACATCTAGAGGGCTACCGACTGTGGGATAAATTTTGTCCTAAGAGGATCAGACTAGTCTTGATACCAAGGGGATATTACTCACACTCCCAAAACCAAGAAACTGGAAATCATCGAGCGCCAGAAATTCTTCATAAAGGTCTAGAAGCTCATCGAATTCGTCTTCGGTAAGCTTCCAGGCAACAAATTTCGAAATGGACTCGAGTATGTAATGGGGCTGACCGTCCATCCCCATCGATTGAAAAAGAGGTTGCCGCCATACGAACGGGTTGACTTCCTCCACCACTTGTGGCTGGACCCACGGTTTGCTAAGAGTATGGTAGTCTTGTTGCAGCTCATTCTGCCAGATGTTTGTTAAATTCTGCTTCCTCGCTCTCAATCTCTGGCCTTGCTCTTGGACCAGGGCATTGATGCGGTTTTGTTCAGCCTGAGCCATTGTGAGTGTACAAGAATCGCATCGAAAAGTCTGCGACGCTGAGCTGGAAATGATGTAGATAGCGGAATTTCTCTCCAGGCGTTGATAGCATACAAGGAGCCGCCATCCTGGAGAGCAGTGAATGCATTCTTTATGAATCTGGTTGCGCCAGCAACAAAGGAGAAAAGAGAAGAATGCGAGCCGATAAAGCGATTATCGCTGTTTTCAGAGAGAAGCATAATAGAGAAGTGTTTCACACTGAATTAGACCAAAGAACGTAGTGAAGAAGGAAGATGTGTTGTGAGGAAGGAGCCTGTGATTAGATACCTGATTTCGATGCCTAGATTTTATGCATCACGAGACATCAAACTACCCACATGCACACCAGCCGGCGTTTATAGACATTTCAATGTTATGATCAGCTATGAAGCTAGGCTATGGGTATCTCTATCATTTCGTCGTGATTGCTTCCTTCCCATGAACGTGTTTGCTCAACTCAAATCTCCCGGAACCAGAACGCCTCTTTTGCTGCATTTATACAATGAACCCAACCCATATGATACATATTCGCTCATCTATACCAGGAGTCTTTCTGCAAATACGGCTCCAGCTCCAAATATCGCTAGATTTTGCCAGATGGCGGTGTTTTTCGCAGCAAGAGCCGTCGAAGTACTGATGCCAATCACCTTTCCAGCCACACCGCAATTTTCTCCAAAGCATGCCCCGGCTGCAGTCGTCGCAGCAGTACTAGGCGAGGCTGTGATCGGAAATCCTTGTTGATCGTAGCTCCTCGACTGACTTCCATATCCTGCCGTAAAAGTATAGGTTGTGAGAAATCCGCGATTGTCGTAGCCCGTACTATATTCAAGGCCAGCGCCCGAAGGCGGCGATGATGGCGAGGGCGATTGGACCACTGAGGAGTAGAGGGTTGATGCTGGTAATGTCTGAAATTCTATTAGTGTTTGTGCAATTGAGGGAAGATAGCAGAGCTGGGAGAGGACATACGTACTGCCGCAGAACTTGCAGGCACAATTTTTCCAGATGAAGTGATGACCCATCCGCTAGGAATGCCAGCAACAGAGGTCGCGGCTTGAGTTGCCGTCGAGAGTGTTGTTGTGGCGACCCAAGGCCATCCGGTCAGAGTCGAGGTTGAGCCGTGTGTGTTTCCAAGTCCTGCAGGGATAGAGGGGGATGCTGATGTTACTGCTGGCACATCTGCAGTAGCGACAGTGCTCCCTGCTCCACCAGAGTTCCCATTGACCGCTCCACCAACCGCTTCAATCGATTCCCAATCGCCAGTGGTGTCACCATATTTGTATTGCGTTCCTGTCGAGTAGTCGGTAACGGCGATTGACTGAACAGTCATTGTGAATGGACCCTGCGAATAGTCTGTTGGACCACGAGCCCATGAGATCGTCCCAGAAGGATTCGACGAATCTCCTCCCGACCAAGAACCGAACTTGATTTGCATTGGCGTTTGTGGGTATTGGTTGGTATCAGCCGTGGCAGGTGTCAGGACTCGAACAATTGTGCTTCCAACAGACCAAATAATCTGCTCGGCAGTCCACTCGATCGTGTAGGTGATGAATTCGCCCTGATTGTTCGCAGCGGGATTGAAGGCTCCACGATTGTAGGTCGTCACATCGCCCTTCCCAAAGTAATTGGTCTGAACTTCCGAATCATCTGCTCCCAGCCATTCCATGTCAATTTCGTCTAGATCGTCCGATTGAAGCACCAGCGTGCTGACAATTCCTGCACCTGGCGCAGCCTTCATCGTAACCTGAACCTTGCCGAACATGATGTAAAAGACACTGGAGAGTGTGGGCGCATCGCCTGATTTCGCAACAGTGAAGTGGACACCGCTCGAGTCGTAGGTCGGACTTCCAGAGGCAGTGAAGGAGTTGACCTCGCCTTGCGTGAAGTCGACCTTGATTGCCTTGCCCAAGGCGGTGTCTGCGGGACATCCAGCTGCAATAAGTCAGCAAACATTGCTTGAGCCGACGGGAAAGTCGAGACTTACTCGAGTACAGAGGGTTGCACGAGCTGTACGTCTGGGCCGCCGCCAGCTGGCAGGACAGCAATGCTGCTGCGAATGTGAAAAAAGTCCTGGAAATCATTATGTAGATGAAAGTGTAATGTACAGAGGGAAGAAGCGCAAAGAGACGCAAGTAGGAGGAGGAGGAGAAGTGAGCAGTCCACCCTAATGAAGAGTGCGACCAAAGTTGGCAATGTTGACAACAAGTGGGAAAGCCTGGATGATGCTTGTATGTACAATACAGGCCGAGGGTGATATAGGTGAGGGTTGAGGCGAGGGATTTAGTGACGGGAGATGCAGACGCAGAGAGATGCAGATGAGGAGATGCTGGGACATGCAGCTGCCAGCGAGTACTTAACAGTGTGCAGCAGATTAACTATTTTCCAGCCACCAGCGGCGTCTTTTCTACGTCAGCAGAAAGTGTGACAGTGCATGGGTCATGCCACGATGTCAAGAGCTTGCCAATGGGGTTGTCTCGCGGGCGGTGTTCTGTGTTGACAATGGAGAGGCTGGGGGCGGGCCTCGTTCGTGGACAATGGCCTGTTGTTGTTTTGATTTGCTGCAGAAATTTAATGTCGAGGCTGGGAAGATGAGGCTGGCTCGGTTCGCACCAAGCTTCGGGCGCCAGCAGTGAGTGGGTTCCCAAGCGACCGGCAGTGTCCTCCCAGCCGGATCGACAACAATGTATTTACTTCATATGATGAGACCTCCTCCGTTTCCTTGGTCTAATTCTTCCTCATTTTCTTGGACCTTGTTAATGTTCTTACCCTCGACTGCAACTCGATCTTGACGCCATGACTGCTCTTGGCGCCATTTCACGACGGTACAGTAGCGACTCCTGCGCTCGCCGGCTGTGACAACCAACGGCTGAGACATGGAGATTGCCAGTATCTGATGATTCATGGACCGTCCTTCGGGCACAAATATGCAGTATATTCTTCAACCCGTTAATTCTCTGCATCAACCGCGGGGCTTACCAACGGTCTCTCGGCGCAATCCACGTTGGCGACTTGATATACAGTACAAACAGACCGTTGGCTCCTGACGCGAGTACGAGAACGGCTTCAGCTTGACAGACCAGACGGCATAACTCCAGGCCGCATCTTCAAAGCACTCCCGCTGATGCACGGTGCGCACTAAGCATCATCGGCTGACCGGCGAGGTGATCTTGGTATGATCGTTTGCTCGTTTGATGGTTTGCATAGACGATGAGGGGCGTGCCAGTTGTATGATGTGATGTGTGAGGTTGAGAGGGTTTCAGCAAGTGCGTTTGGTAGAGATGGGCCCAATGTCGCTGTCGTCTCTTCTACTCCAGCAATGCAGGACGTCAAGATGGGATTTGACCGGAGGGGATCTGATATTTGGGTTGTTGAAGCTCGAGTGTCTTCTCCTAGACTTGAGCTACGGTATTGTCTTCCCGCCGCGCTTATCTGTCATACATGCAGGTGGTGGAATCTCGAATGGCGCGCATCGCAATCGAGGCGAGGCGAGACAGGTCGAGGAGCTTCAAGGATGGCACTGGTAGAACCTCAGTTTCTGTTTCTGCAGCCAACGACCTCACCTCGTCGGGGGAGCTGATTCTGGTTGAAGTACAAGACGAATGCTGAATATTGTGAGATGCCAGTATGACTTTACCAATTGCAAGCTCAGACTTGCTATCTTTTTCTTCGGGCCTTCTTGCCGTGTCTAATGCTCCTCCATTCCCTGTCGACGCAGAGCTCTCTCTGTGTAACGGGCCCTATATAAAAAGGTCAACGCTGAGGTCAAGCTATATTCGCCAGTGCGAAGCGGTATTCTAAACTCAAGACTCAGACTCGTAATATCCATCCCATATTCCATTGCTTCTCGCCAGCCCAAAGCCCTGTGCCATGACACAAACATCCTTTTCGCTGATGGTGGCTCTCGATGCATAGTCGTTTGATGGGAGAACTAACCGAAGTCACACCTCGCACTCGCCCCGACTTGACTTGAACTTGAAGCCTCACCCACCTCCGCTCCCGCTTTGTCCCATGCCATGTAAAATCAACAACCACACCCATCACCACTATTGTTGCTATCCCTCACATCTGCGCTGCGATCAATATCGCATCCTCCCTACCGCCATCCTATGGCCGAATCCTAGCTGAGCACTTTGGTCAATGATGACCAGGAAAGATGCTGCCGCTCGCAACAGCTCTGCGACGAGCTCGAGCACCGATAGCTGGAAGTCGACCGAGACAATCAAGCCAGGCTCGCTCTTCCGCAGCTCGTCGCGACGCGGGTCCCCGATGAGTGTGAAGACCGATGCTAGAAATAAGTGAGACTTCATTTTCCTTAGGGCCTTGTCTCGTCGAGTTCCCGTCCTGGAAGGGCAGCTTTGAACATGTTCCTTGACTAACGGCTGCTTGCATTTGCGCTGCTCCCAGGCCTGAGACTGATCCTCAAGTGTCGCCCACGACGGCTGCACCTCGAACTGCCATATCCCCTTCGAATTCGTCGCCAAATGTATCTCCTCGAGACCATCGAATGGCCGATTTTGGCAATTATCGACGCGAGCTTGCAGTGTTGGAAACCTCGAGTGGACGGATACCCCAGATCCAGCACAATCCCCCAACGGCCTTGGGCTCCCCGAACCAGATTGCGCCCTGGATGTCGACAAACGGAACTGCGGCCTCGCCTCAGGGCGCATTCGGTACCAGCTTCTATAACGACTCGAGCGATGCTCTGTCGACTGCTTCTCAATTGTCGCCAGGGTTCAGACCCGGGACTGGGCTGACAGGAAATACAAATGCGAGCGATTCCCCAGCAGATCCCTACTTTGGCGATGAACGACGTCCTTCGGTCGCAAGTGTCACTACTGCAAGTAGTCAAGGTTCAAAGTCAAGTGTCAATCGGACAGGAATTCACAAGAAGCTGCAGACGTTCTTTGGGGAGGACTTTCCTGGCAAAGATGCTTCCGACACGAGCCTTCCTTCCCACGGGAAAGACCGATCGCACTCTTTCGCACGAAGCCATCGAGAACGAAATCATTCATCTGCCACCGACGCAACACAAAGAGATACTTCGCCGGCGCCATCAAGACCGAGGACACCAGTGCCTTCCAGTGATGTGGTGCCATTCTTATATCAAGACTCTCAGGTAAGTATTTATATATACGTTGTCAATGGATGAGCACATCGCCTGCTCTAATGCGCACCATAAAGTCATGGGAGATTCGATGAATGAGGAGAAATTGCAGATTGAAATACCTGTTGGAACAGTATACTGACTTGAGAAAGGACATTTCGAAATACGGAGAAGCCCCTGTAAGGGAAAAGCTTTCGGGACCAGACAAAGATCGATATATGAGCGACAACTCTCAAAACCCTCCGAAAACATCCTCCTCCTCGAGATCAGGCGGCGTACACTTGCCCGGTCACAACCATCGTCACAATAAGAGCAACGAAGACGCGAGGTCTCTTCGACCGACTATAAGCAGAGAGGATTCAGGAGTTGGACCCCGCCAGAAAGATCGCGCCCCCACGTCAATGGGCACTGCTTTGGGAAATTCATCAAGTTCAAGTCTTGCGAAGAGGCCATCAAGCCCTACACCCAGCGGTATGAGTGGTTGGAGCGGATCAACAGCCAAAGTAGCCACAAACGACGGGTCAACATCGCCAACAGGACATGGAAAGCGAAGGATACTTGATCGGTTTCGGAAACACAAACCGGAGAAGGAGACTCCATCAATACGGCAGCTCAAAGACTTGCCAGGATCGGTTCGCTCCTTCAATCATGGCGCGAATGGAAGAGGCCAGACATCGCCAGAGTTTGGACAATGGAGTCGCGATGGCAGTCTTGCCGGGTCTGAAGTGAATTTGGTCAAAGACAATGGTACTGCGCGGTCTAATGGACAACGTAGGGAAGGCACCTTTGGCAGCAAATTACCCTTCGGGAGGAAAGGCAGAAGTAAGGCGACAGACGAGTCAGACATTTTCGCGGACCCGAACGAAAAACATGAGCCTCATCGCGGTACAAATTTTGTCCTTGACACGGATTTGTCGAAGATGGATGGAATATTGGCGAAACCCGTGCCCTTGACGCCATTGGATAACAGTATTTTCACCGGTGCGAACGTTGAAGACGAGGCCAAAAATGAAGCAAGAAATGCTGGTGGCTTGGGCTGGGATGCGCCTGATAGCTGGGCAGTAAAGAAAGTCAACGATGCCAATATGTCTCGCCTGCCAGAAATAGACGAAGCAGGCGTGCCACCCAAAGCTGACGAGAAGGCTACGCCCTATTGCATAAGAGTCTTCAGGATTGATGGGACATTTGCAACATTATCAACACCTCTAAACGCCACAGTCACAGAGATTATGAACCAGCTGGGCAAAAAGACTTACATGACCGACAGCCTGGAGAACTACCAGATTGTCATGAAGAAGCACGACTTGCAACGTATCCTTGGTCAAGGTGAAAGACCAGTCGTTATCCAAAAGCGTCTGCTCGAGCAGGCTGGTTACGAAGACAGAGATAGAATAGAGGACGTTGGACGAGAGGACAACAGCTACCTCTGCAGATTCTCGTTCGTGCCTACGCGCGAAAGTGGTTATGCGTCTGTCACGAACGATCCTGGAGTTAGCCGAGTGCAGAAGTACAGCCACGTGGATCTTTCAGGCCGAAACCTCATCACCATTCCTATTGCACTTTACTCAAAAGCTTCAGAAATTATCTCTCTGAACTTATCGCGGAATCTCTCCCTCGACTTGCCAAAGGACTTCATCCAATCTTGCCAAAATCTCCGCGACATAAAGTACATCAACAATGAAGCCTGGCAGCTTCCTCTCAGTCTCAGCAGAGCGAGCCGTCTCACGATTCTCGATGTATCCAATAACAGATTGGAGCAGCTTGAACACGCTGAGCTGTCAAGACTGCAAGGGTTGATAAGCCTCAAACTTGCTAATAACCGACTGAGGAGTCTGCCAACGTACTTTGGTGATTTCAAGTCTATGCGGACATTGAATATATCTTCGAACTTCCTAGAATCATTCCCCAAGTTTCTATGCGACCTTGACGGCCTTGTTGACATTGACATGAGCTTCAATGGAATCAGCAGCCTTCCAGACGAGATTGGCCAACTCACCAACCTTGAGCGGCTTGTAATCACCAACAACCGACTCAGTGGGTCGCTACCAAATAACTTCGATAGACTCATCAATCTCAAAGAAGTTGATGTCCGTTACAATGCTCTGTCAAGCATCAACGTGATTGCAAAGTTGCCTAAAGTAGAGCAAATTTCTGCAGATCATAACAGCGTCTCTGTGTGCGAATCAGAGTTTACCAAGATCAAAATCCTCCGTCTCAACTCGAATCCAGTCACCAAGTTCGAGATCCTCAACCCTGTACCGAGCCTCAATACCCTAAACTTGTCCAATGCCAAGCTAGCGCATATTCCAGATGCTGTCTTCGACAAGATGCCCAATCTCGTTAAGCTTGTGCTTGATATTAACCACTTCGTCTCATTACCAGCCCATATTGGCAAGCTACGGAAACTCGAACACTTCAGCATCGCTAGGAATGCTTTGAGCAGCCTGCCTGCGGAGATAGGCTGTCTCACCGAACTACGCTTCTTGGATGTCAGACAAAACAACCTCAAGAAGCTACCAATGGAGATCTGGTGGGCTAACAAACTTGAGACCTTCAACATATCCTCAAATGTTCTCGACAACTTCCCTAAACCAGCTTCCCGGGCTCCTCAAGTTCCTGGAGAGATTCCCAATTCCGGAGAAAGAGAGAAGGGTCCTCTAAATGGTAGTCCAGGACAACAAAGTTCTGCCAATTCTAGCTTTGAAGAGTTGGGACCATTAGAAGCTTTCGGCCAACGGCGTCCCAGCCAAGCATCTGGCGGTCTTCTTAGTGTTGGTGGATCCCCTATCCCAGGTAGCGACAGGAAGAGCTCCATTGTCTCTGTATATGGAAAGGGCAACAACAGGAAAACGTCTGTTGTGTCGAGAAGTACATCCCAAAACAGCATTAATACCACGACACCTCCAACATCCGTCGCCAGGAAAGACTCTGGAATGTCAGCCAGGCTGCTCAACACATTTGCAGGGTCGCTGCGCAACCTCTACCTCGCGGATAATGAACTCGATGACGACGTCTTTGACGAGCTCATACTTTTGGGGGAGCTTCGGATCCTCAACTTGTCTTACAACGACTTGAACGATATGCCCCAGAGAACGCTCAAGAGCTGGCCACAACTCTCAGAGCTGTACCTTTCTGGCAACGAATTAACTTCCCTCCCTTCAGATGATTTCGAAGAGTTCAGCTTGTTGCAGGTACTCCACATCAACGGCAATAAATTCCAGACCTTACCAGCGGAATTAGGCAAAGCGCATAGACTTGCGGTGCTTGACTGCGGTAGCAATTCACTGAAGTACAATGTGTCGAATTGGCCATACGACTGGAACTGGAATTGGAACACTAATCTCAAGTACCTCAACCTTTCTGGTAACAAGCGTCTGGAGATCAAGCCTTCAATACCCGGCGGGGGTGCGAACCGAGATGGGCGCGATCTTACAGACTTTAGCGCGCTACAGCATCTGCGAATCCTCGGTCTAATGGATGTCACACTTACCATCCCAACGACACCTGATGAAACAGAAGATCGCAGAGTTCGAACTTCCGGGTCGCTGGCCGGTCAATTGGCATATGGTATGGCAGATACTCTGGGGAGATATGAGCATCTGTCTATCATTGATATGGTTGTCCCGCGATTTAACTCTACAGAAACGGAAACATTGCTTGGTATGTTCGATGGCCAAGCATTGTCTAGCGGAGGCTCCAAGATTGCAAAGTATCTGCATGAAAACTTTGGGCACATCTTCGGCGAAGAGTTAAAGAAATTGAACCCTGGACAGAATGAAACGCCGGTTGATGCTTTGCGGAGAGCTTTCTTGTCGCTCAATAAGGACTTGGCTACAGCTGCGACACAGCATACAGAGGAACGTTCTCTGCTGTCCCATCGCGGCTCTGCAGCACCTGCTGTGCTAAGCCAAGCCGATCTCCACTCTGGTGGTGTTGCGACAGTGCTTTTCTTGCAGCAATCCGAGCTTTATGTAGCTAACGTTGGAGATGCGCAAGCAATGCTCATTCATTCGGAAGGAGGACATCGCATCCTGACTAGAAAGCACGACCCTGCAGAACCCAACGAGAGACAACGCATTCGTGATGCAGGAGGTTGGGTCTCCAGACAAGGAAAATTGAATGATATTCTGGAAGTTTCAAGAGCCTTTGGATATGTTCAGCTTATGCCGGCTGTTCAAGCTGCACCGCATATCACGCAGGTGACGGTCAAAGAGCAAGACGAAATGATTTTGATAGCCTCCAGAGAGCTTTGGGAATATCTCACACCAGAACTTGTCGTTGATGTAGCTCGTTACGAGCGCGGTGATCTGATGAGGGCTGCTCAAAGACTTCGAGATCTGGCCATCGCTTTTGGTGCAACCAATAAGTTGATGGTCATGATGATTGGTGTCAGCGACTTGAAGAAGAGAGCACAGATCAGACCTCACAGAGTTCAAAGCTTATCATTCAACCCCAACGCCCTCATTGAGGATCCAGGCTATGCCCCAGCTCGAAGACCGAAGAAAAAGGGAGAGACTGTTGAGGATTCTGGCCTGCGGCGCCTTCAAGCTGAAGTTGACGCTCCTATTGGCGATGTCAGTATCGTCTTTACCGATATCAAGAGTTCGACACTGCTCTGGGAAACATACCCCAGTGCCATGCAGTCTGCTATCAAGCTCCACAACGAAGTGATGCGCCGTCAATTACGAATTATCGGAGGATACGAAGTCAAGACTGAAGGTGATGCTTTCATGGTGTCTTTCCCGACTGCTACTTCAGCGCTCTTGTGGTGTTTCGCTGTACAACAACAACTTCTTGAAGTAAATTGGCCATCAGAAGTCCTCTCCAGCGTTCTTGGACAAGAAATATACGACAATGATCGCACTTTGATCTTCAAGGGATTGAGCGTCAGGATGGGCATTCATTGGGGTCGGCCGGTGTGCGAGAAGGATCCTGTCACGCGACGTATGGATTATTTCGGTCCAATGGTTAACCGGACCTCCCGTATCTCATCCGTTGCCGATGGTGGTCAAATCACTGTTTCCGCAGACTTCATTTCGGAGATCCATCGCTGCCTCGAGACTTACAGCGAGAGTGATCGATCTGGGTCGACTGGCTCCGAAGACACATTTGACAGCGATGTCGTGAGCCAAGCTATACGTCGCGAGCTTCGTTCTTTGAGCAGTCAAGGTTTTGAGGTGAAAGATATGGGAGAACGGAAACTCAAAGGTCTTGAAAACCCCGAGTATATCTACCTCATGTACCCTCATGCTCTTTCTGGACGCATTCATTACCAGCAGCGGCTTGCGGAGAATGACAAGCAGATCATGGCAGAAGAACCTGCGGCATTAGGCAGAGATTCTCAATTGAGCATTGACACGGACTCTGTATGGGCACTCTGGAGCGTGAGTCTCAGACTAGAGATGTTGTGCTCGAGTCTGGAGGTCGATAAGGGACAAGGTGTTGCGTTGCAGCCACCTGAGACGGCGATGTTGGAGAAGATGAAGCATAGGGGTGGGGAGGTTACCGATCGATTCTTGGTGAACTTCCTTACTCACCAAGTCTCGAGAATCGAGGTAAGCTCTAACTTTTTGTTTTCTTCTTGTTTTATGAGCTAAAGCTGACCTTTTCCAGACGTGTATCTCAACTCTTGCCACACGACATCTTGCCGTAGGTCGCGGCAACATCACGAGCCTGGATCAGCTCAGAGCGCCGATGGACGATGTATTAGATGCTTTGGCAGCGCAGTTACAGGAACTGCAAAAGTACAAGGCAAGGTATGGGGACCTACCACCTGAGGGTACCAAGAAGAGGAGGACGAAGCAAATGAGTCGGGCCACGTCGTCGACAGATGGGAGGAGAGGTTCTTGAGTACGAACAGTGTCAAGGCCAGCACCGGATATAATGGTCGCAAATACAGCACCGACGTTGGACGGTCATTAAGCATGGAAGCGATGGAGTGAAATGGGCGGGAACAAGCATTGGATAACGGTTTGAACATCGAGCAAGCATGGCGTTCTGGACCTCTTTGAATCTGATGAGATGGACGGCTGTATAACGACCTTTTTGTATTACCTGCTCTGGGTTAAAGGGGTGATGAGTGCGCGGATCGGTATTTTGTCTTTTGGATTTGGCTAGCGACTCGATCTGTATACGGAGCGCTATTGTTAACGACTGGACGGTGATCCTGGGATTTTTAATCTGCTTTTGCTGTTCTTATGGTGGGCTTGGTCTTTGACCATTGGTATGAGGCTTGGATTGGGCCGGGAAGGATGGGAGGAAGGATGGGAACACTGTGCATATATAGTATAGTTCAACTTGGTGTCGTGGTGAGGAGAGGGAGGGGAGCAAGGAAACAGGAGAGTGTGTAGTTGTGGTTGAAGGGGGTGCGAATGAAAGTTTGTAGAATGCCTCTTCTTGTCTGGGTACTTGTGAATGTGAGGTGCAAAATTGGAAATCGTCCAAGATCTTAACGTCACTCGTATGAAGCGTACTTTAGCCAGTAAGTGTAGAGCGTGTATCGGGACGGAGGATACTAATCTCGCTCCTTGCGGGGTTTACTCAATTATCTCCGAGCGGCAACGGCCCGAGACTTTACACGGACAGATAGGGAAGGAAAGAGAGGTATATAGTATGGTACCTATCCAGCTCAGCTCAGCTGTTCAAGTGAGGATGTTGTATCTCTAAGCTCTTCAATGCACTACGTATCATCCTCGCTTTTACTTTGAGTATTCGTTGTACATACAAGATTCAGCTTTTCGACGATTTGTTAGCGATAAATTGAGGATTGGAAAGGGAAGAGGGGTGGAAAGATAAGGAAAGAAAAGCGAGAAAAGGTAGAGAAGAGGGAAAGAGAAAAGAGAGGAAAGAGAGGAAAGAGAGGAAAGAGATAAAAAGGGATAAGAAGGGAAAGAAGGGCAAGCGACAGGGAAAATGATCTGTGAGGCGTGTAAAAGTATTCCACCGGTTGTGGTGAATGATTATAAGACGAAGGGGGAGTGGAGGGAGATTGGGGGGTTGAAGACTTGTTTGTTTCCCCCTTTCCTTTTTCTTTGCTGGGTTCACTCCTCACTCATCTCCTCTTCTCACATTCGCCTCTTCCGTACCCTTTACCCCTCCTTCACCATTTACCTTTTTTTACCGTTGTTCCCCTATAATTCGGTTCCCTCATGACCCCGCTATTTCCCGCCCCCTTCTCGCTTCTTCCGGATTCTGGGAATATGTATGTGCACAAGAGGGGTTGGAGGAAGCGGGTGTATAGGAGACAATGCTGCAGTTGGAAGGAAGGCTGGTCCGGGTGAGTAAGTGAACTGACAAAAAAACCACAGACGTCACAGGTCCTCCCAACGCCACAAAAGCAATAGTAACCATCTACGACGTCTTCGGACTCGCTTCTCAGACGTTGCAAGGTGCTGATCTTCTCGCCGCTGCTATCGGTGCTATCGTCTTTGTCCCCGATTTCCTGAAGGGAGAGACGGCGAAAGAACATTGGTTCACGAGTCAAGATCCTAAAGATGCGGAAGCGAAAGCTGCGTTCTTTAAGATCTTGGGACCGGAGGAGAATGTGGGGATGTTGAGGGAGTGGATGGGTGTTGTGAGAGGTGAGGGGGAGTGGGAGGGTGTAAAGGGGTGGGGGGCTTTTGGGTTGTGTTGGGGTGGGAAGGTGAGTTTTTTCTCATATTTCTTCTTTAATTTTGAGAAGAAGAGGAAGCGGGGGGAGGGGGGGGGGATTGATACTAATGGCGGCATAGATTGCAGTATCGGCTTCAGGAAAGGGAACGCAGTTTAAAGTTTCTGGACAGGTTCATCCTGGGTGAGTTTGAGTTCTCCTTCCACCAGGATCTGGAGGATGCTAATGACGTTGACAAAAAGACTACTAGATGTTGAAGACGCAAAAAAAGTTACAATTCCTCATATTGTCCTTGCTTCAAATGGAGAGGATGAGAAAATTGTTGCTGGGTATAAAGAGGTGCTTGTTGGTGAGGGGAAGCCGGGTGTTGTGGAAACTTATGGGAATATGCATCATGGTTGGAGTGAGTGTTTTCATGGCTTATGTTAAGGAACGATTGGGGCTGATGATGTGTGCAGTGGGTGCGAGAGCGAAGTTACATGAGGAGGAGAATTTGAAAGAGTATGAGAGAGGGTGAGTTTCTATAATATTGTGGGTGAGAGTTTGGTACTGATGGTTTGCAGGTATAATCGGATCGCGACGTACTTTGCTAAGTATCTATAATTGAGTATAACAAGATTGAAGATAGGACTTTGACAGGAAAATAGAGAAATGCATGGTTGACTTAGGTTCAGAGAAGACTATTCAAGTGACTACAAATGAGACTCTTTATGCGAGTGAGAAGTTGGAGTGGTTTCATTGGTAGTGAAAGTTAAGAGGTAAATGTAAAAGGTTTGACAATTGCTAAGGAAATAAGACGAAAAGCAGACAACTGTGCTTCCCGTGCAAAATACTTTTTGTTTTGGTGCATCAGTAGTGCATCGAAGGGAAAATGGCACAGACCTTGAATAATCAGCACAAAACAGAGCTTGAGCTAGTCCTTAACAGCAAGCTTTATCCATCAAAGGCTTTGTGCAGAACTTTAGCTCGGAATTGGACACTCGACCTCCTTGCTGAACGAAGCCCCTTTTATCGCTAAAATAAGCGAGCCTTTCAAGTCATCTCTACCTCAAAGACTTTCAAGGATCTATTGTAGTTCAGCACAATGGATCTTCAGGACCATGAACAGGTTCTCATAGTTGTAATAATGCTGTTATTTGGATACAATAAACCTACTAATTTTTTTAAAAGCTTTGTGCGTTCTCATATAGAGCCGGGTTCTGTAACGACATTTATTGCCGAGTACTCTGCAAACCTCCCACTAGTCTTGTACTACAGTTCCGCATGTATTTCTTCATACTAACATATAGGCTATTCACAATGGCGCCAACACCGAACTGGGTCACTGATCCCCAAGCTATTGCAGCCATGCTCGACGAACCAGAAGTCCCAGTAATCCGCAACGACTTCAACACCAGAATCTGGGACAACGGCAAGAAAGTTGATGTCGCAACACGTCTGTATTGGACCCCAAAGCCAGGAGAGACTCCAAACCCCGGCTCACCTCCCATTGAGCCAGCGAAACCAATTCTCCCCATCCCACCAGTCCTCGCCCCAAACTTGCCTCGTAACGCGGCGAAGTTTTTACATGAGACAAAATTATACGAGCAATCTGTCAAAAAATACGGTCAATCGTTTCAAGCTTGGAAAACGGTACATTATCCAGCTTATCTGAGAGCTTGTGAAGAATGGACACAGCAGAAAGAAGCTTACGATGATAGCGTTCTTGAGGAACCTTCAGATCAAGTAACACCACCGCAATACTCATATCCATTGACACCCCCACGCTCATATTCGAGGCCATATCCAAACTTTGACGTAGCGGTAAGATCCTCCCCTCCCCCTCCTCTGAAAAAGAACATAAAGCCAGACATGATAATCACCCCCGGCCGCGGCTCAACCCTTGACACGCCCACCCTCTACGCCTTCAACCTCGGCTTCGCACAAACCCAAACCTGCATGGCCTTTGGTCCAGACATGACCGGCCCCTATGAAGTATGGACGAAAGTAGACACCGAAGAGCATCGTGCCCATTTGATGAGGAGTCTGCATTCAAGTTATGGAGGTGATATGTTAGCAGGTCGAAGTATGGGCGCTCATGCTACTGCTTCTGCGTGTGCGCATAATGCTCATGTTAAGAAAATGATTTGCTTCACTGTGACGTTAGTTCGTGGGTTGCAGGTAATCAATGAGGACATCCTCGCCTTGGATCCCTCTCTTGATGTACTGTTCGTGATCGGAGAAGAAGATGCGAGGGCGACGGAGAGGGAGTTGTATGAGACAAGGGTGAAGATGAGGGCGAGGAATTGGTGGATTAGAATTCAGAAGGCGAATCATGGGTTTGACTATGCGGTGGCGATATGTAGGGTGGGAGGCTCCGAAGCAGGAGGGGATTGTGAAGGAGAGGAGGGTGGGAGAAGTGGATTGAGGTAGGTGAGTATGGCGGGTCCTCGTGCGATGGTAAGTAATGAAAAAGATAAATTATAACACTGGAAGAAAGGAAATATTCAAATAGTGATTAATAATGCCATCATTCACTAGAAATAATTAGCATTGCAAAAGGTGTAGATCTTGTCATAATAGGGCCCTATGATTGTAAAGAAGGGGATAGTGGTATCTGGAGGTCTAGCGAGTGAGCCATAAGCGAGGCATCAGCGACAATTCCCTCCTCCACTACATGCTCTTCATTCGTATTGGAGCATCGCTGAAAACTGCCTTACTATAGAAGATCAGAATGTTTATAAGTAAGGATAGAGCATTTGAAGGTTGAACTATGCTCGTGGAATTGGCTAATTGATGTCACGTGGTTACTAATATCGGCCCCAAAGGAAGAACAAATCTGGGAGCAATACCCAAAAGCCGCGCAACGTGAAGACCATATGCGGGAGCTAAGAGTTCAGTTCATATGACACAAGGTTAAATGCAATTTCAGAGACACAGATTGAACACTCGCACAAAAACCACATTCAACTTTTCGACAATCTTATATCAAACATCGTTTAAGATCCCACTCCGAATCAACAGAACTATTTGACAAGGGAGAAAGGACAGAAAGAACTAGACCTTAATAATCTTCTAACTCGAAGAAATGGCGCCACTGTTCGCGTGTTTCAGGGACCTTGTCCAGCGCATTCAGATCTTCCTCAAGCTGAAAGACCCATTCGATAGCGACCTACATTGCTATACTTCCCGGAAATTGCCAGAACATGGAGCCGCAGCCAACAATGTGAGTCAAAAGCCACTTCACAATGGGGACTTCCATGTGCTGATAAATGTAGGAGCCTCCACCTTATCCGCATGTCATACCTTGGGACTCCGGTGCCGACGAATTCTATGTGAGAGATCCTAGACAACTAGGATCCTCACCCTCTTCATGGGTAGACTCATATGAATGGTCAGAAGAATGGAGGAGACCTGATCGTGCGCCACCTCGTCGTGAAGCTCCAGACATCCAAATCGGACGTACATCTCTCCATACTGTTGTCGAGGAGGAAGAAAGGGAGGCAGGGAATCCAGCTTTCGATGCACAAGCGATTGAATACAATCGAGTATCCCAGCAAGCGGAATATACAACCCTCGAAACTATTTACGAGGAACCTGAAGATACTGAAAGCCCTGAATTCGACTCAGCTCGTGGATATTGGGACAATGGACAAACACACTTCCATCCGGTAATGAGCATGCAGACGATCACCAATAATCCCAACAGCCAGACTGTGGTTTTGGTTCAGACATTCAGAAATCAATGTGCGTGCTAATGTGCACTTTTGTCAAGAAGCTGGAAATTGATTGTAAGCTGCAGAAATAGCAAGGGGAACCTTGGGGACTCACAGGTCACGTGTAGTGAGCAAATAGATTGGATACAAAACTGGCTCCACGGTGACAGCAGTCGATGTTCTGTAGGATAAACAATGCAGCTCGCTTTACGGCCTCGAAGCCGGTGTATATCTTCGTCGTGATAGCCCTGTGTCCATCGCCAAACCGAGTTGAAACGTGAAAACAACGGCGAGGTTGCAGCTCAATCCGACTGCATGCTTTTGTTGCACATCGCAGCCAATGCCCAGCCTCTAGTCTGCTCTGACGGAAGCGCGGTTGTCCTTTCATGACGGCTTTGCCTTGCAAGTGCTTCAAAGGAGCTGACGGAATCCAAGAAAGCGATTCTCGTCTGGTGTCGAACTCTAATGGCTTACGTAACATATATCGCACTTCGGAGCCGAGATTTTGCTTCTCGGGCCCGTGGGTCCTCACTCCTTCCTAAACTCCGGCAAGGCAACATCCAAACACCATCAAGTGGCGACAATGCATACGCCACAACGTTGTCGAGCTCTCGGTCCCGAGAAGAGCATGAATCTGGGCTCTTTCTGAGTCATCGAAGAGCGAAGCTCGACCAGTGCTGCTGTCTTGCGACGACAACTCGCAGGGATCAGCCACACCCACCTCGAATTGTGGCGGAAAGTGACTGACATGTGGACGCGCGGTTTGCAAGAGGCCTTGGAACCCCACCATTCAGCTCGCATCGTTGCAAGCATACCTTCGAGCCCGTTCTGATCTGTTCGATTGTCTACGTAGACTTTGTTGACTGAATTGCTCTCGGGCGTTGGAGCCTTTGGCTCGGAGTTCGTTGACGCGTTTCGTTTTGGTAGGTTTGGCTATATATTTCCTCAACTGCCCCTCCACTCCTGCTTTCTTTCCTCATACTCTTTCATCTTTTCACAAGAAGAACCTACTCTCTCAACACACACACAAGAAATATACAACATGGCATTCAACAATCATCAACAAGTTCCCTTCTGGGATTTCGTACGAGCATTCGACAACAATGGAGCTGGTGTCGATCACCACGCTGAAGAACAACATCCCTTCGGTCCTCCTCACTCAGGCCCAGCAGGCAGTCACCCACCACCTCCTCCACCAGGAGCCTTTCCATGGGGACCTCACGGATTTTGGGGTCGCGGTGGGTTTGGACATGAAGGCAGAGGAGGCTTTGGCCCAGGAGAAGGTAGAGGAGGTCGCCGTGGAAGACGACACCACGGTCGCCGAGATCACGATGATGGTGAAGGATCCCGATCCAGAACCGCTTCTCCAAGTGGTGAGCACGCAGAAGGTGAGGCTAGAGAGGGACCATCCGGAGACGAGAGACGCGAGCACCATGGCCATGGCCGAAGGTTTGGCGGCAGAGGACGTGGAGGACATGGTCATGGACACAGAGGAGGCCCACGAGGCATGGGAGGACCAGGAGGACCAGGAGGCCCGAGAGGATGGGGACATCACTGCAGAGGAGGACCACCACCATTCAGTGGCCCAGGTGGTGTGGGTGGGTTTGAACTGAGCGGTCTCTTTGAGGCTATCAATGCTTCTCCCATTGGACAAGTGCTCAACCAATATGCCGGACAAGCAGGTTTTGCTCGGGGATCCGGCGAGACTCTTGTCCCAGAAGACGGTGAGAACAACCTCATCCCACCCGTTGATGTTTTCTCTACAGAGACTGCATACATCTTGCACATTGCTCTGCCAGGAGCCAAGAAAGAGGATGTTGGTGTCAACTTTGATTCCGACAAGGGTGTCCTTAACGTCGCTGGTGTCATCTACAGACAAGGTGACGAGGACTTCTTGAAGACTCTTACCCAAAGTGAGAGAAAGGTGGGTCTATTTGATCGCAGTGTCAAGCTTCCACTAGCAGGTGAGGAGAAGGAGGAAGTTGATGGGGATGCCATATCTGCCAAGTTGGAGGATGGTATCCTGACGGTTACTGTACCAAAAGTCGAGAAGGAATGGACTGAGGTGAAGAAGGTTGACATCAACTAAGTGATGGAGGCATAACCTATCTAGATTTGGCGCTATGGAATTGGTTTGGATAAGGTTGCGGGTTTGAATTTCTTCAGTTTTCATCTCACGGATTGGTAATATAGGACCTGCGTGGTCAAAGAAAAACACTAAAAAATGCCATCTGGCAATTGAAAAACTTGAAGTTCAATTGAGTTATGTGACTGTGATATGTTGTACACCATTGTGAAATAAGTGCTAGTGTGATATTCGTCTATTAACACAAGATCTTTCACTTATATACCTCCATGACCCGGGCCTCTGCAAAGTTGGGGAAGTTCCCAAGTCGCTGCCTAGCAAAGCGACACTTTGACCGAGGCTATCACCTGTCTCCTTTTTCCCTTTCTCACATGCAAACTGACTTGCAAAAGAAAGCGATCTTTGTCTCGCTGCCTTTGACGATTCGCCACCTTTGTTGTGGCGCTGCTACGCCACACTGTGGCTTCTAGCGTCTTTCGAAGGCAGCCTTAGCCTTGTTCGCCTGAGTTGCTCCGTGAACCTCTTTATTTGCATCCACTCCACCACATCTCAGACTTTTGCTTCCTCTACATCTGCCACTCTGCTCACCAGCATCAAGAGATCCAGGACTTTGTGCGAAAAGCCTGTTCCGCGGTTGACCTTATCGCAAGGCAGATATCAGAGGTTGACAGTCGCGTGCTGGTCGAGTTTACGTCATTGCAACCGGCGTTGAATGAAAACAACAGCTTCCGAGAATACTTCGCTTTGTTTGATGTTTTGGAAGCTTTGAGAAGATCTGCTGGCGCTTCAGATACTTTCTATCTTCTCTCTCAACCTTTGACGACTTCGACACACTGCCAGCAATCGAGAGTCAAGATGTCCGATACCGATAGCCTTGATTACCTGCAAACGGGCTTCGATCCATCGAGTCTGACCGTCCCACGCCTGCGATCGATCCTCGTCTCTCACGATATCGAATATCCATCCGGCGCAAAGAAACCTCAGCTCGTTCAGATCTTCACCGATAAGGTCCTACCACAGTCGCGCAAGATCCTATCGGCTAGAGCTCGCGCGAAGAGAACAAGCAGAGGGATCACGGATGCAGATTCTCAAGATAGCACAGTCGGAGATGAGGAAGTGATGCCGCCACCTGCCACGCCTCGAGCACGATCTGGCAGAAGGACCACGTCGAGAATGAAGCCTGATGAGAGCGAGTCCGATGCTCCCGTTACAAGAAGCCCGACCAAGAGGACAAGGACACCGAGCGCCAAGCATCCCAGAGCTTCAGATACAGAGACTGGAACAGATCCTGATGCTATTCAGAGGACTGCTCGCAAGTCACGAAGAAGCGAAGCGCCGACTCCTGCCCCAGCGCCAATCCTTCCTCCGATCAAACAGGAGATAATCGACGACGGAGCTGGAGTGATGAGAAAAGATAGCTCGAGGAGGGAAAGCGCTTTCACATATGACAATCCGTTCCAGAGTGGTAGTTCTCCACCACCCGGCGGTAGTGGTGAGAGGAAGCGGAAGAGTTTGGGTACCGGCGCAAGTAGGGAGAGAAAGAGCATGTCAAGCACCAGAAGGAGCACATCAAGACCACAACTCGATGATGGAATCCACCCTCCGACCTCTGCGACATTCGAAATACCTGTCAGCGCGCTGAATGGCGTAAAGGACGTTGATGAGAATGGAGTTGAGGCTAGCGAGGAATTCACACCCGAAGAACAGATGGAGTTGGTACGAGAACGAGCCGTAAAAGGAGAGAATTCCCTAGGCCCTTTACGCCCGAAGAGGAAACAGGGCGGTTTTAGCCTCAAAGGCCCAGCCTCGCTTCTTTTCACCGTCATCCTCGGTAGTTACGCTGCATGGTATGGACAGGAGAAACGCGCGGTTGGCTATTGTGGTATTGGCCGAGAAGCCAGAGAGATCATTCCGGCTCGTTTGGATCTCCCAGACTATCTCAGAGTATTGGCTGAGCCCCAATGTGAGCCTTGTCCCCAGCATGCTTACTGCTCTCCAAACTTGCAGACCCACTGCGAGGCAGATTTTGTCCTGAAGCATCACCCGCTGTCGCTTAATGGCTTAATACCATTGCCACCTACTTGTGAGCCAGATGGTGAAAAAGTGCGCAAAGTCAAGGCTGTCGCAGATCGTGCTGTTGAAGAGCTCCGCGAGAGAAGAGCACAAGCAGAATGTGGTGGGACTGATGAAGCCGGCAAAACGATATCCCCGAAGATAGACGTGCAAGAGTTGAAGGACGAGGTTAGCAAAAAGAGGAGAAAGGGGATGGGAGCTGCAGAGTTTGAGGAACTATGGGCTGGAGCTATTGGCGAGATCACTGGGAGAGACGAGGTTGTTAGTGAGGTTGATGGGTAAGTCTGAATTCTTTGCAATTATCCCCTTCCTTTCCGTATCTATTTTGCAATATCGCTTCATCGCATCGTTATGTTCCCTCATCACAACTACCACAACCACATATCTGACAAAAGCTCCCACTAACCAGGTTCCTTCTCGACCCTGCAGACCCCTCAACCTCCTCACCAGCACATCCTTCGCTCGCCTCCCCCTCGGATGCGCCATCCGACGATCCATCAGAGACAGTTTGGCAAGACATTCTATCGAAATTGCTAGTCTAACAGCTCTCATTATCCTTTATTTGTACACTCGCTACTTCTTCCTTCCTTCTCGCGCTACCATCAATTCTCAAGTCCCGCATCTTGTTTCTTTGACGTTGGATAGACTGGCTACGCAGGCGGCGCTTCATGCAGCTGACAAGGAGGCGTATCCGGAGGAGTTTATTTCGATTGGACAGCTTCGCGATGATGTTTTGCGTGATGAGCATTCTATTAAGAAACGAGCTGCGTTGTGGGAGAGGGTTAAGAAGGTTGTTGAACTCAACTCAAATGTCCGGATCAGACAGGCAGAAGGCCGAAATGGAGAGATTAGTAGGGTGTGGGAATGGGTTGGAAATGTAGCAAATCTGGAGCTAGATGAGGGAGGAAGTGGCAAGGCGAGAAGGAGGAAGAGTGGTAGAGTTAGCTGGGGCGTGTATGATGAGGGGGGAAGGAGTAGTCCTGTGTCTGGGAGTGATGGGGGACCGCAACATCAGGGTCAAGAGGTGGTGGAGAGGAGGTGGCAGGAGGGGAGACCGATTTATTGATTGCTTAGGGTCTCAGCCCTGTTTCTTGACGTCGATAATGCGAATCGATGATTCTCTTTTGTTTGCAACCTTGCTTGTTGTTTTTTCGTATGATTACCCATTTTGCCTACTTTGTTTACGCTGCTTGACTGCTACTACCTCTCCTTCGATTTAAATTGAAACTTCTTCTAGGCGGGCGGCGGTTTTGGTTGGGTTTGCACTGGTATGCACGGATGGGTGGATTGGTGGGATCACGGCCTGGATTGCTTGGGATCGGGATGATACCTGATACCTGGTATTTACGTTACGTATGTAGTGATAAATCAAATCTAATGAATGAGTATGTTGTACCGAAGCCTTCGTGACATTTGTTTGCGTGCTTGTGGGTGTGAGTGTCGAAGGGGAAGAGGAGGGAGGTTCCTCGAGTGAGGTGGATGAGGCTTGTGTTTTGCATGTTGTATTGATATCGCATGTCTTCATGAGGATAGATAGTGGGTGTTTAAGGTGAATGTCCTAGTCGTTTTGGGACATTTGAATATGTCAAGTTAGGTCAGGTCAGCAGCAGATTTTCAAGTGATTCGGGTGCAACAGAAATCGAAACAGGAAGAAAAAGAAGTTGTGACTTGGTAATTACTCGCTTGTCTACTCGCTTAGGCTGTTTAATTACAGGTCACATTACTTCAACTACCAGATGCGACGTGCAACAAAATTCAAACAAGACGAAGAACCTTTCAACTCGTGACCTGGTAGTTACTCGCTTGTCTACCTGCCTACCTCGCTTAGACTGTCCAACTCAAGCTCACATTACTTTAACTACTCGAGGTAGTTAAATAGCGCTAGCGATGTGCAACAAAATCCGAAATAGGAATAACGGCTTGTAAATCAGTGAGAATTTTCACGCTACAAGGCTGTATATGACGTCTGGTCGGAGCCTGTATTCCAGGTTACTATACCTCGTAACTCGCTTAGCTAAGTTAAGGTCACATTATCTTAACTACTCAAGGTAGTTAAATTGCGCTAGCGATGTGCAGAAAAAGCTGCGGATTTCCGAGTGCTTTTGGGCCATGATAGGGTAGCTGAGTGTGCGGTGTTCGTTTTTGTTTTGCACTTTGGGTAAAGTTGAACGTTTGCTGAGTGATATCTAACTGCCGGCCAGATTCTGTGGTTACAGTCTTCTTATAGTAACAGGAGCTTCATGGTACGCTGTAAGGTGTTGGTATTTATCTATGTTATTGTCTTTTGAACTTTCTGGATGTGAGTGTCGGGTGTATGCAAAGGAGAGCGACCGATGAAGTCACCCAAGAAAAGAAGAGCACGGTTGCAAAATTTGATTGTTGTAAACTGTTCTTCTATCATGGTTCTAACTTCTCAGACCAACAAGCTTGTTTCATTCATCATTCTTGGGCTCTACTTCGATAGTAAGCATCTCGAGTTGTGCTATTCTTGTCAGTGCTCTTCGCTCCTCGGGTGGTTTGACGTTGTTCTTGCTTACCAATACCTGCTATATCTGTGTCTGAAGAAGTGGACTTGTGGCGACGAAAGTAATGCCTGTTCTGCCAGAGGTTGACAGCGGTCATGATGGCAGCTGTGATGCCGAAGATGAGTGTCACCACTGTGCCACTATCAAGTGATGGATTCTGCCCCTCATGGTAGGGGTCGATGATCTCGAAGCTGGAGGTGGAGTTTGTGCTTGAGAACGCTGTGATTGTTAGCTGTATTTATTTTGTTGAGAAGATAGATAGATTTGGAGTCATACTTGAGTTGCGCTTAAGGACATACATGTTCTAAGATTGATTCCTGAATGGGCTCAGAGCGTCAAGTTCAGTTTGCTTATCGTTGAGATTCAGATAGCCAGGCTGTATTGTAGATTTTTGAGAATTTCATTCACTGATAGTCATGTAAACTGGCTCTGATATATCATAGGCGGCGTTGCTCCATGGAGGCTCTGCATGGTAGGATCAAGTATGTTCCGAGACCAAGAGACATGACCACCAGCTGGTGGTTTTTGCACGCTCTATGCTGGAATGTAAGTGGTGGGGTTTTGAACGTGATAACGCTGGCCGCCGTCTCACATGGTGAAAGGACAGTAGCTCCAGTCTGTGGAGAGTTTTTGCACGTTGGATACAGGTGGCAATGTTCCTAGTCTAATTCACGGCAAAGCAGGTCCTACGACGGGAGACAAGGCTATTGAGGTATTTGCGCGACGCTTTTGGCGAATTGGTTACCTCAACTCCAGCCACAATCCATCGGGTCATCAGGAGGGATCCCTGGGATCCTCACTAGTTCAAGACTCACCTAGGCTTGCATCAGTCTCGATATCACGTGTCATGATGTCTCTCACCCAACTTCGCTTCAGCAACCACTCTTAGGTTTTTGCACGGGTTTCAAAGGTCAATCTCTGCGGGTGACATGCAGCAGCCAGTTGCTGACATCGATCTGGGATCAAACACGCCTCATCCCGTGGTGTGGTGGCTTAAAATGGTTGGCTTTCAGCATCACGCAAAAACATGAGCTCCGCCCTCTTGAACTTGGCTGCATCGTTCCGCCGTGCTCGAGCGGCTTCATACTTCCTTTTGGTGGACGGCCAGGGCATTCAACTTGCTTTGTTCGTCACGTGGTAGGCCTTTGAGACACGCACTTCCGATTGTTCAACCATTGACATCCTTTAAGCTTGAGTTGTAAGGTTTTTGCACGCTCGGTCATCGACACATGCATGCAGCCTGCATGACGCCTGGTCTTGGTAACATCCTTCCTGTACGACAGCCTCGATCGCGAGAACGCCAAAACCCCAGTCATTGGCATCCATTGGCTCAGGTGAGCGCGCAAAAACATGGGTCTGCATATCTCCCATCCCGTCCCAAGGTGTCAGACTTTATTTGACAACACAGCTCATCAGCCAAAGTCATATTCTGGAGGAAGTTCAATGTTGCCTCACAGTCTTGATACTTCACCTTGCGGCTGATAGTCATTTTTGATCTGTCTCCACGAACTTGAATGCTCACGAAAGTGCAATATTCGTGCCACTACGTCAGCCTCATGTTAGATCTCAGCACGAGCGGCTTGGAAGTCAAACAACTCGACCCTGCCTCCGTTCAGGATGAAGACCTCAAACAAATCTGGCGGGCGACCTAGGATTGCCTGGAATGCCTCCCGGAAACGGAAACTTGTTCGTCTCTATTTGATGACGGATTTGAAGATTGCGGACATCCAGCGAGTTTTGAAGGCAGAAGATTTCGCTCCTGGGTACAAGCTGCCACCCAATTCCGTCTCTGAAATAGCTAACAGATGCTAGTACCAGGAATATCCAGACTCAGTTGAGCTGTCTACTGCCAGATAATGTGACCGAATGGCGTCGCTATCGACCAGGTGGCGTGGAGAAGGGGAGGCACCGGCTGGCAACGTTCAAGTGCTGCAAAGAACATCGCACTTCAAAGCGATCAACACATCGACATATGTCCAAAGTCAACTCTGAAGAAGAAAATTCAGAGTTCAAATTATCGTCCACATTAGCGTCCACATCTGGGCACATCTCCCACCCCTTTTACGACCCCTTCCGGCATTACGACAGCGCGCCCATTGGGGGAGTGCCGTCGCATTGCTCCTTCCCAGATCTACGCCAGTCATTCTGGGCTCCATCCTTGCTCCATACAAGTCCCGCTCAACAGGCTTCAATCTCGAATTCGGACAGCGATAGCTATAAGGAGGTCGTGTGTGGTCAATCTGCTGAACTGTCCAACAAAACCAGAGATCCCATTGGCAACCAAAACCATCAAATCACGCATCCGAGCGTGGTTCACGGTGACTCAAGAAGTCCGGGACCAAAGTTTAAAGTTCAGGATATAAGCTCAATTCCGAGCAGTACCACCGGCGAAGTCATTGATGGTGATTCTTTTGAGTCGCCGCCAGAAGGTACCAGTAGTCTGAATACAGGAAACTGGGCACAATCAGCCACCGCTCCCGTCCCTGCAATTACACGATCTAATTCGCATGCGAGCCGCTATTCAACTGCAAGCATGCGGACGACTAGTACTCAGGGGTCAAGACTATCAGTGTCATGGAGTTTTATTAGCTCAGTCCTTGCTGCTACTCTAGCCTCGCGGTCCAGTATACTCTTCTCTGCAAGATCCTCATCGACCAACTTATCGAGACTTGATAGCGACTTTGACACCATGGACCAGTTCATTGACAATTCGATGTGCGAGCCGTTATCCCAAAGTTTGCCTTGCCCTTCTTCGATATCTCTTCATCAACGGTCATGTTGCGGCTTTTTCGAGAAGTATTCCCATGTGAGCAACGAACAAAAGTGTCACACCTGTCGATATAGTACATTACTTCACCACGCTCGCCATATATCGATTTCCAATATGGACTTGTCTATCAAAGACAGGTTTGGAAACACCCAACTGCACCATGCTGCTGCTGCAGGGAATTTTTCCACGCTCCGAGAGTGGATAAGATGGTATGGACACTCAACAGCTGCTGGCCTGGTTTATCGCAATACATCTGGAGAAACCTTCCTTCATGTATGCCGCATCTCAACAGCAACACAATTCGAGACATACCTCGGCATCTTGAAATCTGCTTCCGAAGTGGGGTTTGACTTCTCTCTGAAAGACTACAGTGGCCGGACAGTTGCTCAAAGATTGCACGAGCTAACTGACGACTGGGACCACATAGTCTATGATGACTTGCTCCGTGTTTGTACTATTCTAGGTCTTGACAAGAATCCTGACTACCCCAAGTTACAATTGGAGTCTCACAAATTGTCCGATATCTTTTTGGTTCCTGCAACTAAGTGTGATACAGTGATAATGATCAAACTTCACAATTGGGATGCCAGTATCGACGACCGAGACATCACACAGTTTCTGTCGGCATCTGATATCAATATGCGAGATGAGCGTGGGCGTACTCCTCTCGCTATCGCCGCCGGACTTAGGCTAAGGCAGGTTATCCAACTTTTGCTGAAAGCGAGCGCAAACCCAAACACTCGAAGTTATTACAAGACAAGTGTGATAGCTCATGCAACAATTAAACTTGTTTATGCAAGAAAGCAGCATGCGGATGATCTTTGTGCCCGGATTTTGTCCTGCATCATGGTCTTGGCCGATCATGGGGCAAGAGATGTAGTCACCGACTATGATGAATTCTCCATCTACAATCCTCCGGAGGTTATGCCACAGCCCACAAGAAGATCGATCCGTAATTCAATCTTAAAACCGCTTCTCAGGTCTAGGACCCGGCGCAAGTTAAATTCCGTGACTGGATTAGAAACCGGACACATGGTAGGGCTTATGGATACAGGCTATAAAAGCTGCGGAGTGCCCGAACTAGGAGACCCGTCCTCAATGGTTTGGGAGCTTCCTGTGGGTCGAATCGTTCAGTCTCCGCAATATGAAGATCCGGGTGCAGGAAGGTATTTTCTCAAAAATAATCAAGGGAAATTTTGGCTTCGAAAATCTCAACGCAAGGTGTCTCCGAGCATGTCACCTGCGCCTGGAAATTTCTCCCTGGCCAAAGAACAAGATGGAACAGCAACTGTGGGGGTTGGATTACGACGTCACGCGTACTTTCTGAGTGAAGCTATGGAGATGAACCTACCTTCGTCTGGGTCTGCTTCTACGCCTACGCCTACGCCTACGCCTACGCCTACGCCTACATCTACATCTACATTGAGCTCTCTCCCTCGGTCTCGTGACTGGAGCCTCACTGGGGACACCTGGAGCCAGAGCAGTCATGAAACTAGTGGTGAGCCATTAGTGGTATCCCAAAGTACACACCATCTGGGGAAATCAGAGACCTTTACATATCGGCATTCATCCGAACGCATTGCCGAGGGGCAAGCGCAAAGCCGAGTCACTGGTCTGTCCCAACCTGGTACCTCCTTTCTCAATCCTCAACACGCGCCTACCATTTCTATACCCGCATCACAACAAACAGTCTCGTTGTCATTTGTTCACGAGTTTCGGAGTGGACCAAGCGCGACCAATGTCGTGAAATGCGGTGTACAGCATCATAGTCATGGGAACATGGTTGAGCACAAAGTAGTGTCAGACCGTCCAAGCAAGCGTCAGAGACGAAATAATAAGAAAATAATCTCAAGTCTGAAAGCGAGATCTGACACACCGAAACACCCGTCAGCTAGGATGTGTTCAGCATACAAAGATTCAGTAGACGCCAGGCCGGTGGCAAGTAGCTACACTAATGCCGAATGGCAAGGACGAAACTGCAGCTCACATGCTCCTCCGACTCGTGACTTATACCTCGAAAACTTGCCTCGAGCACCTCGAAAACGACGCCGACAAGACGACCAGATTGCGATCGTACCGCCTGAACCTGGACCAAGTCCCTTCCATAGCTCCACCCAACATGATGAGGATATATGGCGCGAAGCTATTAAAGCAAGATCACATGAAGGTCTACTTTCAGTCACAATACAACCAGCAACATCCTGGAAGGACAGTATAGACACAAGAAATCAGCCAATCACGCTAGACACAAGGCAAAATTTGACGAATTGGCCAACGCAGGAAGTAGGCTTGCTATCATCAACTTTAAATACAACTTCAGCTCAACAACTATATACGGATCTCTACAACAACCCATGGTCAGAGAGTTCTGGAGATATGGTACACACGAGCTCCGAATCAGGTATGAGCGAGACTTCTTCATGGCATACACAACTTGCTCCACCCATGTCTTTTAATCCTCCGGGTGTCCGAAGCGAGGCGTCAAATATTCAGTCTCTGCAATCTCAACAAGGAGCAACTCCCTCTTGGACATTATTCCCAAAAGCTATTACCTCACAGCAAGCTGTACTCCATGGAATGCAGAGTATAAACGTTACTGAAGGTCCGCCTGACCCAACCACTCTTGGCACAACAATGTTTCAGTCAACTTGGCCACCGTCTTGCTCCATTTCCACAACTACGAATGCCAGTGGATATCAAACAGCTCTCTTCAAATCATCAGAGCAAATAGCAGGCTTCTACGACCTCCATACAGTCGAACCTACAATATCAGAAATTGACATACCACTAGACCTGGCGAACAAATCTTTTACTAGCCTGATACTAGAAAGCTCAGGAGAATACGCACCACCGCCGGTACCGCCTCCTTGGCCAGAGATAGCAGATCTCTATGCAATGATCGACGAAGACATATACAGTGCAGAAGGATAGTTTTGCGATGGCGTTGGCGTCTGGTGTTCTTTCCATTTTCGACAGCTAGATGTTAAAGACCAAATCAATATTTATATGCTTTGTTATACATCACCTCTTATCCGGGCCTCTATTCCGTCGATGATTCCAAAAGAGTTCCTCCTTTTATCTCCCATCGAAAAGCATCTCTTAGTCTTGACGAAGTTCCGGAGGTAACATTACCTTCCCTCTCCACCGACCTCCTCGCTTCGCGCTCTTCTCTTATCAATTTCATTATCAAGCTACTTTCCTCTCATAGAGTAAGCATCTTTACTACTGCCTCTGCCACGAGCATCATTAGGTAGAATTCTGCCGTCAGTGAGCTTGATGTTCTAGCTCGAAGCTCAACTATCCTCGCTATCTACCCCTCTTTACCCCGCACTAAGCCTGGATTTAGCGACTCCAGCCCCCATGCCTCGCTAAAAGCCATGAAGGTATAGGGGTCGAGGTTGTCCCTAATACTGTAACCTTTTGAGAATCTTACACAACTTATGATATCACCGACTTTGTATAATCAGAAGGCCAAAATGCAACGTTTGCTCGTTAGCTACAAAATACCAGGCTTGCTACAAAACCAAAGATGCCATGTCCAAGACAAAAGTTCTTCCAAATGAAGGATAATGTCTAGTATATAGCACGCAAGAACATACGTTATACAGTACGAAACCATGCTCGCCAAAAACCATGATGCCATATTTCCAACCAAGAGCCCTTCCAAAATTGACGAGTCGAGCCCATCCTTGGCACATAAAACTTCGAGTAGTACATTGCAAAACCATACTCGTTACAAACCAACGATTCCATATCCTAGCCAAGAGCTCTGCCTCGATAGAAGATATTGTCTGATCCACGGCACACAGGACTCGCGTCGTTCAAACCATGCTCGCATGCAAACCAGGGCAATCAATCGATCGTTATGCTTCCTGGGTTGGTGAGGTGGATTCTTGAGCGGCTCTGTAATCTCTGCGTGCTTTAGCGCGCACTGCTTTAGCTTGAAATTCCGAAATATTTGTTTGTTGATAAGCCCCGCTCAAACAGAAACTACCGGAACCCGGTCCTGCTCTATTCAAGAGAGTATAGTTGTCACCGACGTACTTTTTGATATCCGATTCTCCAAATCGTCGAGTATGTCCGTACTCCTCCTTAGACTTTCCTTTCGGGTCACGGCTGAAGAGCTCCCAGTTCATCTCCTGAGCAACCTCTAGCTATGTTGGTCTGAAGTAGGATTTGTGTTTCATTGCCTCGATTGCATCAAATATTTCCTTCTTGACTTCCTCGCTGACTTTATCCCCGAGTATTTCCTTGACAACTTGGACTGCAGCAAATGCATAAAGGCTGCCGGTATACATTTTTTGTTCTTCTTCATCGTATTGAGCGATGACGTAGACCAGTTTTGCTCGAGCCTGCTCCGTCCACAAATCAGGATTGTTCTTGGTGAAGACCTTGAAAAAGGAAGCCATTCCTGAAGTGTTTGTTTGGTACTAGCTTGAAAGTTATGGAAGTTACAATAGAGTTTGTTGCTTGAGTCGAGTTCTGTCTTGAGGTGGTAGGCATGAGAAAGAAAGTTGAGGTTGAAAGATCTTGCCCGCTTATATGCTTCTCCGGAAGACATGGTGTGAATCCAAGGACTGTGACGCTGTGAATAATGGGAATAGTGTGAATGAAGAACACAATGGTTTCAGCTGTCTTCTAACTGTAAAATCATTGTCTTCCTTGCAATTCCAGTCACGCAGTGAAAGAGTGCTTAAAACCCATTACTCTTCAGAGAATTTGGAGTCAAGGACTATTTAGTGAGTAGGCTACCATGGAATAATACTTTGTTCGTTGATTCATGCGTTGCCAGTGCCAGAATTGTTAGATTACGAGAGAATGTTCTTCAGTTGACATGGAGGCCGTGCATGTGTTGTCAGCTTTTCTCTTTTCCATTCCCGAAGACTGATTTTACAAGAATCAACAATGATTACGGAACATCTCAAGTATTAGATTGAAGCAGACAAGTAGCTGAGGGGATAAGTCTTGCTCGTCTTCCGGTACACTGTTATGTTTGTACACCGAGCTCTTGTTGATAGTCACAAATAATACTCATGTAATCGAATATTGAGATGGTATCGCCCACTGATTCACAACTAACGAAAGACAAAACATGAAAGGGGTGACTCGGACCTCTAAAACCAACTATTTAAGGTCAACCCGCCATTTATACGGCTCCTCCATCAACCACCCACGTGACTGACCAGCAACTTAGAGACCTCGGGATACCTGCCAGACTCTTTCCCACAAGATATTGCGGGTCTATTCGGTGATAGTCCAGAAGTGACTAGCAATGGAACTTGTCTCTATACATGCCATTTTCTTCCTGGTATATATAAACTTCCAAAATAATACGCTTTTCAATTAATCATCAAATCAGCTCCTTACCTACCTTGATACTCCTTAAGTTCTTCGGTACAATCATCTGGATTCTATCTTCTTTCCACGAAGAGAAGAGTCCAGAACTTGATGATCAACATTTTTCCACCTTCCCATCAATCTTCAGGATAGCTTCATACATCTGTACGACGTCGGATTTGAAGTCCGCTTCGGGCCGGATCCGCTAACACGCATAGGGCGCGCTTTTCCCATACGCCCTTATAGATAAGCCTGCATCTTCTTTGCAATTTCACGCCCTTGATGCTATCATTTCTATGCATGAAAATGTCTCTTCAAAGGCGTTCTGCAACACAAAGGATTCGAAAAGCTTATAGCAAAACATGAGGGCTATGACGCATCAGAGGCGCTTCTCGAAGTGATGATTAAGGCGCTACTGCCAAGAGTGGAGTATATCTGCTTGCTAATAGCTTTCTGTTGACTCTTTGCATTATCGCAGTCTGCGAATTCATATGACTGTGCCTGTACCTGTTGATCTTGAATACTCGTTTTGTTAACCTTCACTTGCGATTTGTTCATATAAGTCCCGCTTCCCCATACCAAGATCCTGTCAAGTTTTTCACCCCACTCTAGACCTCAGTTGGCCTCAGTTTAGCCGCAAAAGAATTTCATCAAGGATCTCATTTGCTCCAGTTTCTTCTTCCTGGTCTCATACAACACATCAACAGCGAACGTTATAGGTATCATGGAATCGAGTCACGAGACGCAGCCTCTGCTGGGTCACGAAATTGACCATGAACCACAACACCATATCCCAAATGAGCACCTCGTCGACTTCAATCCCACCGGCGACCCAGATAACCCTATGGAATGGTCGAAATCGTATAAACTCGGCGTCGTCTCTTTACTTAGCTTTATGGCTTTCACAGTGTAAATTTCTTCCCTATATTTCCTCCACCACGTGACGCTAATCTCATATACAGAACATTCACATGTATAGGCGTCGTCCCAGTAGCGGAACGTATAGTCCTCGACCTCCAAAGCGGTGGACAACCCAGTAAATCCTCCTCCATCCTCCTCGTCACAGTCTGGGAACTCGGTGAAGCAGCCGGACCCCTCCTCCTCGCTCCTCTCTCAGAGATCTACGGCCGCTACCCAGTCTTCAACATCGCCAACCTAATCTTCATATTCGGAGTCATCGTCTCAGCTCTCTCTACTTCACCACCAACTTTTATATTCGCTCGTTTCCTCACCGGATTCGCTGTGGCGTCCAATGTCCTCGGTCCAGCTATCATAGGGGATATCTTCAAAAGTGAAGAACGAGGAAGTGGAATGTCCCTAATAGCATTCGCTCCCCTAGTCGGTGGTGCAATAGGTCCAGCAATCGGCGGCGCCATCGCAGAAACATGGGGATGGCGAAACATCCTCTGGATATCCACCATCCTAGCCATCATCTGCGAACTCGCATTCTTCACTCTCCTCCGCGAAACATATAAAGTCCCCATTCTCCAAAGGCGAGCTGCAAAACTTCGAAAAGTAACTGGAGATGAGAATTTGAAGTGTCCGTTTGATAAAGAGGAGGGAGAGAAAGCGAAGAATTTGTGGTGGAGTGTGTTGAGGACTAGTATTAGTAGACCGTTGGTGGTGATGTGGGATAGTGTTGTGTTGCAGATCGTCGCGGTGTATGGGGGTTTTGTGTTTACGTTCTATTATGTGCTTGCTACTACTTTACCTGGTATCTTGAAGGATACGTACGGGTTTTCGCCTGCGCAGACTGGGTTGTCGTTTTTGTGTTTTAGTGAGTCCTCCTCCCTTCTCCAATAAT
The DNA here is from genome assembly GCA_000292665.1 of Helotiales sp. EF0021. Lineage (NCBI taxonomy): Eukaryota > Fungi > Ascomycota > Leotiomycetes > Helotiales > Helotiales sp. EF0021. Next base: position 353,795 of record AIET01000437.1, read on the forward strand.
CGTTGGCATTTTTGGAGGGTCTTGGATTTGGATGAAGCTAACAAAATCACAGGTCTTGGAGCAACATTCGGAATCATAAACTGCAATCTCTTCCTCGACCGCATATACGTCTACCTCTCAAACCCTCACCCCTCCTCTACCGACACCGAAGGCGAAGGCGAAATATCAACACCACCACAAAAACCAAAACACAAACCAGAAAACCGTCTCCCATTTCTCCTTATAGGCGCAGCAATCTTCCCCTTCGTAATATTCCTCTACGGCCTCGCTCCCGCGCACAACTTCCCTGTCGCTATCCTCCTTCTCTCCGTTTCGCTGCTTGGATTTTTGATGATTTTGATAATGGTACGTCTCTTTCCGACCTTTTCATATAATCAATTTCCATTCTTATCTCATTTCACATCTCAACTTCCATGTCATTTCCCATTCACCACCTCTACCCCCAAACTCAGCAAAAAACACCTCTATCAACACTCATACTAACCCCACCCCTCCCACAGATCCCACTAACATCCTACATCGTCGACGCCTTCGGCCTCTACTCCGCCTCCGCAATGACCATCCTCCTCCTCTCCCGCTGCTTAGGAGGTACATTCCTCCCCATGCTCGTCCCGCCACTTGTCTCCAAACTTGGATTAGATGGCGGATTTGCTGTTTTGGCTGGGGTGTGTGTGGTTTTGGGTCCGGTTCCTGTTGTGGTTATGAGGTATGGAGAAGTGTTGAGGCAGAGGAGTGGGTATACTAGGGATGAGTAGGGGATGTGTGTCGTTGGAGGGGTGGAGGGTGGGTGGGGGGTGGGTGTAGAGGGTTGTATTTGAGAAGAGGAAGGAGAAAGGAATGGGAACGAGGGTTTGGGAGATTGGTGAATGGCGTTTGGATAGACTAAATAGAGTGGACTTTTATAGAGCAAAAACATGTGTAATGGATGTTAGCTCTGGATATCAGAAGCAAACATCTTGGTGAGATTTCCGTGACGTGAAATACGCCAAGACGAGAAAAGCTGCAGTGACCGGATGCTTAATGTACTACGCTCATCATAGCATGACTAAATACATCACTACCTAGTTAAACCATCAAAAACTCTCATTCCAACCCCCAAATATCTCCTCCTCCACCCTACATCCACTCACCCACTCCCCTCCCTCCTCACAAAACCAACCCTCACCCCATCACCAGGCTGCAACACAATCTCCGCCTTCAACGTCGGCCTCCCCCCATCCACCTTCTCCATAAACCCCACCACCCCCTCATACCTCTGCAACAACCTCACAACCGTATACCCCATCTCCGTCAGCGCAAATTGTTGACCGATACAGATCCTCGGACCGCCGTTGAACGGGATGTAATTCCATGGTTTGGGTTGCCAGGTCTGCCAGCGCTCGGGCACGTAATCTTCTACTGTGATGGTTTCTTTGTTTGAGGCTGACACGGGGAGGGAAGGGTTGTAGAGGGGATTGGGGATAGGAGGTGTGAGGTCGGGACGGCGTTGCATGAGGAGGGTTGAGTAGCCGATTGGTGTGTCTTTTAGGATTCCCATTGGGGAGAGACCGTCCGGACCGCCGCCGTGGGGGAGGGTGGTGTCTTTTAGTGCGAGGCGGACGTTGAAGGGGACGACTGGGTAGAGACGGAGGGTTTCGTTCATTACGTTCTGTTTTTGTTTGTTAGTCACAAATCTTGATAAGGTGTGGAGGGAGTGAGAAGTGGGAAATGAAAAGGGGTAGCGTACCTGGAGGTATTTCATTCCTTTCAAATCTTCATAAGTAGGTGCTCGCTCCCAGCCTACGCGTTCTCCTATCTCCTCTCGCAGTTTCTTGACAATTTCTGGTCTTTTGGCTAATTCGTAGAATGTCCAACTCAGTGTTGAGGCAGTCGTATCTCTCCCAGCTAATAAAACAGCAACCAGTTGATCTCGAAGCACTTTTCGATCGCGAGTGAAGGATGCGAGAGCATGGAGAAATGTATATCCTTCTTCTGATTTAGTCTTCGTAGCCAGCTCTTCGGGAGAGAGACGTAATGCGTGTTCGATGAAGGGGAGTACGAATTCGTTGATTATCTTGATACCTTGAAAGAAAGTCTTTCGAGGGACGAGTGGGTTGAATGGTCTGTTCGAAGTTAGTCATGAGATATATCTCCATAGAAAAAGCGAAAAGCGAAAAGCGACATACCCCGCCCTAGCAATTATATTTTGAACCCTCTGCACCTCTCCAAAAGCAATCGCAAACTCCTGTTCCGGCTTCCTCAAACTATCTACCGATCTCCCAAGCAGGAAATCCGTCGCGGCATCCAACGTGTATCTGAAGAATAAATCACTAACATCCAACTCCTTCCCCTCTCCCTCCCCTTTCTCCCCCTTACCAAACCCACTCTCCCCATCAATCTGCTCCATCAAAGTCTGCACATGCCTCTCAAAAACCTCCAAATCACTCACCCGATCCTTAATAAACTGCGGCCGGATCAACTGTCTCGAATCATGCCACTTCTCCAGATCCGTCACGAAGATACTATCTCCCAAAAAGTCCTTCCATTCGCGATGAAAGGGCTCGCCTTTTCCGTAATCGGTGAACTGGGTCGCAAGGATGGCTTTGATGTTCTCAGGGTCGGCGGTGAATAGGACTCTACGGCCGGCGGGACATGCTTCGACGGTGTAGTTTGGGGTGCCGGTAGGGAGGGTCATCCAGCCGCGCCAGGTTTCGAGGTTTTTGTGGGCCATGGTTCCTTTGATGGCTTTGATTATGAGGTCGACATCTTGTTTTAGTGTTAGCTGGTTTTGACTCTGACTCTGAGAGATGTTGAGGAAGTAATAATAGGAGAGAGTAGGATGAATGAACATACCACCAGGAATCCGTGTCTTGACTCTATACGCATGACCACCCAAAGCTCTAATCTTCCTCTCGTTATTAATCCATTGCGACACCTTCAATAACCCCAATATCACCACCACAGACACAACCACCGTCTTGACATCGACGCGCGCGAGGATTTCTTCAATCATGATTGCTCAATGGTCAATGTTCAAACGCATCCAAACAGAAATTAACAACCAAAGCAAGATCACATCGAATCACACATATCCAATTAAATACCCGAGTAAACTGTTCTCCGGGTTCTGTTCATGTATTTGTATGGAAGTGGAAGTGCACTGGACTCGGCCCAAAATTCTCCCACGTCGCAAGTTGTAGATCCCGACTTCCAGCTCTAGGGTCAGGGGTCGCGTTTAGCGGGGTAGAAGCTATGACTGATGGGGTAAGAAACTTTCGGGATGTAAGCTTGAAACGGAAAAGATCGAGAAGGGGGATGACTATGACTTTCACATGCATGTTTCTTGCGAGTGAAGGATGCGATGCGAGTGGGGTATACCGAGTCCGAGACGAGAGTCTTGACACTTCAAACTCGAATGTCTGGTTATGTAATTTATTTTAAAATGGAATTCGTTGAGATTACGAGGTAGAACGTGTATTGAAGAGTTATGTATACTCTCAATTACATAAAGGATTCGTTGAGAGCTTCTTCTGCGTTGTTGAAATAAGTCATGCGAAACTTATTCTTACACAAACTTGCTTATTGTAAACGAAGTATAGTTCACTAGATTTGATATTGTTCCTACCTATTCGCCACGTATTTTTATCTCGATACTTTCTACTCTGGAAATATTTACAGAGGTAAGATTTTAGAATATACCTAGTAGTTGTCAGGATTCCTTACTCTTCCTAGGTATTGATTTGATGTTCTCAGCTAGCTAGTACATAAACCAGCAATCTTACAAACCCGAACCCGAATAGTAAGCTCAAGTGAGGAGGTGAGGTTGGATGTGAGGTTGGATGTGATAAATGTATGCTGTGATAGGTTGCATCCGCTGTCATGTAGTGTGGGTCGTGTTTGTGGTCATCTGGGTCAAGGAGAAAGTGAGGTGAGATGTGGGGTAGATGCTGACAACCGGCCGGTTGGTATGGTGTCAGTATTTCCGGCCGGGTGCACAAGACTGAATTGATGAGAGACAACTAGAATTCGAGTGGGAACTGTGGGATGTGATGAACGGTAAGATATGTTGTTGATCGCCCTATATACTTTCCTGATCAGACCAATACGATCTTATCCAATGTATGTATGCATCCCAAGTACACGGTCTCCAAGCTAGACAAAAGGTATCAACCCAAAAACACCAAACTCCATACCCATACCAACCATCACTTTTCAACCAAAAGTACCTTATATACCCCTCAAAGCGAACACTCCTCCGCATCACTCTGCGTACAAAAAACCATCTGCACCGGCCCCGCCCTCACCCCAAAATTAACCATCCTCTCCCTCATCTCCGCCAGCCTCGGACTCGCCTCAATCTGACTCCTATTCCTCCCCTCCCCATCCTGCCTCCCACTCCACAACACCTCTCCCGCCGCGCTAGCCCTCGGCCACACCATATCATCGATGTTCACCGGATCGGTTTGTTCGCTCCAGATATGTACTTCGCCGCCTACGACGAGATGAGTTTGGTTCTCTGGAATACCTGCGAGAGGGTCGTAGGAGTATACTAGACGCCAGTTTTTGTAGGGGGTGCAGTAGTCGAGGAAGGGGTAGTATTGGGTGAAGGAGGCGCCGTTGTCGAAGTCTAGCCATTGGCCTTTGCCGCAGTCGAGATACTGGGTGGGTGTTAGCACGTGATATATACAGAAAAATAATACCTAGGTAGGTAAGATGATAGCTTACCCAGAAATTATAGTTCCCAGCAAGAGCCTTATGTCCTCTTGCTGTGATACTCGCGACTGAAGCGTCGCTAAGCCAACTCTGGACCAAGACATCGCTGCCGAGAGTCAAGTTCCAGTCCAGCAGCATTTCTTCCCAGACAATAGGCGCGAGACCTGCTGCTCTGACTTGAGCGTGGTTTCTGTCAACAAGTTTTTGAATCAGGGGTCCGATAACTGAGGTATCGTTTGACTTTACTCCTTCGTCGAGCAAGTATACTTGGCTGTTGACTTCATCACCTCCTGTGTGGAAATATGCAGAGTATGGTTGCACTCTTGGTAAAACATCCGCGAACAACTTGTCCAAGAAATCGTAGACCCCAGAATCATTGAGTTTGAGTGATCCACAAGGAGGTTCAGCACAGTAGGTCGCCCAAGGCTTCGCTTCAAAACCAGTGATTAAGTCTGGATAGGCATATCCTATCGAAGTAGTGTGACCTGGCATATCGAATTCAATGATGACTTCGATTCCTCGTTCAATAGCATATGTTTGGATAGTCTTGATATCCGCTGGAGTATACGACAATCCAGGCTGATAAGCGCCTTTCTGCGACAACTCTGGCATGGCTGGAATATCCATTGGCCATGATTGGGAATCGGTCATGTGAAGATGAAGACGATTGAATTTGTTCATTGCGAGAGTGTCGATTTGTCTCAAGATATCGGAGACTGGGTACCAGTTTCGTGCAACGTCCATGTTGAGTCCTCGATGGTTGAATTTTGGTGCATCGATGATTTTCACCGGGGCCAGAGTGGTGTACATGCCAGCTCCAGTCGAGTGCTTGTAGAATAGTTGAATGAATGATTGTAGTCCATGCAGAACCCCGGTAGAGGACACTGCAGTGATTGATGCTTTTCCATCTTCGGATATCGTCAGGTTATAAGATTCATCGACATCACCTGCCAATGGCTTGAAGGTATTCATGCTATCAGACTCGGTCTGAGAAATTTCCAAGGTCGAGATATACGTCTTGCTGCCGTTTGCAACTGGTTCGATTTCAGAAAGTTGGTTGCGCGCGACCAATTTCCATGGTACCAAACCTTGCGTGAATAGAGTTTGGAGGTTCCTGGAGATGGCGGCCTGAACGATGGAGTTGCTTGAAAAGGTACCATTTTCAGCAGCGTATGACGTGGAAGACTGTAAACCGATGACCTGTTCAGTATCCACGGAATCAAGAGACGAGTGAGATCCTACGTTTCCACCATTATATGTGACTTTAATACCAGGTGCTATCCATAAAACTGAACTGCCATTCGTGAACGACTGGGGTGCGGGCCAAATCGCGAGGACCTGGCATGCGAAAATGAAAATTAAGGAAAATGATATATACATCGTGATTGAAAGCAGAGAATGTGTGGCGAAGAAAAGAAATGAGGGGAGGCTCGAACTATATAAATATAAATGCTAGGTTTGACTTTCCGATAGTCATCCAGATGTGCATAAAGTACGGTAAATGATGCCAGCCCAGTCAGGAACGGGGACTTAGTGCAGCCACTCAAGACTCCCCAACCTTCTCGTGCGGGATGATCGTGAGCCAACGCGAAGTTTAAAGGTCTTGCTTCGGTGCGAAATCTTGGAATTCTTGTGCTTGGCTTGCCCGATTAAAGCAAGAATCGCCAACCTGATTTCGCTGCAGTTTTCGCCTTGCAACGTTACTGCAAACTGGGGTCGGAGTTTGACGTCGAAGGTGGGATTTTAAAGTGAGAGATGCCGAGAAACAAGGGTCGAAAACCAATAAATATGATGCGTTTTCCGTATTGCAAAGAATGAAGTCTTTCGAGATTTGTATATTCGAGGATTTCAATGCAGTGTAAGATGAGGCTTCGTCCTTGTGTTCGGGATGTCTTTTTTTTGGTCTGACGACGGTCGAGATTCGAAGTTGGCGTGGGCTTTCTTAGCGCATTTGGATTATTCATGCATTCAAACAGCCGCATCTTCGTTCGTCTGCATCTCGCATTATACTTTCAATCTCAAATCCTCAAGTGCTTGATAGCTTCTATTTGCAATTCGAAGGCACAGTATGTGACCCGTCACTTTCATGAGCAATTGGGTTCTTGAGTCATCAGCTCAAGTCTCTCATCGCAGCAAGAAATGAGAGCCTAAGTACACTATTTGTTTTCACGAAACCATATTGAGCCTCAAGAGGGTGTCTGGAATCTAAATCATTCATCGGTAAATGCTTCGCGCGGTGAAAACCATTTACACATCTCAAACTTATATAAAATACAGCTCTCATCAATCATCAAATGTTGACCTTGATTTCTCATTAGAACATCCTCAAGAGCCAGCCGTCTCTACACTCACTGCATCTAACGAATTGACTTAAGTTCCGCTATCCTATCAATGGCTGAGCTTGCATTGTGCGCGTTGCATGCCTCGTGTGCAGCAATAGTAGTAGCAGCAGCTTCCCTGCTGCATCGCGCTGGTCTGTTGAAGCCTGGCCGTGTTTTCGACATCCGTTTTCTCTCCGCTCGCATTGCTTTATATTCCGCCGTCTTGTATTTTGATTCATCTTCCTGTTTTGGGAGTTCTAGTGTCAAAATCTGTAAGTCTGATGCCATTAATCTAGGCTTGTTCAGTGGCGTGCCTTCATTTGACAAGTCGACTGCCTTCATTGCTGGGTCCAGTTTGTCCACAGAATGTTGTACTGCTAGGGAAGTTGTCATTAATATGTAACGCATCGAAAAGAGCTTGCTGCTTTGAAGGAATGTACGTGGTGTATCCAATTCATGGTTATTGATAGTTGGACTTCGTACTGGCAGCTTTTCTGCTGAATCTGGAGACATCTAGTGGCCAACAACAAAGGTTTGTGGCAATGAAGTTGCAGCAACCTGGCAGTGGTGGTTGTAATACAAGAGGATACTTCTCCTAGCAGACGGGTGGAATGAATCTGTTTCTTGAAGGGAAATGGTTGACGTAAATCTTACTTGAAGCTGCATAGTGAACAATAACTTGGATGTCTGCCGAGACACCAATCTTGAAATTGGTAAAGACAATTCATAACGCTCACCGACGTTGCTGAATCTCATTGGCTGGTGGGTTTCATGTTGGAATCAGAATCGGGACACCGATCCCTTGTGAACCGATGGAGGCAAACTCCAGTTTTTGGCTTGGGAATAATTCTAAATGACTCGAATGATTCGAGTACTTCGTAGAGGGTGACATGTACTGAGAGGTATCTTGCAAACGGACTGTATGTGGATCAAGTCGAGAATGTTGGCCATTTAGTCCGAATGTCGATGAAAACTTGATACCGTGGTAGCAGCGCCGGGCGCTTGCGTTAGATTCCGGCTTTAGATCATATATCATGTTATCACATAGAACAAGATCTTGGAAGCATCAAGTTGCCTCCATTTATTCAAAAATCCTCTCCAATTGATAGATAAAGTTGGGTGGTCCAGATGAACAGGAGCTGGCTCGCCATAACAAAATGACTGATAGAAAACACCAACTTGGACTGAGAAAATGTCTCTGCACTCTTGGGGCATTGAGCTAAATGCGCTACAAGATCTAATGAACAACTAGATTTGATGATAATACTTCAGCATACCCTATCTTGAATTGTTGGCTGTCCAACGTCCTACCTTTCTAGGGCCTTTGGGGCTGTTGGTGTGTCACTTTTTTCAGGAAGAGGCATTCTCAAAATAAAACATCTGCCTGATTACGAGTTTGCGCCTGAGTCATCAATTTCTGATTTTGCGTCATGCCTGCTAGTCACGTGCCATACGCCGCCGTTGCAATCGATTTCATTTGAGGCTCTCGGCATCTTTCATCTTCGACCTTGACAACGACATTCTTTATTGACCGAACGCGTCAAGGAACCACAAGCGCAGACAAAGACAACTGTCTCATATCTGCGACCACCCTCATCGAGGTTAGAATCTCATTCTTTCCACTACCAAATCATCGCGAGCCTCACGACTTTACCTGTCTACGTCAAACAACCACACACGACCTACCATCCACGATCCGCGATCATGTCTGTTGAGGTCGTCCTCGATACGCCACTGGCGCAAGCTCTGAACAATGCCATCCTCCCGAAGCTGGTAGAAGTGGGATGGAGCTCTGGTGGCGGCGACGACACTGCTCTGGCAGAATACATCATCCTTATGTTGGCCAACGGAAAGACACAGGAGCAGGTTGCGGCAGAGCTTTCTGGTGATCTCCTCAGCTTAGGACCCGACGACCCAGGCGCGAGGGACTTCTCGCAATGGCTGTTCCAGCAGGTCGAGGTTCTAAACTCACAGCAAAACAACGCCACCTCCGTCGGTCCAGCACCCGTCACAAATGCACAGGTTGATATGGCGAACGGAGCGCAGGATTCAGATATGGAAGGAGTCTCCGAGACTGGAGACAATAATGTGTACGCCATTCCGTCTCTAGATCTGTCAGGACCAGATCTGAGACTTCCCCCAAAACCACCCACACTAACATACTTCAGACCTACGGGCCCAAAGTCAATGCGAAGTGGAAATGGAAACGGTGCTTCTCGTGGTAGAGATAAGCGCATGCTTGGTCACCTAGCAAAGGCCATGGATAGACCGAATGATTCCGTCCTCCATCGCGTACGACCTCAAAACGGCAACGAGCGTATCAATACTCACTCCCGTGCACCACCTACCGGACCGCGACAAGCTCAAGGAAATGGGCGAGGCGGACCTCGAGCTCTTAATAACCGAATGAATAACGCGATGTCGAACAATCCCACGCAGCAAGGCGGTGCTACTAATAACATCATGAACATGAATCCACAGCAGCAAATGGAGCTCTACGCAATGCTTGAGCAACAGTCGAGGCTCATGGCACAGATGTTAGGCCCACAAGGTATGCCGATGGGAAATGGTACGGGGAATGGATTTCAGCAACAAGCGCCACCAGGGAGATCCCTATTTGACCGAGTGCCAAAGAACGCCAGAGCTCATCAGGGTGGTTTCCAGAAAGCTCCTCATCACAAGAAGCAATCGGAAGACAGTGGGCCTTCTTCTTCCATGGATGTCGAGATGTCGCAAGAAAAGAAGGAGATCAACCCGGAAACGACAGCTTGCAAATTCAACCTGAGCTGCACAGTCGCTGACTGCAAGTTCGCGCATCAGTCGCCCGCAGCGCCAGTCGGAGCTCCCATCGACTTCAACGATACTTGCTCATTCGGGGCTTCATGCCAGAACAAGAAGTGTGTTGGCAAGCACCCATCACCTGCCTCACATCTTCAGCAGGTTTGCAAGTTCTATCCCAATTGCACCAAGGGTCCTGCATGCCCATTCAGACACCCTGCGAAGCAATGCCGGAATGGAGGTGACTGCTCTGTGCCCGGTTGTAAATTTGCACACACTACAACCATGTGCAGATTTAACCCATGCACGAGAATCGATTGTCCATTCAAGCACGAGGAAGGACAGCGAGGAGTATACAAGGACAAAGTTTGGACACCGAATGGCGGAACGAAAGAGCATGTTAGTGAGAGGAAATTCGTGGATGAGAACGGCCCGGAGGAGCTCATTGTGCCAGGCAGGTCGGAGGCACCATTGAGCCAGGAATCTCATTCCACTGCGGAGATAACCACATAGAGATGGGGTGAAAGGTTATGGCTTAGATGGGGAGAGGAACGCAATCAAAACTGTATACCATTTGCTTCTGGGAGGTTGGGGATCGCAATGGCGTTTGGGAAAGTGTGTTGTTTGAGTAAGGATTTCTCTGGCTTTGATGACGCTGGAGGGGCGGATCTTAGATAGAATGGACATCTGTTCCTTGGCCTTCTCCAGAGCATGAACTCTGAGGAGAGCCCTCCGCCACTTCTCCCTCACTATCATGAACGTGAACCTTTCACCCTAAGTTCTGCATGTCGTAGATGTACTGTTGCTGAATAACCACACCAACCACAGACCTTTGGACGTGTTTCTTGCTGAACTGTCAAGTTACAGTATTGCACGGTGTTGGTATGTGTCTAAACTAGCCTTAAGGCCGTGTAAAAGTGATGAGGCTGAAGCTCTCCCAAGCTCATGGAGGGGGCAGGCTAAGCGAAATGCACTAAGCACCTCATCACTCAAAAGTCAGGCGTTTGCAGAAACATTACCAGATAATCAACACTGGCAATGCCTTCTCGCTGGCCTGAAAATGCATTGGTAACTCTCCTGAGACAATGCTACATCGCACCAGGCTGCCAGACGCCGAGATCCGGTTTAGGAAGACTGTCGAATAGCTCCGCGAGAGCTCTCCACACGAATCGTCCGACCCCTCAAACTCGTCATCGACCAGCTTCACGCCTTGCATTTCAACAGCAATGTTCCATTTCGAGTGCCAGACCTTCAGATGAGGTTCATCTCCAACCTCGGATCAGTTCCGCAAGTAGAGATGCTCTGCAAGATTCCAATTCGTCATCGTTATTTGCCCAGCACCACGATGGCCACGAACATGAGCAGAAGGAGACGAGAATTGCTATCATTGGAGGGGGAATTACTGGTCTTACTGCGGCACACTACATAACGAGAGAGTTGGCGAATGCCAAAGTCACAATCTACGAAGCTGGAAGCAGGCTGGGAGGATGGCTACAGAGCGAATACGTGGATGTTCCAGGAGGACAGATCCTGCTTGAGAAGGGACCCAGGACATTACGACCAAATACGGACGCTGCACTTGTTACGTTGGATATGGTAAGGTCATCACATAATAGACGACACTGGGCTGATTGTGGGCTCTAGGTCTTAGAATTGGGTCTAGAAGTCGAGATGGTTGTTGGCTGGAACTCATCCGCAGCTGCGAGGAATCGATTCATATACTACCCAGATCATCTGGTCAGAATGCCAGGTCCTGGACAAGGTTTATACGACATTGCTTGGACGATGCTTACAGAGCCAGCGTTTAAGGGATCTTTCACAGCCTTCTTCGAGTACAAAAGACCACCTCGACCAGCGAACGTGGAGGATGAATCTGTTGCCTCTTTTATTTCAAGACGCGCTGGTGGTCTAGATCTTGCGAATAATCTTGTATCCGCTGTTCTACATGGGATCTATGCCGGTGATATTAACCAGCTTAGTGCAAGAAGCCTGCTTCCTAGGCAATACCATATGGAAAATGTCTGTGGTAGTGTTACTGCGGCGTTCTTTGATATGAGACGGAACGACTGTGACTATATCCCTCAAAAGGACTACGAGCTGCGACAGGCTTTACAACCTAAGGTTGAGGAGCTATCGAAGTATTTGAAATACGCCAGCGTATTCTCGTTCAACAAGGGGATTGGTCAATTTACAAATGCAATTGAGGAATCGTTACGGAAGAATCCGAATGTGCAGTTCAGGACCAATGATAAGATTACAGCTCTCGAGTACGACGTTGAGAGCAATGGCATCAAGGCAATTCTTCACTGCATCAACTCAGAGTATATGCTGACCCCCAAACAGATCACAAATGCGTCCAATCACAAATCAGCAACTTACAGCAAAGCCATATCTACCATCTCAGGTCGTACTCTGTCGGCATTATCCTCCAACCGCCTTCCAAGTTTAGCAAAGACCCCTGCCGTCACAGTAATGGTAGTGAACTTGTATTATTCCGACCCCAATGTCCTCCCAGAACAAGGCTTTGGCTACCTCATCCCTCGCTCCATTCCATATGAGCAGAACCCGGAATGCGCTCTTGGCGTCGTCTTCGATTCTGATGCTATTCAAGGCCAGGACACTGTTCCCGGAACCAAAGTCACGGTTATGATGGGTGGTCATTGGTGGGATGCTTTTAACGCCTATCCAGATGAAGAAGAAGGTGCCGAAATGGCCAAAGCTGTTCTGAGAAGACATCTGAAAATCGATGAAGAACCTACTATTGTTAGAGTATCTTTACAGAAAGATTGCATTCCCCAATACACAGTAGGACATGAAACCAGGATGAGGGCAGGTCATGGAGAGGTAAAAGATGTGTTTAAGGGGAAGCTGTCAGTTGCTGGAAATTCATATACTGGAGTGGGAATGAATGATTGTGTTAGAGCTGCCAGGGATGTGGTTATGCAGATTAAGAACGGAGAGAGCCCGACAGGGTTGGAGAGCTTCGCTGGAGGTGTTGGGAGTGGATGGAGGAAGGTTTAGTTACCGACTAGGCAGCAGGTGTTAGAGGAGATCCAGAAGAAGCTTGAGAAGGAGCTGAAGGACCGGAATAGGTCGTAAGGATGTATAGAATTCATGATGATGGCTGTATAGTATGCGTGTTTGGGCAACATAAACTTAGACATGAATAGAAGTAATATCAGGTCAACGATGAATAGCCCCACAAGTTGAATCCGAGAAGTGAGTGCTGCAGAAAATGTTCTTGAATTCTAGGTGAGAAAAAGACTGGAAGGTGAAATATTTTACGCTGAAACATCCTCATCTACTCCACGACTCCTATATCATACAGCTTTGAATGCAACATGGAACTATTCACCGTCAGCACTCAAAATTGACTCTCTAGGACAAGAACAACTCACCATCTCAACACCCCCATGGTTCCCCCTAATCAAATGCACATTCTCCTTAAAAGCCTCCGTCTCCCTAAACGTCATATGCGCATCCACCCCCCTCCACCCCGCCACCAACACCGCTCCTTTCGTCTTCTTCTTCTTCTCCTTCCCATCTTTCCCATCCTCCCCTCCACCTTTTCCATCCCCAATTTCATCAGCATGTCGTCCTACCTCCTCCACAGTAGGACCAACACTCGGTCCATCCGCCCCCTCCGGATTGGGCCCCGCTTCTTTCATCACGGTAACGAATTTCTCCAGGTTAGGGAGAAAGGAGGGTTGGATGTCGAAAAATGTTGCGAATTCGATTATTGGGTGGCTGCCCAGGACGCGCGGGGGGAAGGGGGTGGGTGTGAAGTGGTGGAGGTGGACGGATTGGAGGATTGTGGTTATGTTTTTTAGGAAGGGGGGGTAGGAGGGGGAGGCCATGAAGGTTTCGTGGGAGGTGATGGATTGCCAGTCTGTGAGTGGGTTTGGAGGTTAGTACTGGTTGAAGCGAAGATCGGGGGAGGAAGGAAGTTGGAAGACCAAGGTGGGAGAGGAGAGATGGGTACCGATCATTAGAATTAATAGTTCTTCATTTTCGACTGTTCGTCCATAATGTGCGCTTTGAAAACCATCTTGTTGTTTTAGGGTTGAGAGAGTATCTTTCCATGCTTGAGCTGATGCACTATTTCCCTCCAACTCGACGCCTGGCTTCAGGGTAATGTAGCAGATTTCTGTTACTGGTGCCATTTTAAAGAAGTTTTGAGATTTTAATGCTGAAGCTGGAGCTGGAATGAAAGATGAATAGTTGAGCTGTCAATTGGTGTTGTTTAAAAAGTGAATGTACAGTGCTTGTATTAGTACTTGTATATTTGTAACGTGGGGTCGGAGGGGTAGCTCTCTTAACTCCGAAGACCCTTACACTAAGTATGACATGACTCTGCTTGATGCTATCTCACCTTATTCTCGTCTTGGAACTTAAAGTGTACAAAAGTATCTTTGGCCAAGTGTTTCAGATAGCTCTGCCATACCAAGGAAATAGGCTTTCTCCTGTAGATTTTCGTGGGGGTTTACCGAATCATATAGGTTCGTTCTTTGGAGATTCATAAAGATACATCCTGATAAGTACATTCCCATTTTTAACTGCTTATATTTCTTCGCCCAGCCCTAAGCATTGTTTCACGCAGCGCCGGGGAATCGGAAGGACCCTCAAGGCCTCGCCATAGTGATAACTGACAGTTGATAAGCGTTTCTCGTGGGTGCATAATAAGTGGTTTCAAACTGGCGAATAGGGGACATGACCCTGAGAACCGATGAAGGAATACAACAAACCAAGCTCTCTTTCGGCCCATAGTAAAGCTGTTCAAGTTGGGATGAGGAACTTGACCTTACGGGGTGATTCAGCATTCCATCGAAATTTCCCGTCCCGAGCAAGCTGATATAGGGACGGGAACCGAAAAATGGACCCTCATGTATCACTGGCCCAGGCCAATTGTTGCTAGATCTAAGATCTCTGTCTCACTCATGCCCACTCTAGATGTCTCACTCCACCTGAGCCAATCGTTTCAAGGTGTCATAACCACAGAAATGCATTTGTAGTATTTCTATGCGAGGTGAATACATGCCGCGAGGTGTCGCCTTCACAACCTCACCACCTTGTACGACCATTCATAATATGTAGAGTATTGTGCACTGTCAAGCCTCAAGCCCGTCATTTCGCCCCAAGCTTTTGTGATATTGATCCCCACCCTGATGCAAGCGCCGCTGAAAAGAGCAAGAAATCCCAAGAGCAACATCGTAACCGTATCGTCAATATTATGTCCTACTTCAGATGCGGTGCTTTTCGCTTTCTGTATTGATACGTCAGTATGAATTCAAGTTATATGGATGAGCTAGATATACCTAGTCTGGAGTACAGCATGTACAACGCCATCTGATTGCACTCCGCAGTTCCGGTAATGGTCACGAGTCTCTCGTTGCTGTTATCCTGGGGCTCGTTGATCTTGATAACTGAACCAGAAAGCTGTCTGATTTCATTGATCTTCGCACCACCCTTTCCAATGATGGCTCCAACCATATCGTTAGGGATGAAGATCTGTTGGGTTAATGGCTGACCAGGAACCATGCCTTGCATTGGCTGAGCTGGAGGACCAGCATGCGATTGAGGACCGCCAGGTTGAGGTTGATGTGGTTGTTGTGGTCCGACCCCACCATAACCTCCAGCAACAGCTGGTGAGCCGCCATAATGCATGGGGACTTGTGGTTGCTGTTGAGGAGGTTGTCCATGAGCAGCATATGGTTGGCCATAGCCTTGAGCTGGAGTATGATGACCCCGGTCTTGGTGACGGCGATTCTCCGGGTGGCCATAGCTTCCACCAGCTGGTTGAGGAACATATGGGACAACTTGCATACCACCTGGGACAACACCTGCTGGTCCACCGCTTCGAGAAGCATAGGCCGAAGCTGCGGGACCACCGAATCGTTCAGAGAGCTGCTCGAAGAGGGTGCTACCGACATAGTAAGTTGCAATGTGTACAGCATCAGCAACGCCAAGGACAACGAGGGAACGCTCAGTAGATAGAGGAAGGCAGGAATCGGACGCGTTGAGACGAGCACCTGAAGCTTCCTGGATCTCGCGGATTCTCATTCCTCCCTTGCCAATGATTGAACCAATGAGAATGTGGGGTATGAGAAGGCGGAGAGGATAAGTCTTGGAACTAGCAGATGATGGGACTTCGAGTGGCTCGTTGTTTAGGGTACGAATAATCAAACCAAATGCCTGTTCAAGATTAGCTTTGGACAATGTATCTGTGGAAAGACATACCTTTGCTGCTGCATCAACTACACCACTGACGGTTAGAATTCTCTCAACGGCACCCTTTTGGTAGTCGCTGACAGTGCACTTCGCACCAGACATCTTTCGGATGATAGAAACATTCTCTCCACCTTTTCCGATAACTGTAGCAGCCTCTGCACTTGTGATGACAGCTCGAATGTGAATCCAACCACTCTCATCATGTTGAAGAGATGATCCGCCATTGGTAGAATTCCTGGACGATGTAGCCGTACTCTGAATGATCTGTGCACCAGCATCTGGAACCACTGTGTCTCCTTGACCATCCTTCAAGTCGGGCTTCACGCCATTTGTGGTTTCGGGCTTGACTTCACCATTGGAGCTGACGACTGGTGGCTCGATAGTATCGGCTGATATCTCGGTTTCACTCTTGACAATCTTGTCGAGAGCAAGCCTCTTTGCTTCGGGTTGATCGTTTGGGGCAGATGGTGATGAAGGGTCTTCGAGAGGTCGCTTTGTCGACTGGGTGGGAGCTGCTGTAGGTGAGGCAGACATCTTGGTTTCTATTGGTTAATCTCTTCACTGAAGCTCGAGAAATGGTCGGGAGGTCGATAGACAATTTGGATTGGATTGTTCGTTATGTACACCAGGGGTCTTCGAAGGAAAACGTGCTGGTGCTGGATCGGAGGTGAAGGGGTGTGTGTGTGAGAACGGGGTTGCTGAAAGTGAATGGGTTTGAGTGTCGGGAAGGTGTTGATGAACGTGAAGGCTTGAGAAAGATCTGCAGGCTTGTGGAGAGGGTTCAGATTCAAGGCGGACTGGATGGTGAACGTGTGGTAGAGGTGGAGGAATGTAATGACGCAAACTGGCTGATAATCCCTCTGGAAGAAAAGCAGTAGACCCTCAAACCTTTGGACAACGACCTTGAAGAAAATTGACAGCGCGCTGTGCCGTTGACAGATCTGCTGTGCGTGCGCTATGGGTTGATTGCTTAATTTGGGATGTTTCTGTTTCGAAACAGAAAGCGTCGGGACGAGGCAGTTTGGAAGTTTGTTGCGCAGCTTCCGTTCGCTGACGTTCGTTCGAGGCGTGTTGCAGTGTTGGATCTCGAAGGACCAAAGTAAGGAAGGAGAATGTGGAGGGAATTACTCGTAATGAAGAGTTGGGAAGGCGGACGGAGATGCAGTTGGGAGAATGGGAAGCTGCAACACAATGCGATTGAAGTTCTGGCAGCCGAAAAAGCCACCAGCACGGCCACGGCACATGATTCTCAGCAAACGCGCTAGCCAAATCGCGTCCCCTTCCGTCATGCAGGGAGAGAATATATGTTTGCTATTTCAACACGACATCCCAGAAAGAGTGTCTGTCGAAGTGCTATAGGTTGGATCTTTTGATTACATTGAGTCGAAACTTGAATATCTCACAGCTATCATGACCGACTGGGTAGCGCCGCGCAAGGCTAATGCCTACACATCACGTCTGGACCGTACCTTGAAAGCATTGCAGGATCGGGTCAAGGAACAGGAAGCTCTGCTGCAAGAGGTCCGTTGAATCCACACTATTGATCTACCTTGCACTAAATCTTTGCAGCTACGAGCATCTACAGCACCAGTAGAAACCGAACCTTCTCATGACCCCAAAGCCCACCTTATCCAATTGCGAGCTCTCACAACAGCCTACAAGAGCCTTACTCCTGCAGAGCCATGGCTACCACCTCACGACTCTCCTCTACCTGCTCTCCTAGCTTTGCGCACGACAAAGAAGACAATAATCGAGACAAACGAAACCATAGTGAACACAGACGTTGCTCTGAAGGAGACCACAGAGAGGCTCAACAAGGAAAAGGCTGATCTTGCCGATGCGAATTTGATACAGACCGAATTGGAAGCACGAATATCCTCATTACGAGAAGATATAGCAGACCGAACGCAGAAGCCACCCAGTCAAATTGCCAAAGACATGATCCAGGAAGCGAAGAACAAGCAAGCATCTTATGATACACGCACAGAGACATTGTTACAAGCTTTTGATACCTTTATAGATGATCACCTAGCAGCAATGCTTGCAGTCGAGGAGCTAGGAGGTCCAATTGTCGGAGATATGTTAGATATCAACGAGGAAATGCTGGAAGGAGGATTCAGTACGCAAGGAAAGCCTAAGAGAGCGAAACCATCCGAAGATAAACGCCAACGTCGAATTGATCAGATATGGGGTCCAAGGCCAGCGGAAAATGAGGAAGAAGAGGATCCTTGGGATGAGAAACGAGCTGCGGCGACCGAGATGCGTGATTTGACGGAGCAACTCCTAAACAGTCTAATGGAAGCAGATGGTATGGGACCAGGAGCATATGTTGTGCTGAAAAGAGAATCGGCGGCAGCTCGATTCATGGTGCGGTCCAAAGTTGCACAATTCCATCCAAACGATGCGAGGAAGCTGAGGCTCGTCGACTTCGGAGCAGAAATAGACGATTAATTCAGGGGCTTTCTACGAGATACTTCAAGAGCTGATACCCAATCACATAACGGCAATTGCCAAGTCAATTGGTCTACATTCGGACCGTTTTTCGATAGCGATGATCTTGGTTTCGATTTCGAATTTGTTGCATATCGCAATCATCTGCCGGAAGGTCCCAGAAACTCGGAATAGGGGCTCAACTGCCGGCGACAAGGAATACAGCTTGGCACACGTGATATTGAAATGCCGTTCAGCTGCACGCGCACGATGCCTAGCCGCGGCCTGGTTAGGATATATATGGTCCGATATGTTTGTGAAAACACGTCTGATCGGAGAACCTTTGTGCCAACGCAATGCACGGAAAGAAGGCCGATACTTCTCTATCATACCTAGGTATTTCGCAGCTCCGAAATCTCATCGGATGTATCCCGTCGGAAGCCCACTCTTGAGCCTCAAGTGAGCAACGTCAGAAGCACCTAGGACTTCCACATATTCACTTCAAATTATATTTGTTATCTCTCTATAATTCATTGTGTACTTGTGTAGATCTTGTTCTATACTTTTTATGTTCTTGTCAATCATATCCTCTTTCCTTGGGTGATTACCAAACCAAACACCGTCATGACAGAACCATACCGTCTCACAGCCACTGAGGCATTGGCTTTGATGAAAGATGGCACTTTGACCGTTGAGAACTATGCGAAGTCATTACTTTCCCACATCTCAGCTCGCGATGAAGTTGTCAAAGCATGGGCATACCTCGATCCTGAATTCGTCCTCGCTCAAGCGAGAAAATTGGACCAAATACCAGCTGAAAAGAGAAGGCATTTGCATGGAATTGCTATTGGTGTTAAAGATGTCATCCTTACAAAAGGTAAATTCACGTTGAAACACTCCTGATTGGAACTCAAAGTGCATTAGATATGCCAACCTGTCACAACAGCCCCATATACAAAGACACCCCATCCCCAGGTATAGACGCAGCACCAATAATTACCCTCCGAGCCGCAGGTGCCTTGATCTTCGGCAAGACAACAACCACCGAGTTTGCATCAACCGTCGATGGAGGACCATCAATGAACCCTCATGATCCGACGAGGACTCCTGGAGGTTCAAGTTCCGGATCAGGTGCAGCAGTGGGAGATTTCCAGGTCCCGATAGCGCTCGGTACGCAGACTGGTGGGAGTACCGTCAGACCGGGAAGTTTTAATGGTATCTATGGGTTCAAACCGACGTGGGGAGCTATTTCTAGGGAGGGATTGGCGCAGTATTCTATGACTTGTGATACGCTTGGTCTTTACGCTCGCTCGGTTGAAGATTTGCAACTTCTCGCGAAGGTGTTTCAACTCAAAGACGATGAGGATGTTCCTGAGAAAGCATTTGAAGTGAAGGGAAGTAAAATCGCGTTTGTGAAGACGGGTATTTGGTCGAAAGCTGGACCAGGCACGCAGAAAGCTTGGGAGAAGGCGAAGGAGATACTTTCAACCAAGGGTGCCGTGGTGGAGGAGATCGAGTTACCGGAAGAGTTTAATAAGATTAAAGATTGGCATGGCCATGTCCTTGCGGGAGAAGGAAGGACATCATTTCTTGGGAGTAAGTATAATTCTTTCTTATTGCACTGGAGAAGGTGAGTAGAGAAGAGTGCTAACGAAAAAATAGATTACCTCCTAGCAAAAGACCTCCTCCACCCCATGCTCCACGGCCACGTGGAAAACCACACCAACCTATCCCGTAAAGCCCAGCTCGAAGCCTACGACGGCTGCGCTCGCCTGCGTCCCGTCTGGGATGACATAGCATCCGAATTCGACGCCGTATTTACACCTAGTGTTGTGGATGAAGCACCTGTCGGGATCGAGAGGACGGGAGATGCGAGTTTTTGTTCGATGTGGACGATTTTACAGTGTCCGGCGCTGAATGTACCGGGGTTTAAGGGGGATAATGGACTGCCGATTGGGTTGTCGTTGGTTGGGGGTAGGTATATGGATGAGAGGGTTTTGTGGGTTGCGAGGACGCTTGGGAATTTGTTTGAGGAGGAGGGTGGGTTTGTTTCGCAGCTTTTGTAGTAGTCGGAGTTGATGGGCTGGGTTGCTGGTTCGCTGGGTGGAATTATGTGTAGGTCACGTGGAATATGGTCCCTCCTAATTACCTCATGTTAATGGCACGGATGTATATAGAAGATACTCTTGAGTAGTATAGAGATTCACGTTGCTTACTGCTTCGAGGGAAATGGACCATAGAAGGAGGATATCCTCATGTGCAATCCTGAACAGTAAATGACGCTAATCACGGGAACCTGACGGATCGTTCCGACGGCCTCCCCTTTCTTGACCTCGACTTTGGCGAATGAGCTCGCTACTTTATTACTTCCGATGTATTGCTTGATCGTTATGTAAAATCCCTCATTTCATTCCTCTATCTCATTACAATATTGAGCTCAAAGTCCACGGTCCAATATTTGGTGTAACAGAAGGTCAATAATGGAGGGGTTGGGAAATCAACTTTCAGGACAAGCGCCAGCCTCGCCTGCGTGCATCTTCAGCTTCTTTAACATCCCAACACGAAAGCGATATCTGCAGCCACGAAATCCTTCAAGGCAGATTCGTGTTATTGTGCATCTGTGGCTGTCCCGAAGTGGAGTTGAGGGTCGAGCCGCTGTCCAGAACGGGACGTCGCATTGTGAGCGGGGAGAGTATTTGAAGCAGCCTCTTCCACTACCACGGGAGTTTCTGCAGCAGTCCGCGTATTCCCGAGGCCGCTACACCAAGGAATGAGTTACACCCTAAACTTACGATACGATACTATCATGGCGACGGGAACACAAATCGATAACGCTGAGGGACCGCCTGTTGACCATCAGGCACTCGAGGGAAGTGTGGATGTAGAAAGGAGTTGGCCGGGAAGAGTTCAAGATGGGAAGCTGTATTGTAATTGTGAGGGCAATTTACAGGCGCAATGTTGGACTGTTACGAAGAATCCGAAGACGAAAGGGAAGAAATGTAAGATGTCCCGTGATTGCGCTGAATTGCAGGTAGAGGTGGAGCTCAGCTGACTTTTTTTTGTCAGATTGGAAGTGTCGCCAGAAACCAGGTTCTCAATGCGGATTTTATATCTGGGATGTCGATGCACCGAGAGCAAAAGCTTGGTTAGAGGTCTATGGACCGCCGCCTCCTGAGCCGAAGACTCCGGAAAGACAGAAGACGCCTGAGGATCTGGGGAATCCTTGGACGAAGTCGATTCCGAAGTCTAAACGGAAGTCTAATTTTATATCAAGAGAGAACTCTGATGAGAATGAGAATGGCGGGCCTTCCAGAGTACCTGTTACTGGGAATGGGGAAAGTGCGAGGTTTGAAGAGGAAGAGGTTGGGGATCCGGAAACTCCGTCGAGAAAGGCGATGAAGAGGAAGAGATCTGATACGCCTGGTCAGGTTTCAGATACGGTAATCGTTGCTGAGAATAATGTGGACCATGCAGCAGCTGCTGCTGCTTTCCCAACTCCTGATACTGGGAAGGGAAAAGGACCAGAGGTGATCGTTGTTGCTGGACCATCGAGGACATCGAGAGAGCTTACTTTAGCCTCTGCCCGATTGGGAGATGTCATTGACCTCACAGCCGACGCACCATCTGCGCTCACCACGGCTGTACTTACGGAACTTCGATCAGAGGGTATTGAGATCAAGGGATCTACCACGTTTCAAATTGGACATTTGATTGATATGCAGATGGATGAACGAGACGCGAGGGAGAAACGGTATAAGTCGACAATATCGAAGATGGCGAGCAGGATTGACGAGTTGGAGGGTTTGGTGGATGCATTAGCGGGACAGGAGGAAGATTTGGAGTTGTCTGATTGAGCCATATCTATCAAAGGATGAATCTTTATCCCAAGACTGGAGTAAAGTCAAGTTGGGACGTGTTGGAGTGGATCTGAAGATCATTTAATCATTCTCATCCTGCAAACAGGGTTGTCACAGGAAGCTTCCAACGAACGACGCTAATCCAGATTCGAAGGCTCCAGCAACAAACAAGTCTCTTGAGCCAGCGCTCATGCTCCATCGGTACTTTATCAGACTCATTGTTTTGTCCAATTAGAAGTCCCGACCAACAGTCGTCCTAGCGAGAATGCTTTGCTGGAAGTAAGGCTCAGGAGTCATGTAATTCGACTTGTTCACTTCCAGCTTGAACACGATCCCAGATTCTCTGCAAGCTGTGGCAACATCGTCGAACAGCCATCTGTCTTGTTCTTCCTCGAACATTCCACCTAGGTGTATAATTTCTATCTTCTTCAAGTTCAGTCTTCGAGCCCGGATATTCGGAGCCATCTGAAATAACTGCTGGATCCAGAGTTGTTCCTCCAACGGCTCCCCATTTACTCGTTGCCAAGTCCCCCTTCTCGTCCGGAGTATCGCAAAAGTCAGCTTCAGCTCCTCCAGACAAGGCGGAAAGAGAATCGCGTGTTCCGAAACCATTCCTCGAGGTTTGTCGCCAAAAAGCGCGATCGGATCGATTGAAAGCCTCTTTAAGCTGGTGAATTCTTGTAAAGAGCCGAACAGATGTCCGTCCTTCATCCACGTTCCTCTGATCTCTGGGGACAAGTCTGCTTCCTTCACGGTAGGATTTCCTGGATGTCCCGGGCCATTACAAGAATACGAACAAAAGCCGAGATCTAGATCCTCAAGCGTAAGTTTGTGTGGTAGCAAAGCGTCCCTTAGGGATTTGTAGAATGGAACGAAACACGTATCGCTGCTACAGCAGGCAATGTTTGGCTTCCATCGCAATTGCTTCAGAGATTTGGGAAGAGACAGTATCCTCATGATCTCTGCAGGGCGTGTTGTTGCGTCATCAAAGACTAGTGTTGTGATGTTCGAGGACCCTATCATGAGAGGAGCAAGAATTCTTTGCAGTAGCTCATCGTTGTAGAATGGGTTGAATTCGTTGACTGCTAGTGTGTGGAGTGAGCGGAGGGTAGGCATGGAGAGTAGTGGGACAATATGCTTTTCAAGGTCCAAGTCGTACTGGCTATAACCGTCGGTCTGTGGTTTCACATTAGCGGAAGCTGCAACAACAAGAATAAGACATACATGATGATGACTTGAGCAGATGTATACACTCTCAAGACAATGAAAACCTCCGGTCACCCCAGATTCTGTGAGTGCCTGAATATTGAGATTCACGGCGGATGCTTCTTCGGGTACCACAAGACGCAGAGTACGGACATTGGGGAGCTTCGCGATGAGGATAGCGAGAAGCGCATCTGGCTCTCCTTTCTTAATCCGCTTGTCGGCATCAGCATCTTCGATCCATTCTGGAAAGAGACAAAGCTGACGGGCAGTCTCCATGATGTTGGGGATGTCGTCAACGTAAGCTGCTTTGTAATGGGCGATCTCTTCCGCCGCATACGACATTTCCCCACCATCCTCAGCAACTTCGCTCTCTGGCTCCGGAGTCAACGTTTCTGCATCACCACCAGAATCGCTACGATAACTGTACGGAACGTGCTCATTCTCCCACGACCAGTCCATTGGCTCCTCGTCCCATTCTT
Source organism: Helotiales sp. EF0021 (assembly GCA_000292665.1). NCBI lineage: Eukaryota > Fungi > Ascomycota > Leotiomycetes > Helotiales > Helotiales sp. EF0021. Next base: position 377,786 of record AIET01000437.1, read on the forward strand.
GAAGATCCAAACATTGCACACAAGCGGCAATCTCTGGGTTAGACAAGATTGTCCTCAAGAAGCAGTGGAGAGACTTGAACGAGTGCTTTCTTCTGTTGTAACACCAAGACCGATAGAAGGAAGGCAATAGCTTGTTGTGAAGTGTTCTTGAGGTTTGTAACATCGAAAGTTGGCACCGAGGAGGAAGGTATAATGTGACTTCGTCCATCAGCTCTTGTGTGAGAGACTCGAGACCGCTTAATCTCTTCATGTTAATCTTCAAGCTGCTCCCAATGATGATATATGGATGATGTCCTACGCAGTAATGAACAAGAACAGCAATCTTCCATATAGAAGGACGTTGGCAAACCTTGGCAAGCTGCCTAATCAAGACCTTCACGTGATGGAACTAGAGGAACTACCTAGGTTCGCTAGGTACGAAGGGAGGGTTGCAATATTGATGCAACAGCAGGGGCTTTGAGGTGTCAATTTGCCACTCGCAGTACTCGAAATATGAACAAAATGGTTGAACTGCCTAAGAAATGCTTCGAAAGTGCTCACTGCCTGGACCCCTGTTGTTGCATTAACCTTACCCCCATTTCGTAGGACGATCTCGGGAAGGGTCTCCCAACTAACTGCGCTGTGAAAATCAAACAGACATTTGGTAACTACAACGAAGTATCCGACTTTCAAGCTCTTATTATCCTATGTTTGACATACAAATTGGTACGTGTAATTCTCAAATTTCGAACATCTTGGTAGGACTGTGCGGTTGAAGGGAGTGCACCATCAGCTTGGAAACGCTCCTGCCTGGTCTTCCTTCCTTCATATACGTCGTCGACATCTTTCGCAAACTCGACATCTAGACCAACTGATACTCGATGTCGGAACGATTGAGGATAGAAGACATGCTTTGCATCATGTCCTCCTCCAGCCATGTGCAGAAACCAGCTCGCCTCCATGCTCCTTCTCGAATCCTCAACACCAAAACTCCAGCCCAAGCTACCATCCTATCGCGAGAACTCTCACCTTGATGTGATAGCTTCCCAAGAATCAAGATCCGCCAATTGTACCCTTCATTCGTCAATGACACCAGATCTTTGCCAATCTGTTCAATCAAATTAGCACATTTTATTCAGGCAACCTAAGGGTTTTGAGGTTGTCAATTGAGATCACAACCCCTGGAACTAACAAAAGAGGAACTGGTGCTTTACCTGCAGCGGCCTGTCATATCCCATTCCAAGTTCCGATCTCTCATTGACGGAAGGCAGGCTTTGGAGCCATGGCCCCTCATCCAGGCAGATCGAATGCTGCAAGTCATTCAAGTCATGGATATCGTTCGGTCGATATTCGTGCTCAGACTTGACGGCCTTCTCATCATCACTGAAAGTTGGTGGCCTGCCAGTCCGTTCCTCCTCCGTGAACGAACGCGCAGTCTTCCACGAATCTACTAACCTCTTCAATGAAAGACTCGAACCCTCAAATATAACTTCACTGGTTCCAAAGTCCTTACTGTTGAAGACAGTCAAACCTGGAACTTGAGGTGGTCTCACCTCGACTACCGAGTACAGCCATTCTGGGATGAGAACACCCTGATCAATCCTCCACCGGTCACGATTGCCGACGTCGGTAACGTGCACGAAGGTCTGGGCCAGTATTGGATACTTCCTGTTCAAGCCGGATGCAAACTCATTCATGAGCTCGTCAAGACTCGGGTCGCGTACATCTGATGCGGACGAAGATCTCCCAAGTCGTAGGTCATATATCTGCTGCAAGCCGTGTACCCTATCAGCCTCGATCTGACAGGAACGGAGACCCGCGATGTTGAATATTACAAGCGGATTGCTCGCAAAAATTTCCACAAACCCCGACTTTTTGACAACCTCGAGGACTTGATCATCGCAACAACCTTCATAATCAGTGATCCAAAGACTCGGTAGGTATGCCATGTCGCGAAGAGTCGCATGGCCGTCGGACCATTGTTTGTTGTGCGTCAAAGTGGCACTACCAGATCGCGACAGCAAGATTGCGTCCTTCCTCAACCATGACTCCTGCAATGTCCAAGTGCTGGAGAAATACGAGTCGTCCAGAAAGTCAGATATGGCATTATTCGCAATGTCCGCCAGCTTTGAAGAAGGCCGTTGCTGCGAATCGGCAAGCTTCTCCACGATATACGAGAAGTCTTCCACACACTGCGTCAAGGAATCCTCATCATGCTCCCAGAGCCAAATAAATGCCTTTGTGGCTCTTCTGAATATTTCGGCTTGCTTTCCAATTTCCCTGGTCTTCTCCGAGGCGCTTTGCTGATCGATGCAAGCAATGTCAAGCCATACGAAGTTGACACCATCTGCGACAACACGGAGTACCTCCTCGAGTTCTTCCGCGGAAAACGGATACACGGATCCACCTCTCCCATTGTCTTGCCTGCTTGGGTTCATCATAGGAAGCTTCCAGGATCCGTCTTTGATAGCAATATCAAGTGCGTTACTGGTATTAGCTCCTTTCCGGTCCTCATAACGCCCCCAAGTGTACGATAAGACGTTGTACATTGGCTCTGATATCCCGTTATAAGTCACACTTCCTCTTCGAGGGTACGAAGTCATGGTATGGACATCCAGTAGGCGATCTGGCCATGTCGAGTTCTCCAGTATAGGCCGTACGGTTGCGAAATCGTGACTTTCTGACGCAAAAGATTGATCTTCGCTGCCAGATTGTTCCGAGTCCGAGGTGAAAATGCTGCCTATTATTGTATAAGCCTAGCTCTTGAATTGAAACTTGGTCACTCACTTTGATCGCTGTCATTCTCAGAAGATCTGTACCTAGCGCCGACATTTTCGTCGTAGCTCACTGGTCCAAACCGTACACCGGGGCCGCCCATCTTATCCCTGTTGATACGTCTCTGTATGCTCGAATTTTCGAAGCTGAAGATATGTCAATGAATTGTGCATCAGCATGAAGGACTCCAGACTTTAAGCATGGTTTCGGGTCAGTTCTCACTTCGCTGCCAACCACCTAGTCGAACGTGACGAGAACGAATAACAGCCAGAAGTTTCTCAAGGCTTGCGTGATTTTATGCAGGAACATAAACAATCGTTCACTATCCACGTTGCGTGTACTTGTTAGTTTAACGTTGGGCTTGGACGCGTGGTGAGCCATCATTTGCCTGCCATGCTGATTGGTCGCATGCCAGCGCATCCCTTTTCCCCACTCTAAAAATCAGCATTTGGGTGGGACATTTGAGATGGGAGATTAGTGAAATGATCCTACATGAAATACATGCAATGCATATAAGAATGGTGATGGAAATCAATATAAGACTGAGAGGAGACTCCGTCATTCGCTCATTTCAACTTTTCTTTGCGGTCCCCTCGTTCTCGCATCGCTTAGCGAGCGCAAAAGGGGACATGCTCCACTTTAGATATGGCGTTGGCGAGACATCCTTCATTGCTTGCAGAAGAGAATATGGAGGTGGCTTTGGTCTTCAGTATGTTTTGCATAGATTCGGGAACGCATACCATTCGCAAGAACATCTGAGCTCGACCTTCGCGGAGAAATGTTGTGGTGGACGAACCCAAAAAGTTGTTGAGGTCCTTGACAGAAGCATCACTTGATAGATAAATTAGTATAAACTAGCATATCATGAAACGACTCCATCCTCCTCAACCATCAACCTCCGTTGCCCATCAATGCCAATATACTGCCCAAACCCATACCTCTTCCCCTCCCTTCCAATCTTATTCCTTAACTCCTTCCCACTCAACCCCTCATACCCCTCAAAATCAGCCAACATATGGCTATCACACAAATAGCTCATCACACCTGCAAGTGTGTCTGGTTTCCTCGGCATCTGTCTCAATGTTCGTTTCCAGAATAGGAATGCGAAGAGGAGGAGAATCATGAGGGAGAGGATGCCCATGGATGTGTAGGAGCAGATCAGGAGTTCCAGGTAGATCTCGTTAGGAGAGTAAGGGATTACGGCGAGTGTAATGGTGAGGATATCTGCGAGTATCGTCGTCAAAGCGACGAGGAAAGCGAAGAAGTGGCCTGTGGTGAGTGTCGAGAAGAGAACGATCAAGGGGAAGCTGTGGCGTTGAAAAAGTAGAGTTGAGGTTGCAGGTGATGGGGATTTGATGAGTTGGCGGAATGGAGTCAGGGTTTGAACTTCTGTAAAGTTGTCAGTGTCTTGTATCCAACAGTCGAGGGCAGGAACCAACTTCTTTCAATGCGAGCCCAATACATGGCGATTACTGTTCCCGTGAAAGACATGATGAAGCGAGGTCCGAAGGCATTACTGTTGAAGAAGCGGTTGAAGCCAGAATCGGAGCCATCAACATAATACGCTACCACAACAGCAAGAAGACCAAATATGAAGACTATGAAGCTAAGATCGAGGATTGTGGAGACGTAATGAGTCCTTTTATGCTCGGTTTTAGTCATCACTGGTACTTTATCCGAATTTAACGATACCTGGCTCCATCCGGGCGAGTACGTCTGATTCGCAGGTACAATGCCATATCTCCACACTCCATCCGGTCGCTTATACGTCCCCATCTGATATCTTTTATTCCCGAGTTGGGCTTGCAGCTCTTTCGATGTAGTATTGCCGTCCAAGATCCGGAAATCATCGAGGACCTCAGGATGATGAAGGAGGGCAGCGACTGATGCTATGGAAGAGGGATTTGAGTACAGGCCCGTGGTGCTGCGATATATCATGATCATGATTGTGAGAGCCATGATAGCGATGAAGGATAGGAGAGCCTGCAGTATCCGCAGGATCGTCCCGTCAGCCGAGAGCTTGGGTGGCCAACATTTATCGCTCCCACAATCCCAGTGAATGTCGAGGAATAGCACTTCGGATGCCAGTGGAGCTAAGAGACCAGCAGCTAAATACACGATTGAAGTCCAAAAGATGAGCCAGCGTCCTTTCATGAGAGCAAAAACGGGATCAGGTATCATGCTGCTGGAGAGATAGTAGGAGTGAAGTGCTTCGCTGGCAGGAGCGCCGTCGGGTTGGGAAAGCCGAATAAAGGGGTCGATGAGTTTTACGTTGGCGTATACCGATGTCCAGAATACTTTGACAAGAATGGCAAGAAGCAGAGGCAGATAGCCAGAGGCAAAGACCCACCACATTGGCCATGATACCAGAACCGTTTGGGCATTGGGGTCTTGGTCTTGGTCTTGGATCGAGCCGACGTTGGCATCGTTCGGCGAGGTGGGAACAGTTGCAGTTGATGTATATGATGAGGCGACTGTCGTAGAGCGGCCAGCAGAATCCGTGGTAGCCATTGAGGTGATACCAGTATGCGTACTTATTCTCAATGTCTGAGTGGTTGTGAATGAATTAAGACTGGTCTTAACATGCCCAGATTTATCTGTGTTAACGATGGTGGAGAAGAGCACTGTGGCAGCTGTGGCGAGATATGAGCTTCTTGGCATTGATTCCTGACTTATTTTGCTGACTGTCGCAAGATAATTGCTGTGACTTGCTGAAGCTGTTACTGTCGGCGTCTCCTTGGTGGTGGGGGGATTAGTCGTAGGCGTGATGGTGGTATCCGTGGGAATGTAAGCATTCGGATCAGTTGAATAATAGGTTGTTTGAACATTCCCGCTCCCAGTTGATATATAGTCGCCGGATGCAGTGGTCAACGTTTGCTTCGGCTCCACATTTGATGTGGTGCCAGTAGCAACATAAGCGTCTGGACTTGTCGATGAGGCCACCGATGTCATGACTGCTTTACGGTCGATGGTAGACGTACTCGCAGTCGGGATGTAGGCATTGGGACTGGTTTGTAGGATAGTGCTACTGACAACTGGTATATAATCACTGGATGGAGCAGTGGACCTGGGAGGCTCCATGGTCGACGTACTTTCGGTTTTTAAATATGCGTTTGGATTCGTGGCACTGAGACTTGCAGAGGTACTGGCGGTCTGTATATACGCAGTATCAAGTGTGAAAACCAAAGATGCTGAAGTCCCAACAACCTCACTGCTGTTGCTCTGCCGTCTGTCCAGGACTATTTCACGCCTTGAAACATTTGGCACATGCCGCCTGTTCTCTGCGAGTGGAAGTGTCTGAGCAGCATATTCCAGAATTGCAATGAGAGCCAGTGTTATTGTAAGTATGAGAAGAAGTCCAGGTATTCGGAGGATGAACGGCTTGTACATTCGTTGATGGACACTAGAGCCATTGGAGGCTGCTGGGAATTGTTAAGTGTTGCTCAAAGTGATTTGGACGAGACGGCTCACAAGAGTACGCGGCATGATGACCCCTCTGCCACATCATATCGGCTTGTTTATGATTTTTCAATCACGAAGTCCCATGAGAACTGGGACAAGAATTTCAAGCACATTTTGTGGAAATGGTAAAGCATTTATGAGTCCAGGCTCTTAGCCTTACTTTATCTGGTGTGATGGATATTTCTGGAGTCTGCAGAGCATAGCCCCTACCATGCAGGAGAGAGGCTGGCACCCCCAGACGATTGTTTGAGATCCCAGACCGATTGGGCATGAGTGGTTCAAATTGATTGGAAGGACCTCAGCCTCTTCTGCACTTGGCCCCACAGAAGAACGTGCATGGCATTTTCTCTCGACTTTCGACCTATCATCGCTGGTGCGGCTGACATCCTGCAAGACTTCGGACGTCTAGCCAACCTTAAACTTTGTCCGATCCAACGAATAAGATTCCGGCACGAAAGATTCAGCTCACTTACGTGAGTTGAGAGACTTAGAGGTATCGCAAGTGCTGTGCTGACTGTATTTCTGGTCATGTGACATGTATCATGACGTCCACAGGTTCTTGGCTGATCCTTCGCAGGCAGGACAGGCAGTAAGCTCCACCTTGCTTAGCGGTCTACAATAAACCGAGCAATATAAAGCCCAGAATACTGGGTGGTTGTTGATTTTGGAACTGATTTCAGCATGGGTTATACGGAAAATTGTTGTCAGCTCTGCGCCGTCAGTCTCAACATCGCTCGACTGCGCACTAAGGATGAGCCCGAGTCTGCAGGCTGGGGATACTCGAGCAGACAATACCTTTCCGGAGATCCAGGCTCAGCGAGATGCACTACCTTTAAAGAAATCAGTGGTTGTGAGAATGTCCCAGATGATACCGTGGATTGGGTTCATTTTCCAGGTGTGGGATGCACTTATGATGGTGGATACAACGGGCTGAAAATCCGGGCCGAAGAGATGAAGGGCATGAACCTTCCGCGGTATATCGTGAAGCGGCCGGAAGATAAGGCGTTTGATGGAAAGGGGGCCGAGTATGAGAAGGAGTCGGATTACTTTCTCACGTCTCAGACGACTTGCCCTCCAGATGATTTCGAGCCTGGGGAATTGGAGCATGTGCGCTATGAAGTCGACAATTTCTTTCCCCAGAATTATGCCGTTGTTGATGGCACCGATATGGATTCGGGACTTCCAGTCCATGATGCTTGCTGGAAAATCTTCGAGCGTATCTGTATGATGAGATTAGGTAGGGTTGATCTCCAGGGATTCGTGGCGTTGTGGATGGTGAGTAAAGATTATTACACAAAAGATTGATTGCTGAACGTACCTGACAGAGACAAGCTTGTGGTTTTTGTGGCTTCCAGAACATGAAGCAGGAATCAGTCATCAGAGACTGTAGAGAGCAATGGTGGCAACATAAACCTGGAACTGAGGTGAGTTTCCACAAGCGTTGGAGTTCGAAGATTCTGATCTCGACAGTATCTAGCAGCGAATCCCCTTGAAATTCCTGGCCTCGTATTAGGTCTCATGGACTCGTACACCGATTATCCAAAGGGTGACGGTGTATTCACAACCCGCAATGGGGATCATCACAAACACCAGAATCCAACAGATCCATTCACAAAGTTGCCAGCTGAGCTCAAGAACATGGTCCTCTCTCACATCTTGTCCAAAGACATCGCAAATCTGCGGTTGGTGTCACGCTCCTTTCGGCAGCTGCCCAAACAGCTTTTTCTGCGGCTGATACGTGACGAGCTGCCCTGGTTCTGGGAATTCGATGAGCTGAAAGAACATGATCGTCACTGGTGGCAAGACTGGTTCAAAAATGACGATACTGAACATGCCAGGAAGATCAAGAAGATCAAACAGGAAGGCTCCGAAAAGGTGAATTGGCTTGTGGTTTACAGGCAGCTCAGCATCCTGAAGAACGGTGTATTGGGAGCTAGGAATAGAGCTAGGATCTGGGATATGGTGGAAGAAGTGGTACGAAGGATTGCAGAAATGAGGCAGAGATTCGAAGACCGGGGCGAGGATCAACTTCCCATCCAGCCTACAGATGAGGAGCAGAAAGCGGGATTGGTGAAGAGTGGGCTGTATTGTCCCAGGTGTGAGATCTTTCAGATCGAAAGACAGGACTTGTAATAGACAATGACTTTAAGTAGAATCAGAAGAGTAGGATAAAAGTGACGGAACTGCCACAAACATCTGTCTGGTTATTGTTGGTGAGGACGTTGGAAGACACTTTCAAAAACTGTCGACACTGTCGCTGCCTCAGGCCGCAACGCCTAACTTTCCAATCGCATCTCGATATCTGGCAGCTCAAGCTCCAGAACACCTCCCTCTCTCAACCTCGCAAATTCACAGCAGCCACAAACCGCCATCATGGCTCCCTCAATGTCCCTCGCCTCCGTAAATGCGATCCTAATCCTCAACTCTGAAGACGGCTCCCGCGTCTTCGCAAAATACTACAACGCACCCCACCACCCCTCCGCACACGGCCAACGTTTGTCCCCCTCTCCCTCAACTCCCCCAATCCTTTCGAACCACAAACTTACAAGTCCCAGATGCCGCAGCTCCCCCCTACGCAGATCTCAAAGCGCAAAAGGCCTTTGAAAAAGGCCTCCTCGAGAAAACCGCCAAGCAGACCGCCGACATCATCCTCTATGACAACCGGATCGTTCTATACAAATCCGAAAGCGATGTGATGATGTATGTCGTGGGAGGAGTTGATGAGAATGAGATCATGCTTTATAATGTTATTCTGAGCTTGAGGGATAGTTTACACTTGTTGTTTAAGTATGCGCCTATACATTCTTAGTGTGCAGACCTCTTCTACTTCTAATTTCCCTCGGGCCTGGTTCTGGACCTTAGGAGAGAAGGGATATGGGAATTTGGAGGATTGGTTTTGAGGGAACGAGGGCTAACTGATGGGCAGACAATCTGTGGATAAACGCACTATAATCGAGAATTACGATCTGGTGTCCCTTGCCATTGACGAGATTGTCGACGACGGCATTATCCTGGAAACCGACCCAACGATCATCGTACAGAGAGTCAGCAAGGCGCCGACGCAGGATGTGACACAATTGAAGGGCATTGATTTGAGTGAGCAGGGTATGAATAATTTGGCACAATTTGGAAAAGCGAAGCTAGGGGATTGGTTGAGGCAGGGACTTTGAGGGGATGGAACTTTATCGCAGATGGAACTTTATCACAGATAGAACTTCGAAGTTACTGGGCGATTGGCGAACATTGAAGTCCTGGTCTTGAATATCCGAGACGGATACAAATGGAACATCCAAGTACATGCACGTGCTAGGGACAGGCAGAGGAAAAGCTTGGGAGTAGATCTGGAGTTTGGGCAGCATTCTCTGGCGCGGAATTTGAATCTGAAATCAATGGAAGCAATGCAAATATTTTGCAAGGCCTAAAGTCTATTCTATCATTGTTCTATGACAGTAGCCGCCTTGCGAAGTCTATTCATGACTGCAGCAGCGATGTCTCCTTCATCCTCTATACCTTCCACGTATATGAAATCTGCACCCTTCTGATCTAGTTCCCGAAGAGCGGAGAAGAGTCCGTGGGCGATGTCCTTGGTGTCCTTACCAAGCGAAATGGAGATGAGGTCTGCAACTCGCTCTTTGTCTGGCAACTCCCAGCTTTCAGGTACTTCGTCTTCTCCGTGAGCAGGTGCTTCTGTTGCTGGATTGCCTTGCCAGAGTTCTCCTTGTTGAATCTGGTATGAGTTTGTAGTCCCCAAAGGTTCAACATTCAGGACCTTGGTGCATAGATTCTTGGGGCGATCCTCTCGACTCCATTTCGCATTATCAAATCCAGCCCAATCGTCCCAGTACTTGGTGCTTACTATTCCAATGACCGCTGGCTTGTCGAGATTCTCATAGCCTATGTGAGACAGTCTCCTCTCCTTAGCTTCAATGATACTCCATACCTCCAACGGTATCCTCGTCTTATTGTCCTTCAATACTCCAGCTTCATATAAGACAACCTTCGCCTTCGGACTATAGTGCTTATACTTCATCCCCGGCGCTCTTGGAACACTAGCACCCACCTCACTATGATCCTTATACCCCTTCACCACACCAGACCATCCCTCGACCTTGCGAATATCGTCAATGCTCACACCTCCTGGTCTGAGCACAACTGGAGGATCACATAGCCCATCAACGACGGTACTCTCAACCCCAACCTGACAAGGCCCTCCATCTAGTATGATTTCTATCCTTCCCTTCAGGTCGTAGAATACGTGCTCAGCGGTCGTGGGAGAGGGCTTGGTCGATGCGTTCGCAGATGGAGCTGCGAGGGGGACACCAGCGATGTGTATTAGCGAAAGGGCGAGAGGAGTACATGGCATGCGTGCACCGAATGTTGGGAGCCCGGCTGTAACTTCTGGAGCCAGTTTGCTTGGTTGCGGGTTTGGAAGTAGGATCGTCAATGGTCCAGGCCAGAAGCGCTTGATCAAAGGCTTGTATACTGCCGGTATGGGATCGCTATGGGAGGTGTTCCCGTTCGTCTGACCAGAAGTTGTGAGGAGATCTCGCAGCATGGTGAGATCGCAGACGTGGATGATGAGCGGATTGTCTGAAGGCCGCCCCTTTGCCTTGTAGATTCCTTTCACCGTGTCACTTCTGGTAGCATCTGCTCCAAGTCCATATACAGTCTCTGTAGGAAAACCAACTGGTATGCTGGTTTCTCGAAGGTGTTTTGCTGCCACTCGTAGTGGTTCGAGGGTCAGGTTGTCGATTGGCATTGTCCACGTCTCCAGCGTTTCTCGGTCTTCGAACTTCCCTAGGTCGCTAGTATTGACAGGCAGAATGCGAGTGTCAAAGGACCACTCGTCATTCGCAGTACTCGAAGTCATCGTGGAGGCTGATCTCCGAAGCAGTGAAGGTGAAATGTGCCGCTGGGAATGAAGTCCTGGCCACGCTGAACTTCACCTCGGTATTTTTCGACTTCGACGTTTGAAAGAACCTGAGATGGTAGTTAGAAAAGCTTTGTACATTCTCGATATGCAGTTCAATTAATATGCGCAGTTCTGATACATCTGGAATAGACCGTTGTCGTCGTGAAAAGGGAAGATTTTGAGATACGATGACTCGAAATGGTGGAGACAAAGAATCTCACGAGGCTGAGAAGCTGCACGCTTTGGGCAAGGCAAGGACACAGCCTTGCGCTAGATGGGGGGGGTGTCTGAAAGGACATTTTCTCATGGTCAACAACCTCTGTCAATGCTGGGAAGTCTCCAAAATCCAACTATACCGTCCCTTCACAATAAGGTTCTCCATACTCAACTATATCTACTCTTTAGGCTTCTGCAAGCTTGGGCTGTAGAGTTATCTTTGAATCGGCGTCTTGTATTCTCAAGTTGAGAGGAAGACGGTTGAGGATGAGCCTCGTGAGGATGAGAAGTTGACAGAAGCTGAATTGGGTCGATTGGACGCACGGGATGATCATATTACACCTGAGGGTGATTATTGTAACTGAACAGGCAATGATAGCGAGCTAGGAGGCTTTGTCTTTAGTCTCACAAGTTGCATGACGATATGATTTAGCAGGGTGTCACACCGACTTGTGGACAAGGAATAACTATCAGGTGTCGACTCCTTGAGCACTGTATCCATGCCATTCATGATCTGATTCTATAACATCGTCCCGTGACCAAGACAAATCCTCCATTGTGATAAACTATCTCGTGTACATGCTCTCAAAGTTCTTCGTGTGTATCACGGTCCCGGGGATTTAGGATAGCATGCTCGGTCACATACTGACGAGCACGATGTGCAGCTCCTATGACACCTACATGCTGCGGATCAATGGAGAAGAGAAAGCGATCTTTGTACTCTGGTAGTACCTGCTCAATGACCTGCTTCATCACTTCCATGTCTTCCTTCGAGGCTTCACCTGCCAATATAATCCCCATGACCTTGGACTCTGCATCTACAATGTTGCTTTCAGTGAGATATGCAATCATTTCATCCATGAACTCCCGGATGATATGAGCGGTCCCAAACATAGATTCCATGTCGTGCTCAGTAGGCTGCTATGTATTGGTTAGCGATACCCCTGGTTAGATGTTCCATCTATGACATACCTTTTGGAGCGCTTCACCACTTCTAGGAAGTCTCAATTGCTTTATATCGATGCAAAGGAAGTGTCCAATGTCGCGAAAGCTGACAGTAAGATACCTCGCTGAATAGTCAAGGACAAGGACGTAGAAATCATGATCATCTACAATGCAATCAGCCGGCAATCCGAGGCCCTTGCAACTATCCAAGTCATGCGCGAGCCGGGCTGCGTTCGCATGATCGATGACTTGATAACTTTGTCCAGAGGCGAAGAAGCCAAGATTGTAGGCTGCACGCATGAGAGTTGACATTGGGACCGCCAGATGAAGTGCTCTGGCGCAGTGATGGAGCGGTACTCCACTGGTCTGTTTGGTTGAAGGGTCGCTTCTGTTAAGCTGGGGAACTTTCCTGGTATGTGGTTTCTTTCACACGCCTGCCTTCTGCGACCAGGCTTTGTGTTGGATATGATATTATACTAGGGTCCTATAAAGATGGTAGTGAGCATTCTCGGCGCTTATAGCGTCACAAATTTGGTCTATATCATGACTACCAACATACAACATCTGGAGGTCCATGGCCAGCGGCAAAGAGCAATCAATACCATGACTACCAACATACAACATCTAGAGGTCGATCGAGGCCAGCGGCAAAGAAGCAATCAATATCAACTAAATTTGGATGCTTTGGACATGGGCCTCCTTGATTATGCCACTCGAGGTGACTTTCAGAGCAACGCCAGGAAGCGGCGAGGCAGGCTACAGAACACCACGGTAAGATGCAGTCATGTTCTCCAATGAATCATTGCGAAAGACGGGTATGTGTACCCAGACGAGGCCAAAATGCCGCCCTAATCACACATCCTGTATCCGTTTCCTTGGACAGAATCTTTTGTGTAGCTCAGCCATCCTATCTGATCGAAAGTAAGAGATCGACAAGAGATCTGTAAATAGATGTCCGAGTGTGACATGTCCATTATGTACGCAACCATGTGGCACATTTGACTCCTACTACAGTCTGAATGAAGTTGGTATGTGTGAAATCGATTCTATAAGTTGATACCCCGCCTACTATACATTGGTGGAGTAAACTTGCAATCCTGGTTTTATTCATCAGTAGTGAAACAGCTTCGTATCCGAAAAGTATGTTCCTCAGAAGTGCAATCCCCCTTGTGGTTTGGGGACTTGTGTGTACAGCTGTTCAGCGATCTGAAGCTCTCGCTACTCCACCTTCTCAAGATTTGGATGGTACAATAACTGCTCGTGCTGCAAGCTCGGGAATCCCGTATGGCATCAAGTAAGTTGTCTTCTCTCAGCAACATTTCCCCGTACATTCTGTCTCTCGAGCTAGCCTTCTGGGTTGTCCTATACTCTCGGGGCATTCAAATATGATCACAAGTTTATTGCCGGAAGGTTATTCCTATTGTCTCCTATGATAGCAATTTGAATTCATGATGTCCCAGGTTTTGCTGGAGCTTCCTGCCCTGTTTTGGTCTCAAAAATTGTTACGAGGATTATACTGACTGTGGAATCTTGGATAAATAGTACATATGAGCTTGGGAACCCTGATGATCCGGCATGGATCGCAAAGCTCACCAACGTGTCCAAAGGCCTTCCGACATCTTTTGGTGACTTCGAAACATTGCCAGTCGATAACAGTCTAACAACAGCGAGTGATCGTTCAACAGGATTAGCACGGCTCAATCTGGTATTTCCCGGTATCTACTGGGATAGAGCCTATCCTGATTCTCAATCTGAGTCCTGCACTTTGGCGGAACTCAACATCCTCGAAATCGCTACTCGAGCTGCTGCTCGACTTACTCAGTACAGTCCTACAAATTTGGAGGATGCAGCCTTTCAGAGGTACTTCGTCACGGATGGGAGAGTTAGTGGACGTTGGTCTAGCGGTTCAAATCGAGGCCATTACCTGAATCTGATCAGTAAAGTGCTTCTCCGGGGGCATTTATCGCCTTGACTGACTGTAAATTGCTGACTAGAAATTCAGACAACATAGTACAGGTCGCATAGTATCCAACTAAAGGAGACAAGAACGGAAAGATGACACAGAAGTTTCGAATAATCTACTTGTGTGGAAAAGTACCCGAAGAGCGTGATCATTGCATTGACTCCAAGGACAATCCCTCGGGCGTGTATGTTTTCTCCGTGTGCTCAAAGTTCATGCTCCAAGTTGAGCTAATTCATTCTAGAAATGCATACACTGTAGATGGCCCGTCATTGGGCCCGTCCCCGTACGGAACCGTCGTTATCTTCTGCCCTGCTTTCTTCAATCTTACTTTCACCGATTCAATAACCAATGGGCCCAAAAAAGACATCTTTGTACTCAACGACCCAGACTACTACACCTTCGAAAGAACAATAATGCATGAGTTGGATGCATTGCAAAAATCCCATCGGAATGAAGGAGAAAGGTAGGCCCCCAATCTACGACGCCTGGCGATGGACAGAGAATGTGCAATAGGATTAAGATGAGGTTTCGGAGAGTCCTGGTTTCGAAAATGATGCCTCGAAAACCACGGGCTGCAATGTCCTAGGGCTATCAGGACAATCCAACCTCCTTGGTTTCCCTTTTTTCTTATTATTTTCTTCTTCTTTTTTGAATTTTTTCCTATGCTCAATCCTTGAGCCAGTGCCGCTTTCTATTTACTATGAGGGCGCTACGAGTTTTAATCAGTTAACTAATGCTGAAAAACAATCACCAATCTTGACAAACGGGACCCCTACAAAGCTGTCTATGGCTCTGCAAGATGCCACGACCGAGCGTGGCTGAAGATCCCATCACCAAATCCAGAAATTGTTATCAATGGTCAGTGCCACAGAGAACACATTCCTCGTAGCTCATTGCTCGTTCTATCATCTAACAAATTGCAGTCGATAACTACGCGTGGATGTGGATAAATCGAGAGTTTGCTAGAATGTGGGGATGGGACGACGACGGCTCTACTTCCACGAGTGCATCGATCTATACAAAAGATGACATCTGGACGAACTTGACGACCCCAATCGAGCCGCCCCTTAACTGCGCTGACAACGGTACCGAGATTGACTGCAGCTATATTGGAATGTCGTACGATGACTATTTGTTGGATCAAGGCACGGCCTGCAACTGCACTGGCATCATTTGCAGCTTCAACTCGCCAGCATGCTGCGCCAGCGCTACTTGCTCCAACTGTGTCGATATTGCGGCAAACGCGACGGACCCAACCGAAATACCTTCGTGCTGTGCTACAAACACTTGTCTGTGGCAGTTGGAAAGCAACATTAACGGGCCCATCGGTTGAGTGGCTCCTCAAGCAGCCGATTACAGTCTTCAACACAAGCCATAAACACTGCGGCCAACTCAGTGCTCCGAAGGACTTAGGAATGATGCTGGGGGATCCTTGGCTCTGGGGTTTGAAGTAGAGGCGAAATGCATTGAACTTTTTTTTTCTTTTTGTTACTTGAGCTTATTTCTTTGGGAAAAAAATCTTTTTTGTGTCAAGCTGGGAAATGAGTACTGGGAGCAGAACAATTTGCGAAACCAAATCGAATCAAAACTGTCTGGAGTGGCAAAATTCCAAATTGGCCTTTAACTCAAGATTTTACGATCTTTTTGTCAGACTTCAAAGCACGTGAAGCATCCTCCAGCGTCAGCTTTGTTTCTCCGTCATAGATTCTCAAGTCATCTCTTGCAGCAGCCGCCTCATATAGGACCGATTTTCTGATCCGCTCCGTTCTTGGCAAGAAGCGTGCTTTGAATGGTTCAGGCCTCATATTCTCACTGTCCGTGTAGGCGAAAATGTCAAGTTTTATCTCATTGCCCTGCAACTGTTAGCTTGTTGCATTGCGAAAACTTGAGTCAAAGGTAGCTCTTACCTTGACGTCAAGTCCAGGCTTAATGTCAAATGCCCACATCAGCCGTGTTAACGAGTAAAGCAGCCCCTGTTCCGCCAAAGGCTGACCACTACACTGCCTTCTTCCCCATCCGAAAGGATTCATCCCTTTATTATTTGGATATGGCTTTTCGAGACCATTCAAAAATCTCTCAGGCCTGAAGTTATCAGGATCGGGATACTCCCTGGGATGTCGATGTATGGCCCAAATATTGCCTGTGATATTCGTTCCAGCAGGGAAGTGATAGCCACGATAGTCGAAATCGACAGTATTTGCATGAGGGATGCCAGCAAGTATTGTAACAGTTCGCCATCTCAAGGTTTCTTTGATCAATGCTGTGCAGTAAGGAAGTTTCCCATCCACATCTTCCCAGCTTGGCGAGGAACCTTCTGCAACAATCGAGTCAATCTCGGCCTGTGCTTTCTTTTGCACTTCCGGAAAGGCTACCATCGCGAGGATGCAACTAATCATCGTGCTCGATGTTGTGTCCACTCCACCGCCAAGCAAATTTGCAGCCAGACCTGCCACCTCAACATCACTGAGGCCGTACGTCTCTTGACCATTTAGGAGAACTTTAGAAAAGTTGTTCTCTTTAGCCTCTGCACCTTCTTGTGAAAGCATATAGAAGTACTTCGAAAGGATGGCTGTATATCCTCGTATGAAACTAGGCAGTGAGTAAATCCAAGACGGAAGTTCTGTCAAAGCAGGCACGGCTTCCATGAGGTACTTTCCTGGCACAACAAAATTAACGGCTTCCATGGTTGTAAGCGCTTGTTGAGCGACGTAGTCATTCTTCTGATCGATACGCCGACCCCATCCAATGATGGAGGCTGTTGAGACAGAGTATCTCTCGATGGATAAGACATAGTCATCCTGGTCTTCGAGGATATCACGCATCAATATTTTTGATTCGTTTGATTGGATGGTTCGATGATGACGGACTGCTTGAGACCCCACGGCGGAATGCTGTGATGACTTCTTTAACTTGGAGAACCAGGAGCTCGGGAGAGCAATCTTACCATCAACTTCCTGTGTACTCTCCATCTATCCCCATACACCAATGTCGTCTGATTTGTCTCTGTTGCATTAATTAGATCCCCCATCATTATTAATCTCGGTCTTGAGCTCCAAATATCCGCTCGTTTCTCCATCAAGTCACTCGCGACCCATGCATCCTGCAGCAAAATTCTTGGATGTCTTCCTACCCAGATCGTGGTCATTGGATTGTTATAATACGTCGCCCATTTCTCCCATTCAATCCACGGCCGGACTTTAGGGAGTTGGAAATGGTTGCCAACAATAGGGAACGGGAATGGACCAGGCGGAAGGCGTCGTCTGAGCCATAACATGCGAGTATAGTCGGCGAGGATAAGGACGAGGGAAACGAGGAGTGCGTAGGCGAGTAAGGTTGGAGTCTGATAGAAGAGGAAGGCTGAAAAGGAGCTTGATTCCGTCATATTTCCAGCCTGGGATCAACTAACTGGGGTCAACAACATTCGATATTACAATTGTCTAGTGGGTGATTTGGGACGACCCAGACTATGCTTATACTTCTTATGATAACCAAGGTTCTGAAGTATTTGGGGAACATTACCCCGCCCCCGCAATGTGAATGTGGGGTCGCATCCCACAACCTCTCTTTGAGGACCACTGAATATCCTTCCTGCTAGGGATCCTGTTCAACACGAGCTATTTCTTTAGAGCACCAATGTGGGGTAAGACTATGGAAATTCCGGATACCCCAATTCTCGGCCTCAGATGGTGTTTGTCGGCTACAAATGCCCCTACTTAAGAATCATGCCAAATTGAATCACCATCCATGTTGCAGAAATACTCAGGGAGGCAGGCTGCCCGCTTTCCGAAGCAGAGATTATGGACGGATTGGAAAAGCTCCAAAGGGTTGGGTATAGAAGGAAGATCAGGGAAGGAGTTTGGCAGATGGATGCCTATGGATTCAATCACCTGGAAGCTCTGCAGAGCAGGATGAGTGAGGAAAGAATTGATAAGATCATAAGGCCGATAGGTTCATGTATAGGAGCTTGGAAGGCGTTGAGGATGGTTGAATCGTTACATTTGTGAGGCTATTGAGATGATAGCATGTTGAACTTGGAATCAAGCTCTTCACCACCATATCTTCTCACTTGTGACTAAATATGATTTACTTCGATCCCTGATCCCTTTGTCTAAACAATCGTGAATATTTCATGTCGTGGAGAAATTAATGGATTTAATATCTCCCATTCACAGCGGCTCCTTCTTTTGTTCTCAGTGTGAGAAACTCTGCCGACCAAGCTAACTTCGCTATCTCGAGAGCTGATCTTAAGCACACCAACCGAATGACAACCAATAGCAATGCAACTACCACATTAAGATGAGGTCCTGCCGTCATAAGAGCATGGAATGAATCGGCGACAAATCTCTCGTCAACCCCACGTTTATCCCTTTAGTCGAACATAGGCTATGATCATTAGAAGATCAAAGAAGCAGGAGCAGGAACGTGTTGAAAGACTCCGACGTGGACTATAGAAAGAAACCCACCTTAAAAGGATTCAGGTTAGGTATCTGAGAGGAATGGTGGAGCGAGCTTTATACAACTAGAAAAAGACAGATTCGTTGTGGTGATGGGAACGGGCACTACTTGGTCGTTGTGACGGATTGGGAGAGTGCTTGATGAGTTGGATGAAATTCCATGAGGAGTATGGAGGTGATGCGATAGTAGTCTGGAGAGACGACTGATGATGATGGAGTGAATTAGGGTAGATCAGTAACAGTTTGGTGCTTTCAACATCATCTGTACCTTACCTAGGTAGTTGTGGTTATATTGTTTCACGTGACATTTATGTTGTGTAGACACCAACAATCTTGGGTGTGGTCAATAAGTGCACTCCTGGTCCGTCAGAAGCTTGATCTTCTTTGTAGAATTATCCTCGCTTGTCGGGAACTGTGGAAAACATCAAATTCATAGTTGTCCTGGCCAACATACAATCAACTCCATCAACAGTTCTCTTTAGAGCGTGTTTATTGAATTCATCCGAAGTCAAGATGGAGGAGAAAATATGCGACTTAAAATAAAGTTTGGCTTCGACATCTATGTTGAGATCAGCCTGATTAAAAATCAAAAGCCGTTGTCTCTATGCGGCAGAAAGTTTCCATTTAACAAAGACGGGTGAACTAATCCGGAACGACTCCTTCAACATGATCATAAAGGAAAATGATATCATAACGAAGAAAAAGAATTGAGAATATGGTGGATGTTTCAATTTGTTTTTGTACACATACAAAGCGCGAAAGTCGAGCCAGATTTGGAATCTTTGTTTTCACGTATATAAATACCGGCTGTGTGAGAAGTGAATTATGAAACTCTGCCAGTTCAATTGAATTCGACACTCCAGTGAATCAATCTCCTTAGCTTTCCACATCGCACCGCACTCGTATCTCATAAATAACTTCCGAAACCACCCCCATAAATCAACTGCAACTCATCACCATCATATCCAATATGGCAATTAACGCAACCCTCTCCCATCTCGCCGGCGGCGCGTGCTAAAACCATTCCAAGGACCTTGAAATCTTGTCAACTTCAGCCTACGATAAGAAACCATCGGCTATTCGAACCTTCGTCTCCAAGCACTTCATCAACATCCTCATTTACCAAGGCTTCATGCTCACAATCCTTGCTATCGTTCTCTATGTCGATATTGCGAGTAAGTTTCACTTCCATTCTGACTCGCCATGCCCATTACTTTGGTATGGGTTCAAGCGTACGACATCTTGTTGATAGATGACATTCCAAATGCGCCCAAAATGCACAGCCTTACACTCGACCCCCTACCGAACGTATGGAGACTGCTATCAGCATTTAATTGACATGAATAGATATGTACAAATGCTAACATTCATCAGAATTATGACCAGACGAACCAAACCTTCTCAAAAGATGGGGAGGTTTCGCAACCCGCCCCGAAACTAATAAATGCTACCGCCAAGAACGAACCGCAGCCCTCCTCGCGTTCTGGGTTGGTAATCTCGGAATCGATCATTTCTACGCACATCACTGGGTTCTGGCAGTCTTCAAGATGCTTTTCTTTCTTGTAGGAGGCTTTTTCACGCTCCTCAGCCGCGCTAGCAGCTCTCTTGGCGCGATCGGGATGTTTATATCGTTTTGTTGGACGATTTGGTGGCTCGTTGATGTCAATTTGTGGATTGTTGGCGGGATTTATTCTACGCCTGGATGTCCTGGGGGCCATGGACGTTGAGGTCCAAAGGTGATTGGTTGAAGGATTGAGCGGTTGCGGGGTGTGAGCGCGCATTGGACTTGGAGGATTGTGGATGGGAGCTTGATGGTTTGGCAATAGATTCCGTTGCTTTGATAGTAACTACTTCACTCAAGTATCTAATGTATCGCAACATGGAGACCTATCTCTAAAGTCTTCTTCCAGATATGCAGGAATGATCGTGTACTGGTGATGTAACTACTTTCCAGGAACAGAAACCAAAACACCATCTTTCGAAGCGCGTCCACTCGAGACTTCACCCTCCGTCGAATCTTTCTCACCCTCCT
The DNA here is from genome assembly GCA_000292665.1 of Helotiales sp. EF0021. Lineage (NCBI taxonomy): Eukaryota > Fungi > Ascomycota > Leotiomycetes > Helotiales > Helotiales sp. EF0021. The sequence continues at coordinate 398,524 of AIET01000437.1, forward strand.
GCGCACTTCCACCTCCTCGAAGAGCTTTGAGTATCGCCAGGATCTGATGCAGTCCATCAATAATCGGGTAAAATCCAGCCACCAAAAGCGACCCCCAAAGCCAAATGATCGATATCACAAGCCATGCAGAGTAGAACTAAATGAGACGATTTAGCGAAGCCTCTGACATGTGGTCAAGGAGGGGTACTTACGTTCTTGGAGAAAGTGAACTTCGCCGCATACATTGGCAGAGGCCAAAGCACAAAGTGACCTAAGAAGGTAGCAGAGCTCCAGATTGCAGCTATCAGTGTCCATCTCTTCATGTATGGAAACCATCTTGGATCACTTCTTGAGGTTGGCTCATCGTCCACAGATGTCGTCTTATATTCAGTGTCGACTTTTGATGAGGAGTCTTCGAATGCAAGCTTCTCTTTCAGGAAATCGTCCCAATCGAAGTTTTGAGGCTTGAACAGGGTGATTATGACGGAGTATGGGAGTGGAGCGAAAGTCGATGTGAGACAGCCATACATGCAAGGAAGTAGTTCTCCGGTCGTGGCGATCGTGACAGCTCCATATAATGCACGTGCACTCCCAAGCCAGACTGCAAATCCTGTTGCCATTCCAAGAAGAGGTGCGATGATTGCTGCTAGTTGACTTTGTTGTTTCCAGAGAATGGTGAAAACTGTAGGGAAGATTCCGGGGCATGTGACGACTCCTAGACGACTGTAAGTTGACTTATGGTTTGAGGAGGCGAGTAAATCTACTGACCCAGCATATATAACGTCCAACCTAGATCCACGCCAACATAGTGTAACATCGTACTGAAAGCAGCAGCAATCACCCCGAAGATGATGACTCCGTAATGACTCCAGCGAATGACATCTCTGTCAGTAGCATTTCTTTTGACGTATCGTCTGTAAATGTCAAAACTGATGATAGAAGATACTGAAATGATCTGAGCTGAGAGAGTTGAAGTGACAGCCATGAAAGTGATTAGTAAAACGGCAATTGCCCCACCCTTGCCAGCAATTGCAATAGCAGCATACGGCAGAACCAGACCTGCACTAACTTCCGCCGTAGACATCAATCTCGGATACGTTGGCCATATATCTGTATCTTGGATGCCCCAGGCTACACTTGACATCAGTGTGCCAAGAGCCCACGGGATGGCAAAGTATGCGATACCTCCAATCACGTAGCCTGGAACGACTGCTTTTGGAGACGCGGCAAATGCTTTGACGAAGAATCCGGTGTCCATGATCACCAACCCAAAGTTGGTGGTGATGTGGATGATCCCAAAGAAGATGCCACCGGTGGAGGTCATGGTCATATAGGTGCCATCGTGATTGCCAGAAATTGGTGCTTTTGCCGACGTGGAAAGAACGAGATCGTACAGGTGTCCAATAGACCCAATCTCTGGAACCGTAAAAGCTTTGATGGAGAAGAAGCATAAGATAATTAAAATCGTAAAGGTGTGCACATAGTCGGTCAGAAATCTGTCCCAGAGTCAGCCATTACTTTAAATGAGGAGGGAGATCTTCTTACGTTGCTTTGATGCCACCAACGAAAGTGTAGACAACTACACCAACAGGGAGCAGGAAAGTTGCAGCAATAATATGCATTCCGGTAAGAGCCGAGATGGCAGCAGAAGCCCCAAGCAGCATGTTGGCCACCGCGAAAAGATTGTTTACCAGGCACAGAAACATAAACACCAGATGTGCAACGGTGCCTGTATTTTATCAATATATTGTTGATTTTGGGAACACAGGATCTAATACCGTATCTGATCCTCACGATCTCGAGCAGGGTATGTGCCTCTGGAATCTTCAACTTGCAGGATATGCCAAGCAGCGAGAAGAACACGATCATAGGACTACATCCTGCTGCGAACCAGAACGGTCCTGATATGCCGTAACTATAACCAACGAGAGAGGAGCCCAGCATTGCAGTACTCCAGAGCCAAGACTAGGTCTACATCAGAGAAATACCATGAAGTGTTGATAGCAAGTCTGCTTACCGAGATCACAGCGGAGGCTGTCAAACCTGTACGAACACTTCGATTTGCTGTCATGAACCTGATCCAGATTAGCACATACTCAAGATGAAGTTTGGAAATGGAGACGGGGACGCACATTTCTGTTCTTGAGTTGTCCTCTCCTGCCGTTTTCTTGAGAATCCGCGTCACGAAAACCATTGCTGAAGGCGGTCAGCAGACTGCTTGTTTCGTCTCATCATATCAACCACTTACCAAAGGCAAAGACAAGCCCAACGACAATAACAACGACATATCCTCCAGCCTGAGAGAGTGGAGGAGTGATGCTAGTCGCATTGTCTCTCTTGAACACAGACATCTTTGCGTACTCTGAGTCCAGACGTTGACAGACAAGTACCTGCCCTCAATATGCGGACAAAGTCCGATTCATATCTGACACCCCGTAATCTGGACATTGGACATGCTCAAGCCATCAAATGACGTGCTCCTGGCCCAGAGATTCCGGACAGAACTTTTTCTCGATCGTTGGGACGATCTCATGCACAGTCCCCTGCAATGAAGATATATTTCTTCATTTGGCGTCCCCATTGTGTAAGACGGGGTCCAAAGTTTGTGACTGATAGGCCAACTGGCACTTGATGAAGAAGATGGACTGAGAAGTGCCGTTGCGTGGGGTAGAAAAGTCCACTCTATTCGCACGCCATCGAAGCGAACTTCGCGTAATTTGGCACGTGATAAACGCGTCAGGGGCGTCAGGGACAAGTCCGACCTTCTAGACTTCCCCAGGTTCTCGGACACTATTATTCTGGGAATTGTTCGTTCGTTAACATACGACAGTTGAAAATCTCAACTTTTTATATACTCAGGTACAACCATGTCTTTCAAACATGCCAACACAAATGGTTCCTCTTCCGTCCAGAATGGTGATCGAGTCAAGAGAGTTAAGACAGAGGAAAACCCCAAGAAGAAGCTGATACTCAATGCGTTCGTGGAGATGTGTAAGCAATCCCGACTCCATGTCATTGGTGCCGGCGCACGAATCCGGCTGTTCAAGGAACTGATAACCGTGCAGGTAGTGGGCACCAATCCCCAGGTCTCTGGCGCCATCCAGATGATCAATCACATCGTTTCAACGATATAGATTACTGGACCGATCTTGCTCAACGTCTTGAGAAAGCCAAATTTCATGGCATCTTTATTGCCGATGTTCTGGGTAAGTATTTCTGAAGTGTTGAATAGACAAAAGTTGGATAGACTAACGAGTTTGTAGGAGGATATGATGTTTTCAAAGGTCCGAAGAACCTTGAACCTTCTATCATATCAGCAGCGCAATGGCCGGTCAATGAGCCTTTGGCAGTTGTTCCTGCAATGGCGGCTGTTACGAAGAGCTTGGGATTTGGTGTTACTGTAGCGACCACGTACGAACAACCATATCACTTAGCAAGACGTCTATCTACCGTTGACCACCTTAGCAAGGGTCGTCTTGGATGGAATGTGAGTCTTCATCAAGAGCTTGTTCGGTACGGACAAACGTTGATTGACAAGCATAGATCGTCACTGGCTACCTAGACTCGGCAGCTAGAAATCTTGGTCACACTGAGCAGCCTCAGGTTTATACCCTTCAATACCAATGAGCAAGACGACACTAACAAACGAACAGCATGACGAACGGTACGCTATCGCAGAAGAATACCTCGAGGTAATGTATAAACTCTGGGAATCTTCCTGGCGCGACGATGCTGTCATCCGCGACGCCAAGAAAGGAGTTTACACCGACCCCACCCGTGTCCGAGAAATCAATCATGTAGGAAAGAATTTTAACGTCCCCGGCCCGCACCTCTGTCAACCCAGTCCCCAAAGAACTCCACTACTCCTCCAAGCAGGGACTTCCTCTTCCGGTAAACGCTTCGCAGCCAAGAATGCAGAGGTTATCTTCGTTGCTGGCCACAGTCCAAGTGTTATCAAGAAAAGCATTGCAGATATCAGAAGCCAAGCAAAAGAGTTTGGAAGAGATGAGAAGAGTGTGAAGTTTCTGGCGTTGATATGTCCCGTATTGGGGAAGACAGAGGAGGAAGCAAAGACCAAGTACGAGGAATACTTAAGTTATGGGAGTGAGGATGGAGCTTTCGCGCTCTTTGGTGGGTGGACTGGAATTGATCTATCGAAGTATGGTGATGATGAAGAGTTGAGACATGTTGAGAGCAATGCTATCCGGTGAGTCATGGAGCTAGGATGAAGAGGGTTCTAACTGACATGAAATTAGATCGGCTGTTGAAGGTTGGTCAAAAGCCTCGCCCGGTATTGCGAAATGGACCAAGCATACGGTCGGTCAACACATGATGGTGGGTGGTCTTGGCGCCACCACTGTCGGTACTCCAAGTCAAGTTGCAGACGAGTTCGAAAGATGGGTTGAAGAAGGCGACGTTGATGGGTTCAATATTGTAAGTGTCTTTTAATTCCATCATGTGACCGAAGTCTGACCTGTGACCTAGGCATACGCGATAACTCCAGGCTCTTTCATTGATGTCATCGAACTTCTATTACCAGAGCTGAGAAAGAGAGGCTTATTCTGGGATGATTATGAGGTGCCAAGTGGCACCTATCGAGAAAATGTATATGGTGAAGAAGGACAAAGTGGGCTCCCAGGTGATCACCCCGCTCATGGGTATCGCTGGAAAGCGGAGACGACATAGCAAAATGATGTGCTAGTCAAATGATATGGACAATGGAGTTTGGCTGGTACTCCTTGAACATCTTTTGTCCTTCCCCCTTTGACTCTGTGTAGAATCCGACCCTTCTGAAAAGTGACTCTGAAAGATCAATAGGTGTGAGGACAATCCCAAGAACCTCCAGGGCTGCAAGATCGCCATCCTCGTGTTGTACTCGGACAACGAGGAGGCAGTAAAGAGGCAATTGGTCTTCATAGACAGGCAAAAATAGGCTATGATGTAGCCTTTGAAGTATTCCATATTATCTTGGAAGTCCTCTCCTGATGAGTAAGGATAGAGATGATGGCCTATTACTTCCCCGATGCCGTTTGCATATGCGACCGCTCGACATTGGCGAAGCATTCCCTCTATGGTAATTGCATATTTCGACTCTCTTCCATCTTCTCGACGGTAGTCAAAGTAGCTGAAGGGAGATGGGGGCGGAGCTTTGATTACTCGTGCCATTTTAGATATTTCACCACCGCAACTATTGATTCGGAGCCATACATTGTGAACTTTAGCTCCATGCGTTGCTGCCCATGACCCGCTTGGAGCAACTTTGAGTTCCTGGAATCGAGGAATATGGCTGATGTAGTATGGTATATCTAGAGACCAGATCAATTCAGTGTTGAAGAAATCTAGCCACAGCTGAAAATTAATGTCAGCTTGAGCAGGAAAGGAAATAAGGATAGTAACCTACTCCGAATGATGCTTTCAGTCCAAGCTTACTCTGAACGAGACCGGCGATACCAGCGATTGCTACTAATCGGTCGGTCTGGTAGCTCAACTTGGTTGGGGAATAGTTGTGTATAATGACGTTCCAAACACTGCGGAATTTGTCTTTATCTGTTCCCCATGAAGTCGAGGACACGTCTTGAAGCGCGATCGCGATGTCCTTGACGTAAGGCGAATCACAGTGTCCTCGGTCTTCGTGGATATAGAAAGGCTGATTCTCGCAAATCGTACCCATACAGCATTCGTAGTGAATGCAACCAGGTCCAAAATATAGAGTCCGTGGGGACAAGATTCGTTCTTGGAAGACCCAGGCCCGGCTGTCGAGAGTACAGTTCCCAGGAGCATTATCCGGAAGATCACAAGAGCTATTTATTGGTTGTGCGAGAACCGTATATGAATCGGTACTTAGCAGTCGGCAATTCTGCTGACGTAGAGGATTTCGGCAGCGAAGAAACCCCTCGTGGCTGTCCTTCGCGCTGGCAGCTGCAATTGTGAGGGTGGAGCCGGTATAAACAGATTCCATCCGAGATGCCTCATCGCTCCAGTTACCTCCAGCTCCTTGGATAATACACAAGGCATCAACTAGCAATCAGTCAATATGATGACCATCAAAAGATTGATGTAGTCAGAGTACAAGAAGCCTAAGGAGCTTCACTGTATGGGAAGAAGGGGCAGGAAGAAGCACTTACTCCACAGAAAGTGGAATCCCAGCTCTCGAGTAATCCTCACCGCGTCAAGGAAGGTTTGCGGTAGTCCTGCTACTTCAATGCCTTTCATAAATTCCTGGAGGTTGCTTCGCTTCAGCACGAAGTCTTCGCAACCTCCCCATTGATAGCTAAGCGTCGTGTATTGTTGACCACCCATCTCTGATCCGTATATCAATTTCATGCTCCCTTTTTCGACGTTGGTAAGATCAAGCACTCGTGTCGGTTTCGAGGAAGCCATTCTGGTATTGCACAGCACGTGACCCTTTACACATTCTTTCAGCCACTTCTCAATGACACCTAGGCTACTGTTGGACCCGGTATGGTTCACCTATCTCAGATTTGAATAGTCTACTGCCGCATCCCAAACGTCATTATACTCGCCCCATTCGAAAATGCACTTGTCGCATGATCTACAATCTTTCAAGTCATTGTTGCTGACGATTGACACCCAGATAGCTTGCGAAGTAAGCATCCGAGCTTTGAACATGGTTTGATAGCCGTCTTCGTCGCTATGCGGGTCATATTCGCCTTTCTTGGCAGGAAAGCCGTCGTGGAGTGTAAGATCGAATTTGGCCGTGCCACGGGAGGGTGGACCATCCAGGGTGAGTTTGGTGTATATCCAATCATCGTAGGCAGGATTGTTGCCTTCTCTTTCTGACTGAATGCTCAACTTACTTTCGGATACGGCTTCCAACAGAATGCAGCATAGATGACAACCTTCCTTGCCACCTTTAACGACATGGAACAATGACGGATATGTCGCGCGGCGGTCAACGACAGGGCGACAATCTGTATCTAGGTCGTAGCTGCAAGGTAAAAGAGCGTCGGCTATTCTGTGAAAGCATTTGGCTTGCTGGATGAGGCGCATGCAGTAATAGCAAAGGCAATGGGGAGTGCAAAAATCTGATTGGGGTAGTTCTTCCATGAAGATAGCTGCTGCTTTAAGTAGCTAGGAAGATACAGGGGTTCAGGCTTTAAGAGAAATGGTAAGTTGGTTCGGAGTCAAAACAAGGAGGAGTGAGGTTCAGAAGCCTCGTGCATGGGGTTGAAGTACGCCGCATCTTGTTATCGAACTATTTTTAGATTGGTGTTACAGTGGTACAGCTGTATGCATAACATGATTTCAAAAAATTAACTGAAAACCCCCCCTGCGAGCTCAAGAACATTAAAATCTCGAGAATTCGAGAACTGTCCTAGCCGACTAGAGTATTAAAACACTTCTAGTTTTAAAAGTCCTTAGATAAGATATAGAAGCCTAGAGCTTTTTTTTTATAAGTACGTAGTATATATATAGTACCATATTAATAGAGTTATAATATAGAATAAAATAGACGCAAAGGGCGAGATTAGATTCCCTTGCACAGCTTTGGCAGGGCATACTTTTTGATGTTCTCGCCAAAATCGTTTCGCACTACTGTGGTTAATTACATCGCTGTACTGCTGTACTCATTCCTCGCTTCTGACGACCTTGACTACTTCATTCTACTAGGAAGGGTCTGCTGCCTCATGATATCGACCCCCATATTCAGACATGCTTGCATACTTTCTTCTTTTTGCTCATGAAGTCTTTGTGTTCTTTCGCGGTAGACGCAATAGCGGATTTGCGGCGTGCTTTACCACCCTTATCTGTTCCTTCGTCCGACTCCATTGCCTTTGCCTTCACCATTCCATCAATATAACGTTTCTTCGATAGGTATCTCGATCTCTTCCGTCGTGTCATGCCCGTACTCTCCAGTTGTGTAGCTTCGTATTGCACAAAGTTTCTGATCCCAAAGTAGAGTTGCTGGCTGACAAGGAGCGTGGCCAAGAAGCCCCAACTGCTGATTTTAAGCATCACCGATTCGGAGTCTACTTGGCCTTGAAAGAGGAAGACCAGGGCACCGGTGTTGATGCTTCCGAGGCCGGTGAGGAATCCGAGGTTTGATAGCCATAGACCGATGGTATCTGATCGAGAGGGTATAGGACGTCTTATGTCGTAGTGGATCTTGACGGCGTCAGAGCGGAGCTCAACCCGATTGTTGACCAAAAAGCAAAGCGGCGTAAGAGGCCAGACGATAGCAAAATTGGTGAGGTAGCCGAACTAAAGTCACGTCAGCACTGCTGGGGATTAAAAGTGATGGCCTAGCAAAACAGTATCGACAATAACCCAGTCAGCCAGTGCCTCGTCAATTGGGAAAATGGTTAACTGACCTGCATACATATCTCTCTCAAATCATCATTGACATCGTATTCCTCTAGCTCAATCTCGTCACGCACTCTCTTGAGAAATGCCGCTTCGTACAGAGGATCGTTGAACGTGTGTGCTGAATCTTCAGATGCATGCATACCGTGGGACTGCTTGTAGCACGTCCACTTGTGCTTTATGTACGGTACCACTACCTCATATACCTGGTCGACGAATTGTGCTGTGATTCCGAAATAGATAACCTCATTTCGTAGACGCCATTCCTCGACCTCGAATAACGCCTGGACGTATTCTCATCCAACGTCGTAGAAATGAATTGAGTTTGTGGCAGTCCCGCAGATGATGTACACCAGCGTTCAGACGTGACGCAAAACCTTCACCCAGGCCCACAACGCCGTCAACGCACCACTCTTGCAGATATGCCGGTGGGGGCCCAGCGGCCTTGCCGAAGTTAACAAGCCAGTCATGGTTGAGTGTGTCGTTGGGTGCCAGAAAGCTGCTTCATGCAATATTGACTTGGCTTGCGTTGCGAAGAAGTCCATTTTATTGTCGTGGAAAATCGCTACTGCGTCCATCACATGTAAGAAACAACAATACGGTCATTCTTTGCTATCGGTACACCATGGACGCAGAACAGAAACCCTTCTCTGAAAGATGCCGCGACATCTACCAGGTCTGGAGTAAGCCCTGCCTCCCAGCCTACCAGGTCATACTTACGCTGACAAACTCCAGAACAAGATAGATTCGCCCATCGATACCAGGCTGCTGCTTATGCCGCAACCCTGCTACTTGGAGTCATCATCACCCTGCAACTTCAGAACATGGACCAGCTGTATGCATCCGGCGAAGATTGGTCCGCGAGCGCATGGCACTTCCTTTACGTTTTCATGGGAGGCTTTCTCATCATTGACGCGTTTTCCATTTGGCATGAAGAAGCTCTGGAGGAGTACTGGAAGAACACGCACTGGAAGAATACGCACATGCAGGAAATTCAGGAATCCATGATCACGGACAATGCACCAATCAACACGACTGATGAGAACTTGGGAGCGACCAAGGCAGATATGAATACTGTCAGAAAGGAGTTGGCAACAGTGAGGAAGAACTTGGACGAGCTTCATGAATTGAGGAGGAAAGTTGAGCGGGGTGGCACTTGAGGGCTATTCGTTACTATCGGCCACAGGTTGCTGGGTCCATTTTATGTGGAGAGGTAATATGGTTAAGCGTGGAGGATGTTTGGGATCAGTCAATTGTTAGTACCAAGGCAGTGTTATTCCATAAATCGATAACAGCATACAATCAAACTCACCCACAAACGTCCAGATCTTTTACTGCATATGCCAAAGATTTCTTATTCATCCAACAGTTGATGAGCTTCCAAGCGGCGATCATTCGTGTTAGTATTCGTAAACACACGTGATGTATACATCACATCCCTAAAGAAATTACTCGAAGTGACAGCTAGTGGGAAGCCAGAGTCTTGGGGATGGCTTAGAAATACTACCTGATTGCAAACATCATGAATGACATCATGCTATTAACCACGCTTGACTTTCGACAACATTTGCATCGGCAAGTTGAAAAATTGGTATAACGCCACACTTCACAGTCAAACACTTGAGGACTGAGAGTACTCGATGCCCGGGAATACTTGATGCCTTACAGGACTGGGCTGATGAATGAATATGAAGCTTGTGAGTATATCGTATGTCAGAGACAAATGTGTGGGAACCAAATTCTCTTCTTACCTAACCAGAATGTTTGGAATAATGGGCGCGTCTTTCAGCTTTCTATGATGAGCAAAGCTTTCTCACCTAGACACATCTTAGGGCTATGATTGTACAGACATGGACTTAAGAACTGTCTCATCAACAGGACACATTGGAAATCTGTCAGCTAAAGATGAAATGACCGGGAGGCATAGTGAATCACGTGACCATATGCATATCTTCTACGTCTTGAGCTTAGAAACCTAGCTTGAACAAGCCAAGTGGCGCACTTCGAAAGGGTTCTCTTTTTTTGTCTCGGAATGTGTGATTCAGTATCTAGGAATTCTTCGCAAGGTATCAGGGTGCATGTTTCAGCAGCTTGGGCTCGACCTCCAAGAACGTTTCAAGATCGCCACAAGCTGACCATGCGAGCACAGAACGTTGTCCCGAATGATTCGATCAGCGTAAATTGAGTTTCGTCGGACGCAAGAGTGAGAAAGATATCAGAGATTTTTGATAAAGCGATTTGAGCCTGAATTCATGGAGGAACTTTAACAAAACAGAGCTGAAGAACAGAAGAGTGTTGTAGATTTAGGAGTAGGGAATTCTCCGACCCGTCCTCGCTTGCACCCCACAGATCCACGACCAGGATCAACATCAAACACTTCAAGCATCACGAAGGCGGCTGTCCCATCATGCAAGCAACGATGCACGGTCGATCGCAACACATCATGGCGAGCTCGAAACTTTTCTTCGAGGTCCCTTCCATCTGTTCTCTCTATTCTTCTTCTGGGAGCAAGATCCACGATGCAGTGCCCACAACTTATCAGTCGACGTCCATATGTCTTCTCGAGCATTGCCCTCTTCCTAATATGGGCTTTCTTTGGTGTCGATCACCGCAAGTTAGCAGCAAAGGTGTCATGGATCTCGAATGGAGCCATGTCGGTGAAGGAAGCTGATGTCTTTGATTTTCCTCCTGTGGATTCTCAGGCGATGAGAGATATGTGCGCAGCACAGACTTGGAACTCCACGTTGGTGTTTACTTGCGACAATAATCATGGGGGGATTGGACGTGTGAGGAATTCGATTCTTAACTGTGTCAGATATGCGATAGGAGCAGGTGGTGCTCTCGTCCTTCCGAGCATTGCTGCCAGAGGCCACGATGAGCTTGATGATGCTCCTCACGTCGAGAGGAGACACGGAATACCGAGGCAACCGATAGAGTATATGTTCGACAAGAATCACTTCGCGGATTCTCTGCGGAAATCGTGTCCTGAATTGACATTGATCCGATACATGGAGCCTGTCGAGACGGAGAGACGACGAGGTCTCATGCCTGAGAGCCTTTTCACGAATATCCCAGCTTCTGGCATTGAGAAGCCCGAAGAGTGGCCTATTCGACTAAAAGCTTGGATCGAAAAATACATGTCAAAGGAGAACCAGAAAGAACCCATTATCATCGATCTCGAGCAATCATTCCTCCACTATCCTACCCATTCCGATGGTCACGATGTCGCTCATACATTCGGTAACATCCTCAAATTCAGACCAGACGTTCGCAGACTCGCAACGAGAACATTGATGAAGATGTCAGATTGGTACGATCTACCAATGAACATCTCGGAATCCATCATCAATCCTTCATTTTTCGGCGCTCATGTCGAGACCAAGAATCCATTCGAAGCCGAGAAGAGACATGACACAGATGTGGTATACAGTCATTACGAAGCACAATCCACTGCATACTTGAAGCAAGCTTTCTCTGCAAAGACCCAGGTCATGTATGTTGCGTCAGGCGACTTGGAAGATGTCCATAAGCTTGGACTGGAAGCAACGACATATAACATCGCCGTGACACATAAGGAGGATCTGCTAAAAGACAAGGATGGAGATGAGTTGGAGGCGCTCAATTGGGATCAAAGAGCCTTGGTAGATTATCTGGTGTTGACGAAGGCGCAGGAATTTGCAGGCGTGGGACACTCGAGTTTCAGCTGGAATATTGCGTTAAAGAGGCATGAAGGGATTGTTCAAACTCCGGGCACGTTGGAGGAGAAAAGTGAAAAGTGGAGTGATGGTCTCACCACACTCTATGGTGTAAGGAAGAGCTACGTTGAGAGCAGCGAAAGTATGTGGGCTTGAATTGAGTTTGACAAGGAGCATGGTGTCTGTGGATGTTTGGATTTTCAAGGTAGAATTCTGGTTTAAGCTGCATGCAGTATTGAATTAGTGCTGTTCACGTTCCGTTTTATCTTATCTATCTGACGTTCCTGACCAATGCTGGCAGCAGCTCGTGCCTCGTAACCTATCTAATGATTACCTACGCAACCGTTCAGCTTGACGGACAACAAGATCACTTCTTCTCTCCTTCTTCGCCATCTTGCAGAATCTTCACCAACCGCTTCCCCAGCATCTCACCAATCATCTCATATCCCTTCGGCGTAAAATGCAAATTATCATCCCATATCTTGTTCCTCTCCACCACGTCCGTCTCTTCGCGGAGATTGCGGGGATACTTCATCTCTTTCCACAAATCAAATTCCCAAACACCTTCAGTATCTCTTCCCCATTCCTTAATCATCTCGTTTAACTCTTTTCGGTCTTGGTCGAGCAGCTGGGACTCGCACTCTGGGATCGTCATGATGAGAACCTTGGCGCCATGGGTGAGAGGGAGCGCGAGAATGGATTTCGTGGAGATTTTGAAGATTGATTCAGGGGTGATTCTACATGCCAAGTCGTTCGTGCCGCCCAGGTAGATTACCCAGTCATAGGGAGTGTCCTTTGAGTCTTCGGGATCTGGACATGCTGTTACTAACACGTGACCATATCTACTCAACTTTAAAATCAAGTCCATACCCAACTTTGGGAATGTATTCTGGGTCATGTGGAGTTTTGCTGTGTATTGCAGGACCTTCAAATCCAAAGCAGAGAAGACGCAGGGATATGGTACTCACAATGGCGCAACATCCGCCGCTTGAAACCGGTGCAAACGCATTCACCACTCTTCCCATCTGTCTTGACTGTAATGTCGTACTTTTTGCCCAGATTGGTGTTGAGATAGTCCTCCAGCCGCATACTGTAAGGAGCGTCAAAAAGTCCTCCACTGGTGTAGCCCGCCGTAAGGCTGTCTCCGAAGCACAGAATTCGAAGTGGTTTCTTCGATACCGATAAGTCCATCGTGAGAGGTATGATCGATCTCGTAGTTATTCGTTATTCAATTCTGCTCAGAGCTTTGCAAGTTTCCCAGATGGTTTAGAAGGAAGCAACAAGATACTTGTGAGTTGGCGCCTAAAGTGGAGTGTTGGTAGGTTGGTGAATCACAGGCTCTCGCTTAAGATACCTGATTTGGAACCCACTCTGCTACATTTGACTGTAAGGACAGGACAGTAAGCAGTAACAAATATATATCAGTCCTCTATCTCACATCAGAATTCTAATTTGTTACAGTCTTCAATATTTATTATCAAAGGAGACTTCCTACATCAAAGTTTCCAAACCGATCTCTGCGACTATATCACCTGAAATTCTAGAAGAAGAAAGGGTCACGGCTCTCCTTGGTGTACCTCACAATGGCCACACTCAAAGAATCAACAACTAGAGACCTCAGCAATCCTGAAATATGGGACACCGTAGCAGCACAGTAAAATAATGAAGGAGGCCGCAGTTCCAGATTTGCTGCCGCTCGACTAATTAACATGGCCGACTCTTTCTTTTCTCTACACCTTCCTGCAGCTCGCGCAATCGATCTTGGAGTTGGTACAGGCTCTGTAACTCATCAACTTGCCGCGAGATACCCAAATCTTCCTATACTCGCTACTGACATCTCGCAAGGCATGCTTGAGCAGCTGATGGCTCTTAACCAAGATCCATCAACTACCAACATCACATCCCAAATCGTTGATATGGCAGCACCTGTTTTTAGACATGAAGGGGCAATCCTCACGTGTCTTTAGTATGATGGCGATCCAAGTACTTCCAGGTCCTGCCAGGGAAGGGACATTGACGAAATGGGCCAATCTACTAAGCCCTGGCGGCGCTGTGGCTATCGGTATTTGGGACTACGGCGAAAGGTGTGGACCATATGCTATCTGGGAGGAGCCGCTAATGCAGTATATCCATCCTATACTAGCCAATTCTTATGACGGCCTCGGCATTGGACTGGACGAACCGACCTTGAGAACGGTTTGAAGCAGGCTAGGTTCCAAGATGTTATATCTGAGGTTTTCCTTATTGGGTTTGATATTGGAAAGGATGTATTTATGCGATTCTTTTGGGACAGTGAGATTCCGATGCCGAAAGATTGTATGGATAGCTTTGATGGTGATTTGGCGAGGGTGAAGGTCGAGACGGAGAGAGTTTTGCATGAGATGTATGAGGGTGGTACTAAGATTCCGTTGTCGGCTGCATAGGCTGTTGGCAGGAAACCTCGATTAGCCTAGATGTCCTTGATCAATGGGGACTTTTGGGGTCAGATGTTGTGGTAAACGGGAATCAACTACATGAGACTACTACCTCTGGTGGACTTTGAAAAGTAGTTTTGCTGGTATCCACTTCCAAATCTAGTGTGACATTTCTAGAAGTTGATACAAATGCAGGGTATGTCCCGCCTCACTATACAAATTTCAACGGGAACCTTGAAGTTGGAAAATATATTACAAAACATCTCAATCTATCTTCGAAATAGTAGTGCTTCTTATCCGTCCATCTGCGATCTGACAATTACATGATGATCATTATTCACACTCCCGAAATGTTCTCAAATTTGACCCGAAGTCTTTCTCCCCTGCTGAAGTCCATCGACCTAATTCGTCTGCGGATCAACTTTTATCCCCTACGCATTTTGTCGGAAGTCAGTGCATCTACATACCTGTCCCTTTCCTCCATTTGAGCGGTAAATTTTATGACCTCATTGGAAGTGAGAACTATCGGAGGAATCCCGTCTGGATAGTACCTTCGCCAAGCCATTCCGCTCCAAGATGACCTAAACCCAACGGCTGCTAGCTCGAGATCATTTACTTCGTCCAGCCATTCTGCAACCTCTTCGTATTTATCGCTTTCCTCAAAGTAATTCAGGTAATCACTATTCCGTTTAGTCCTAGGTATAAAGTCTTGTGATATAAGGCTTAGGGGGAGGCTTAACTGCAGTCTTAGCTTCTGCATCTTGGCTGATGGAGGGTTGATGATCAAGAAAGATTCATGGCGTCTTTCAAGGTTGAAAAAAGTATACTCCAAGTCTTGAGCCGTAATCTTACACATTCCATCCCAGTTCTTGAGATACTCTGACTTTCCATCGCTAGTGTACCTGCGATCAAGATCTCGGTTTCAGCACATGGGCTTCTTTGTGAAAATCTTAAAGAATCGATATGTATGTCCTAGAAGTACAACCTCCAGACCTATAAACTTCACTAGGAATGTACATTCTATATCATAAGAAGGTAAAAAGATGTCAGGAAAGCATTTACCAAGTTTGGAAACGTTTTAGACGTAACATGTTTGCATCTTCTCCAGTCACGCCGTCCAATTGGTCCTCGAATTCAATGTATACTTCGTCCAAGTACTCTTGAATATCATTGTCTCCCATTTAGAGGGCTAGCTCGGATCCGAATAATGCCATCTACCTTAGCAATCCCGCTTATAGCTTCCAGATTAGACTTTCCATAGCGTTTTATAAACGCGCGATAGAATCAAAATGATTCTGTTATCTAGAAGATCAGCCCTTCACTTCGACATCCACGCCCTTCTACTTCGAAAGACCCGCCCCTCTCAACCTCTCCTCAATACTACTTTCAACACCCTCAAATCTGCTCTCATAATAGTCTTCGCCCACTCATTCTCATCCTCACCCACTCTCGACACCAAAATGTCAGTACCGGCAGCTGATTCGGGCTGAAGTTGAACAATATGCTCGTCCCCCGTGAGCAGTCCATTTGTGCAAATGCAACATCATCGTAGCGAGAAGAGACTTCTTCGTATTTCGGAGTGAAGTTCTTGCATGCTGAGATAGAGGAGTTGGAGACATATATTATGAACGGTTTGTTTTGTGAGGAGGTGGTAGATGTAAAGTTAGCGTGGGATGCGGCGGAGGTGATTTGGATAATTAATGCGTAACATTTTGGTGAACAGTCATGTGGATTGTGGTAGAGATTAAATATTGATACGTTCCATGGGATCAAACAGAGTATGAGATTTGTAAGGTTTGATCTTTAAATTATTGTGTAGCTGTCGAGGTGATGTTCGCATCAAGTGGAAGGGTGATAAGCCGCCGCTGGGCCGAAAGCTCTAATGATGCAGCTATTTAGCGAACCACCAGGACGAAGAATTGAGCGGATATCCAACTTTCATTGACACTAGAAATTTCCACCTTTATTTCAAAGAGGAATATAGAAATGTAGAAATGATTGCAAAGCTTGTTGTGATTGTTGAGAATTTGAAAAGGAAGTCTAGATACAAGCCACGACGAACATTCTGCTTCACATTCCAGTAAGTGAGATCTTACCTGGCAGAATATTTAAAGAGTGAGCTAAGCTTCTACTGTCACAGTTGAGATCCCGACTCTTTGGCCACAAATTTCAAGCACAACAGTTAAGTGTTCCAATGTGTTGTACCCAAAGACAAAGTCGAGCCCAGCGCCGCGAGGGGTACCAATGTCACCCACTCCCAAATAATATTTACTGGCCTCACCTCCAAGTTCGACGTTGTACTCCATAGAAATCCTATATTGCTCGACTGGAATACGGAAGCTCTTTCCGCCAAATGTCACAACCAGATGACCTAGCTCAGCACACTCGTTGAGCACGGGTAGACCCGTCTCTTCGTCGTCGACTGCTTTGGTCAAGGCGAGAAAGCTTTCGTAGCTCTCTGCGGCTAGCAAGATCAATGTGGTACCGTAGTCGATAATTCCATCTGGCAATGGCAATAGATTGGTGGCGCCGTAGGAGAAGCTACCTTCGGTTCCCAGTACACGTTCGCTGTGCTGGCTCTCGTAATATCACACCGTATTGGAAGTTGGAGATTTCGCGAAGTGGTGCACCAAACATGACAGAACCATTGCTGATAATGATTGAGCCTTGATTTCTGTGTTACTTTGAGCGAGAATTGTTCGAAGCCAGACGATCATGATCGGCCTTTGAATTCAGATGCGAATTCATGATGGGCTGGCAATATCGATACCCGTTTCCACACTTGGTCGAAGCTTGCATCTTTCTTATGTCTCTGTCTATACACAATTTTCATCATAAATCAACCCAGACTCCCAGAGTGCCAAGCAGATGAATCGATCCAAGCTACCATTCTCAAACCTTTATTCAACCCTACTTGTCACGAACTCGAATACTTCAGATTCCGGAAAACTCGATCATCGCTCAAGTTCATCTTCTATCCCAATATTAACTCATCCCCCACTCCCAAACCCAGGCATAAGCACACCCTGCGCATTCCTCCCAACAGCAGCTCCCACACCCCTCACAACCCCATCACCAACAACCTTCACCCCAGTACTACTCTTCCCAACAATCCTTTCCACATCACCCGTCATCGTCCCATTATTTACTCCCACACTCCGAAAATACAACTCAATATCCGGCTCCATCCCCAACGCCCCGGCGGCACTCTTCCCTCCAAACCGTAGACTCTGAACCGTATTCCCGAACGAGAAAGAGTTATTCCCGTTCTGAGAATCAAGCAGAAGGAAAGCGGTTCCGTTTTGAGATTCGACGCGAGTAGTACCAGCGAGTGTTTGCACGAGGTCAGCGGATTGGGGGATAGCGGCGAAGGGTTGTATGCCTGTTGGTGAGACGCCGTGACCCTTGATGTCTATTGTTTTTCCGCGTTGGAGAACGGCGTTGAATGTCGTTTGTCCGTTAGCGAGTTGGGCTGCTGTTGAGTTTGAGAAGAGAGGGTAGGAGTATACGCATGTATATGGTGTTTCAACGCCGCGGGTGACAACGTCGCGGCCGGTGGTAGATATGAAATTGACTTGATTATTGCCGCCGGCGACGAAAGAGGCGTTGTCGGTATGGTAGAGGGTTTGTGTCCATGAACTTGTCACGGATTGATTCTGTGTTGTAAGTGTTGATGTTACCGAGAGCATTCGAGAGACCGAGATTGTGTACTGGAGGGTGTCGTTTGCTCCTGTGGCGTTCTTTCCCAACGATTGACTGACTGCTATCGTTGGAGCTGAAGCATCAACTTGAGGTGCTGTTCCACTAGTTATCGATCCCTCATCATCTTGCCAGATGAAAATCTTCCCCGTGACCAGCCAGCTACCTCCAACACTTTTCGAAAGTGTTGCCGAAGTTCCTCCATCATCATCTAGTCCAACAACATTCATCGAGAAAGTATGAGGTTGACCATCACACAACATCGGCAACCAAGGACTGATATCGACCTCGCCCTCTTTCAAATCAAAGGCATCAATACCAACCATCGGAGACCAAAAAGCAGGTACGACACCTCCCGTGAAAATCACTGGAAAAGGCCACTGAACCCCAGCCATTTGCCCATCGATCATCAACTGAACTTCTCTGAATGGCGAGAATCCGAAAAGTGTTCCACCTGATGCGGTATATGTCGAGACGTCGGACTGAAGAGAGTTAGACCACCAGAATTCCTCATCAGCTTGACCAGTGGAGGATATCGTGACGATGGCTTTGTTGGCATTTCTAGGGAAGTCTGATATGGTATTCGTCGCGTTGCTGGCTGGAAGAGTGAAGACACTTGGTTGTGAGGCGTTGGTACCAAGACGTGCGGAAATAGGGATGATCATTGAGGCAGGCGTGACAGCTTGCTTTGCTGTGAAGAAAGTTGCTGTCAAGGTGGTGTTGTATACTCCTGTCAGCTATACCAGTTAGCAAAGACTTTTTCGATGGTTATGAGTAGAGCAATACATTGTCAGTCGTCTGGTTTGGAAGATCAAAGATGACTTTCTGAGGGGACTTCCAAAAGTACATCATGCTGACAATCAGGTCAGTTCCAACTTGTGTCTTCTTGAGCCAAAACTTACTGTGACATATCCTTAACATATTCCCATGTGATTCCATTCTGTTTGGGCTCAGCAGTAGAAGTCCGAAAAGCTTCCGTGTCTCCAAAATACCTATGCTCAAACAATTGATTAGCCTTACTTTCAACCCACACGACACCTAAGGAAAGTTCCTAGCAAGGACAGAAACTCACATAACAGCCAAACGATCAAACTGCGTCCCCTGACTCGTAACCGAAAAATTCATCATTACAGTATTACTACTCCCCATACAAGCAGGTGGCGTATAGTCTCCTATCACATTTATCATCAGATCCCACCATACCTAAGAAAGGGGACAGACGTACCAACAAACGGGTTCCCAAAACTATCCGCAAAAGTAAACTCCATCAACGTCACTGTACACGCTGTATCACTTGCACTCCCATTCGCCGCCCCTCCCAGTGTCGAACTCGTAATATTATCCCCATCGAAAACAAAACCTCCAGCCCCCAAAACCGGAGAATCAACTTGGAAAACCCTCACCGGCGTTGTCGCAGCCGCAAGTATCGATACCGAAGTCGAACTCGCCAATTGACTCGCAGACGTCGTTGTATCGAGCGGTACCAAACTCGAAGAAGCATCTTGTCTATACTCCAAATCCCTCAAAACATGAACCCTAACCTCCTCCATCCCTCCTTCCCTTTCCATTTCCATCCCCTCTTCTTTGCTTTCCACCTCATCCCCATCTTGTGTATCCCTCTCCCCGTCTTGCCAATACCGCCACCTCTCCCTCTTCTCAAAAGAATCTAAAAACGCAAAAAACATAGCCCCAATAACAACAACCAACAATCCCACCTGCACGATTCCCATCTTCCTTCTCGGTGATCCTCTACCCTCTAAGTCATCGTCATCGTCCTCGTCGTCGTCATATCGTTGTTCCAACCTCGTACTCCAGCTCCTACACCCCTCCTCTACCACCCTCTTCAACTCCCTCCAGAACCCCATCTCCCTTCTAGAATCGCATTGTACACCTATCAATCTCTCATTAAGACCATCAACCCCATCCATATCATCCATTTCCATCTCCATCTCCGTATCCCTATCCAAAAGCCCACAGGACTCTTCTATATCATCTCTCGCCATCTTTTACCGGCTTCTATTCTCTCCAAAGCCAGAAAAAAAGACACTAAGAATCAAAAACCAAATACCAAGACCAAAAAGCAGACGCGCAACAAAAAACCACCTCATGACGAAGCCTTGTTTCCTCCACGCATCACAGCCTCAGCCTCAAACACAGAAAGTCAGATACCCGTCGCAGATCTCCCGCCCACCAACAAACGCCACCCAACCACTCCTCTGGGTCTGATCAAAGCATAAAGAGATCCGGGAGCTTATCTTGCTGCTATCAAAGCTCCACGGGTGGAAATGTTCCGAGAAGCTTGAGCGTAGTTGTGGATGGGGATGATCACGTGCTAGGAGAACATCTGACTGTTGCGACCTTCCAGGTCGAGCATGGTAACCTGGTTACTTCGACGTGCAGCTGTTGGCCTAGTGTCGGATTACTCAAAGGAAGAAAAGTATTAGGGTAGATCAAGTAGAGAAATAGATATAAATCGCAGAGGCCATGGAATAGAGAAGCAAGACGTTCAACGAGAGAAACAGCAAAGCACACTTGCGGAACTGTAGGCGAACGATATCTAAGAAATCATGTAAGATTGATCTTATGTATAGAGAATATACCATACTTAACCTCTTTCCCATCTTGTATTACCCAGGTATCTTGATCAATGTATGCAGCTCCATCCTCCCTCTTCCAGAGCCAAAGCTAACCCAGCTAAAATTCACGATCACAGGCTTCCCATACTATGCTTGCTCCAGTTCCATCTCTTGTATCATACAAATTCCATTCTGCCTTAGCTTTCCACACCACAGCCGAGATCCCATTCTGTCCCCTCAATTGACAGGCAGAACCCCCAGATTGATATACCCCCTATCATCCGCTACAACCACAACGTTCGTCACAAACGCTAGCAAGAACAAAAATGCCACTGCACTTGGCCCCACACTATCATGATACTTGATCGCCTTCCTGTTCCGAATTGCTTGACTCCTAATGACATAGATGACCATGCAATATACCAGCGAAGCGATGGCAGATAGTGTAAACATGCCGGAGCCGACCAAAGCTCCGATTGTCGGACGACGATCAAAATTGAGCAGTAGGGTAGCGGCTGAGGCGATGAAGACTGAGATTTCAATCTAAAGTTGTTAGTGGTGTATATGAGGAGGATGGGGGACTTACCCATGAGAGGTATGTCCGCTCGGCAGCGAAATAGACCTTTGGTTCAACTCTGACTGGTACGTGAATCTTCTTTCCCTTTGGTGCCTTGAACTTTTTGCTTGTGATCTTACCACCAAGGACGGCCACATTGCCATTTGCAGGTATTGGATTTGGCTTTCGAATTGAATCGACAGCCTTGATCAGATGCTCGCCTGCTAGTCTAGCATGCTTCTTCAAGACAAGAGGATAATATGACCAGCTTCCAGAAACCCGTGCTTCAGCAATTTGATTCGACTCATTCTCCTCGTCATCAGATTCATATAAAGGCTCGTCTTCATTTTCGAGCGGCTGAGTTGCCATCTGTTCCTCGATATCCAACGAATTACCAATAGCCTGGTTTTCAAGCTCTCGAAGACGAGCGTTATCATCTGAGCTACCAATTGCGGTAGAGGATCTTGATTGTTCCGAGCTAGGTATTCCTTCAACATACTGTTCATCGTCGGAATCCTCATCGTCCTCGTCATCGTCGCTAGTGGTACTCTGTGCCGAGTGACCTGGTCTGCGAATACCAAAATGTTGGCTGACCGGCTTGCGAATGTCCACGTCCATCTGGGGCATCCAGAACGGTAGTAGGTTGATACGAGTCGGGAAAAGTGTCGCGGTGCCGTGGATAAATTTGGAGAATTTGGGAACAGCTTCAACCAAATGACTAGCAATCAATTCTCGAACCCACTCTGGTGGTTCTTGACCAGCTTGCGTTTGGAGCTTGACCTCAAGAACAGCATATGGGAAGCGCTCGATATCTTCAGCCGGGAGCTGAGAGAACGGGTAGTCGATGCCAATATCCATCCGTCTCCAGTTATCACCAGATCTTTGTCTTCCATCTAGATTATCCTCTCTGACCATCGTAAGCTCTGTATCGAGAGATATACGGACTCGTGCATCAGCAGGAAGCTGGAAAGCGGTGCGATTGTAGAATGATCGACAAACTGGCTTGTAGCCTTTGTGAAGAACCGAGTATTGAATCTCCCTTGCAAGTCTCTCGTCCTCGTCGATTTGCTTCGCAGGCTTCTTCCCATCCTTTCTCGCTTTCTCGAACAATGCTGCGGGCAGTAAATCACCTCGCAGATATGCATTCATGTTCTTCTCCTTGCAGTTGAATCGTGCCTTGACCGACTTCTCTCCCGTCCAATCTTCACGATGTGTTTTCCGTTCCACAAAGATGGTCTCATTGTCGACATCACCGTACCAACGCATACGAATAGCCTCTGCACCTTCTGATTTCTTCAACCGGCCTTCGTAGAGTTCCCATGTCTCTGGGTTATCGTAGTAAATGGATGTAATTGCAGAATCTTTGGGCTCGAATTCCTTGTTGGGGTTGAAGACGAGGACTGGCAGATGCTGGGCCCTGTTAGCAGATTTCAAAATGTTTGAACAGGATCCATACCTTCAAGATAATAAGCTTGACCTCAGTGATATTGTCGGGATGCACCCAGTACTTTGTCGTTTGGCGAATGAAGTTACCCTGACTCCCACCAGCAGAACTATCACCCTTCACTGGGTTTCCTCTTGTCCTGACGATATCGTAGAGCTTGGAAAGCTTAACAATATCCGCATCGTAATTATCCTTGAAGAAAGGCTTGGCCTTCAATCTCGTCGCGAAAACCGGCTTCAGCATCCATTTCGTTTGTTTCTGTCCTGGTCAGCTCTCCTCCTCTTCTCCCCCCCTCCCAAAAGTTTGTACTCACATCATGCTTCTTAATAATCTTCTGAAACCCCGTATAGTTCAACGACACAAACTTGGCAAGATCATGCACATCTGCAATAATATCACTCAAATCCTCCTCCAACATCATAAACTCCTCTTCAGTCGGCCAATCGCCCTGTCCCTCCTCGCCCCTCAACCCCCTATTATCCAGCCTGGCGACCACATCTCCCACCTCCTTCTCGCTACTCGCAATCCTCCTACTGATCTCAATCGCCTTGACCTTCTGCTTTGTATGCACTTTATCCAATTCCTGCTCCAATCTTCCGATGAACCTCGACTCATCTTCTTCTGTCCATTCTTTCCTTTTGCCTTTAGGGTTCGTCTTTGTGGGCTGGACTACGTAGTCGGTTTTCAGAGAGGATTTAAGGTCGTCGTAGGCGATGTAGTACCATTGGTATTCCTTGATGACACTCGTGCGGAGCTGCTCGCCGAACTTCATGATAACGAGACCGGGGCGGTATCTGTAGGAAGAGGAGGAGGTGTGGGTGCGGCGGCGTGTCGTTTCCCAGTGAACTTTCTTGGACTGGATGTCTTGCACGATTAGCATTTGGTCATTGCAGGCATTGGAAATGTGTTGAGCTGGCAGACTGGACAGCAGTGCGAAATGCGGAGATTGTACGTTACTTAAAGGGAAGGGGAGAGAGGGAGAATACCTGATTGGAGCTATGTTGTGAGAGGAAAATATGAGGAAAGAGCTCTGCTCTCTGCTGGGTATCCCCGCCCAAGCGTCACATGCGGGCGGGCAGGGACCCATGGCATAGCAACCTTAGCGTGGCCTTACCTGCAGCGGGCCATTGACCAATCACAATCGATAACAAGACACGTGGAAGGAAACTGGGAACTCCCGTCTCCATGGATGTTCAAGATATGGAGATATAGAACAATTGGTACGCGTATCAGGGCGTCTATCCGCGAAATTCGATCAGACTGTTCCGTCCTCCCATCTCTACAAGCGCTGGCAGGTTCCTCTTCTACAAGCCTTCATTTCACAAATGACAAGACCTCTCTCTTCATCTCTTGGTAATCTTCTTCATATGTAATTCTCTTCATATGTAATTCTCTTCATATGTAATTCTCTTCATATGTAATTCTCTTCATATGTAATTCTCTTCATATGTAATTCTCTTCATATGTAATTCTCTTCATATGTAATTCATAACTAATCCTATCATTACTTGCATTGTCCTCATTCCGTCCGATACCATCGAAACCACACAAACGCCAGCCCATATCATAACCCTCTCCTATCTAAGCCACACCAGTGACCCTTCTAATCGCTCTCCTCGCTCCTTCACCAACAACCATAATACTACCCTCCTGCTCCAGTAACCTAATCGTTTCTGCGAACTCATTACTCTCCACGGGCATACTACTCTGCTCACCCAACTTCTTGACGACCTCACTGTATCTCGCAGCTTGGCCTTGTCTGGTCATCTCATCCAGGAGAGACAAGACAGCGGTCTTAAGATCCTGTTTTCGTCTCCTCTCGCTGGCGCTAGTACCCTCGGTAAGCAAGCTCATATCGATGAGACCGGTGCGAGCATCTGTGGCGGCTTGCTTCAGAGCTGACTTAATCAATCTCACGGCTTCCTTGACATCGTCTGCAGTGACAATCTCGGAAAGTCGCATCTTAGCATGAGCTTCAGAAAGACGAATCATTGATTCAAGTTGTCGAGTGGTGGCAGTGATACGTCGTTCAGCTGCACGAACATCTTCACCAAGCTTGCGCATTTCGACATAGGCATCGACGAGCTCCTTGGACGCTTCGGGGCTGATGCGTGGCTGGCACTTCGAACGAGCATATGAGATGTAGGAGGTGAGGAACTCAATAGGCTGCATAATTGTCAGTGAGCGCCAAAGAAGTGTTCACGATAGACTTACAAGAATCTCTTGAGTTGAAGCATTTTGTGGTTTATCATCTAAATACATGCTCAACAAATGCCTGGCCATTCGACGATCGGTGGTCTCATCGATTCGATCCAAGATGAGATACACGAGATCAAATCTGGAGAGCAAAGTAGGTGGAAGGTCGATGTTTTGTGGAACAGGTAAATTCGGGTTGTACTTGCTTCCAATGGGATTGGCGGATGCAAGGATACTGGTTCGGGCGTTCAAAGTTGTGATGATGCCCGCTTTGGCAATAGAGACAGTTTGCTGTTCCATGACTTCGTGAAGCACGGAACGAGTAGCATCTGACATTTTATCGAATTCATCGATACAGCAGACACCACCATCTGACAATACCAAAGCACCAGATTCGAGCACAAGTTGCCGAGTCTCAGGATCTCGAGTGACATATGCTGTCAACCCGACTGCTGAAGAGCCTTTTCCGCTGGTATAGACACCACGAGGAGCAATCTTGTGGACGTATTGCAAGATTTGCGACTTCGCTGTCGAAGGATCACCACAAAGCAAGATGTTTATATCACCTCTGTACTTCGGGCTTCCACCTTTCTCGAAAGATTTGTTCGTCCCACCAAAAAGTTGAAGTAGGATACCCTTCTTAACATCGTCCATCTCGTAGATGCTAGGAGCGAGAGATCGAGAAAGTAAGTCGTAAATGTCGGATCTGGCAGCTGTAGCCTTGATCTTTTCTTCCTCCTCTTCGCTGACCTTTCTGACTTCTTCGATATTGCTCGTCAGCTGTTCGGACAGCTCTTGCTCCACGGTAGTTGTATCAATCCCCATACGTTTCTTGTCCACTTTCTGAATGTGCAAAACATCAATGTAGGTCTTGAAGATGCTCTTCTGAGTTCGCTGTCTGGGATTTACTCGAACAGGACTCGCCTTGAAAATACCAGTGATCTCAACTCGGTCACCGGCCTTGCAGAGATCCACAAGCTCGTCATAAGCGCACATGGAGACAGAGTGAGGTGTCTGACCGGCAGGAACAGAATCTGGCGTCTCTTGAAGCTTGATAACTTGCTTGTCCATGAATCCAGATCGGTTGTGCACAATCTGCATAGAATTTGGTGACTCGCAGATGGGTCTAGGGCATTTGGTAGGCTCGGCGATCTTGCCACGGTCGATATCAACCTTAACGGTATGATTGCATACTTGGCATCGGAAGAAAGCATCTTTCATATCTGGGATGATTGGAGTAGTTCGGATAACAAGGCCCTTGATAGCTACAATCTTGTCGACGTCTGCGAGAATTAGCTTTGTAGAATCAATTTTTTCAAAGAATTGCTTACCAGAGGGATTGAGATCTCGCATATTGACGGTCGAATCAAGACCAAATGGTCGGACTCGGTATGATCTCTTTTGTACATCCTGGCACAGATCCACCTCCGCTGCTTCTTGTGGTCGTGGAGTCGCAGGTTCTGGCTCATCTCTATCAGAGCTTGGAACTGGAGGCTCTGAGCTCATAATTCTACTGCGTTGTGAAGTTTGTGCCGGAGTTTGCGATTGCCTTTGTCTAGCCATCTCTGCCTCTGCCAACTCGTACATGACATCCTTGATACCTTGATCCATAAGAGTGACAATATCTTGGGGATAATCTTGTGCTTGTTGCCAGAGTTTCTTGGTTGGAGGATAAGCCTTGAGATTGCGGAAATCCAGGTTGAGACTGGTGATTCCGAGAGTCAACATGTGCTGCATCATCTCGACGTATTCTTTGCTATCTGATTCTGGATCTGCACGAGTCTCCTCCTCGGAGAGTCCATCACCCCACATACGGTATTTCTTAGTGAAATTTCGAAGGAAGTCCTTGAATACGGCCAGAGTGTCGTTGATTGAGACATTGGTTCCCCAGATACACATTGTAGAACTGCCGCCCATTGCTTGAGCATCAGATGTGGTAGGGTCCATGTTCGAGAATGTCGGGGCTTCCGAAGGCTCTTCTCGCACAACTCTGCCACTCTCATCCGTGAAGATTCGACGTCTGGCATGAGGAGTATTGATGTTGTTGGAATTGATATCACCACGTCTTGGGATGTTAATCGAAGATCCAGGTCCAAGAGATCTGGAGGATCGTACGAAGAGGCCACTACTGTCACTTCGAATATCAGGGAGCACAGATTGCTGGCGAGGAGCGTCCGATCCATTTACAGAACTGGAGGCATATCGAATTGGAGATGATTCTGGGGCTTCTGTCAGTTTCAATCGGCTGGCAATAACATTGATCCTGCTTACCTCCAAGGAGACCAGTCGTACCAGCTCGAGGTGTTCGTTCTCCATCCTGTGTCGATTGGGTATTCGTCATCTGCCTCAGCGGAGAAGAGACATCTCGTTCCCTGTTCATCCGCGCGATATCCGCTGGGGATGATCGATAGTTCATCGGCGAGGACGAAGGCACATTGCCCCGGCTGGGGGTGCCATTCTCCTGAGAAGCAGCTTCGCTGTGTAGTTGCGCTGCCGCTGGGTCCAAATCAGGGGGTGAACTTGGAAGAGCGCTTGCGTTTCTTTGCGATGTCCGGCGCGGGGTGGCAGATTGAGAGCTGCGCTGTCGGCGATGAGATGGCGACGACATCTTTGCAATGGTGTTGCGTTGTTGTGATTAATGGTTGGGGGTTGCGACGGAGGGGAGGAACTGAGAAAATGTCCCACACGAGGTGGGAGATTTGACGCGTCCCAAAACTCCGTCGCGTTGAGCGCATAAAGTGGTTTCTTAGCGCGTTTTTCTCGACAAAGGGGCTTCGCTAGTCCCTGGCAGTACTTCGCCAATCACAATGCCATGTCCCAAGCAGCCTGGGACAATCTCGCCCAGGTCTTGAAACCTCGACAAATCTTGAAAGACATTCTTCATTCAGATGTCATAGGCAACATCTATTGTCCCACAATGTCAAGGACATTCTGGGGTCATGGTCCTTGGTCTGAGCAGTTTTGAGCAAGTGCTCGTGATGTGAATTGCGCTGTACCGAACTCGATATCACGTATCAAGAATATTGTCTAGTTACATCCTGCTTTCAGATTTCTTGTCCTGATCGGTGTGGCGAACATCCATGTGATGGAGTTCACGCAGCATTTCCAGGTTACTCTAGCGACTCCAAGTCTCTTCATATTCCAGTAACTCCAGGTACATTCGAACCTCGGATTCGTCTTCTCTTGATTGCAATGAGCTACTCCGTCCTTCAAACGAAGATAAAATACCATCCGAGGAACGAGGTTTTGTCCTTCAGACATTCGAGTTTGAGCAGTAACTCAGCACATCACAGCTGCAGGAAATCAGAATTATTAATCACGTGCCTTCTGCACTTTTTATCCATTACTCAGATGTGATTGCTTACTTATCCTACAATATTTGATACATTTATTGAATATCAAGGGAGGACTTTCCAGAACTAGTCTGCTCCCAAGTTGGAAACATTTCATAAAGCTCTACTCGAGTGCCAATTCATACCCATTGACCTTCACGTTGCTGGACACTCAAGCTTTCTCAAAAATTCTCGTGCTTCATCCTGTTTTTACTCCCAGAATAATTTGATGACTTCCCTATCGGGAAATAGTCCTCTCTCTCTCCACACCCTTTCCTTTTCGATCTCAGCAAGTTCAAATTTGCGCGATTTCCATCGCAGTAATCGTCACAAAATATATAATTACCCAACCTACGGAGACGAGGTGAATAGCAACAGCTAAGCTCCGGGGATATTGCATGAGAGCAAAGATAATAGCAACGCCCGTAAAGGTAACCCCAAATAAGAATATGTAAAAAACAATAGCTACTCCACGGAGCTCTCTCTTGTAACCATACCGTCAATTGAGTCAGAGATTGTAAGCTGAATGTTGGAACAATAAAATACCCACCTTCCATACTGAAATTTTGCTGTAGTGAGTAGTTGAAATATCGTAGAAGGTAGAACATTTTGGTGTGTGATAGTATCCTGACGCAGGCCGGTGCTGGAGACCATTCCGTGATGGTTCTACTGTAAGCTATGGAACTAGTAGAAACCCGCGCCGGTTCCGAACTTCCAACCTACCACCAACAACGAACTTACCCTATTTTCCAATTTTCTGATTTAACAAACATTCCCATAATCTCTTATTCGCAGCATCATTTCCTCTCGAAAGCGTCGAATATGCCTTTGCCAAAATCATCCCCCTTGCCATCCTAAAATTCGTCTCCTCCATCATCATCCTCTCCCATTCCCTAGCCTGATACTCCTTATGAGCTTTTTCATAAACCCCAAACTGCGCAAAAGCAGCTACGACATACAATGCTGTGAACATTGTCCACTTTAGGATATTGCAATATACCAACGGCGAGGAATCTGCCAAGTGCTTGTTCTTCTCGTCCCTGACAAAGCGGATGATAATTACATCACTAACTATCGTTGCGAAGTAGAATAAAAGTGCGATGATTGCGTATCGAGCGTACCAGACTGAAAAAAGTATCGTTAGCTATAACTCAATGGCCTGACATCTAGGTGGATGGAATTACCGAGGCTGAGGAGGTATTTGATTGTTTTCATGACTTCGGCAGTGCTTTAATTCCGTAAGGAATACATGTGATTTGGATAAATACTTCACAGATAGCAAAATAATATTATGTTCGTGCTACCTAACCTATGCTTAGAAATACAGTAACGAGAGTGCGGGAGCGGTGGACTCTAGTTCCATCTAGCGCCTACCCGTGAAAGTAGTCTTACCCACCACGCGTTCTTGATGTCGTCGAAAGTTACCTCCACAGCAGGTTTGTATAATATACTTTATCGCGGCTGCATGATAACGGCATGGTGCTGAGATTCCATATTCACTATATGGCCTCAAATAGGAACGGGTGAGCGAGTTTGGCAGGCGAGAGAATGGATATCTTTGATGGGTTGGATGTCTTGCTACGATTCGATTATGTATTACAGTAATCAAGTAGTACCAATGCTATGATATGTCATCCACTGAATCCTTCCGCGACAATGAGTCCCACCTTAGACTTCGTTATTCTCTAGAGTCAGGCCGCAAATACTCACCATCATCTAGGTGGGCTCGGAAATGATTAATACGAGTGCCTCGACGGAAAAGTTTCCCATCTCCATCGCGGCTTAACTCAACGTCACGTGGGGCAATACGTGCCGATGTTCTATATATAGGTTCGGAACCCTGGACGATAGAGAAGATAATAAGGCCCCTCTATGCGAAGGTCACATGAACGAAGACGTCGAGCGTGTGACATCAAATGCGAGAGAATAAGGTTTGCCGCCACCGAAATCTGGATCGGTACTGTTGGGGCTAAGCCGGTTTTCTGGATCCCTCGAGGCCGGTGCAGTTGACGCTGCCCAAGGTAAGTAGGCGGATATCATCAAGACTTTCGAATTGTGCGAGTGCTTTGATGAACTCGAGTTGCTAAAATCAACTAATTAAACACGGTACTAATGTATCTCAAGTATGCAGGTTGACTCACATCGTCTTTGTTGCTTGTCCAATCCAAGGAAAAGTAGCGCAGCTTAGGACAGGTTAATCGAATCTCATTGAGATCAAACGAGGATAGCGGGGCATGAGGGAAGCCCGTTTCTTCTAGTACCAGCTGTTTGAGGTTCTTGCCGACCCCGCAAACCAATCTTGGTGGTACTTGCTCCTGCCAGCGTTGCAGGCGTACTTGGAGGACAATCAGATGCTGGATAAGAGTTAGCAGCGCAGACCCTTGGGCTGGACGGCTCAAAATATCCTACAGTATGCATTTAACTGCCGAAAAGCAGCATTTTAATCTGTTATTTCTCCTTGAGAAATAAAAGCACAATCTTAACCTACGAGTTATAGCTACTTATAGAGCGTAGGTATTTTACGCCTGTTATTCTGTTTGCAAATTCTCTCTCCGCCCCACCAGCTTGGCCGTTCCGATTTATCTGTCAAGTGGTTCATTTATGAACAAAATATTTTATCTGTCCTTTTCAGGTCAGTTCTAGATAATACAAGTTATTTGTAAATGATCCAGGGACCTATAAATCAGCAGTTTTTAGTGTTTTCAATAGTTACATGACAGTTCACTTCAAAGATCAAGATATGAAGCTATTCCCAAAACTCAATATTTACGGTGCTAGCACCCTATGTAGAAGCTCCAGGACTACTTTAACTACTAACAGCTACTTCCCCTTTCTATTATCTCCGTTCGAGGCAAATCTTACTCTTTTTGAAAAGGTCATGTAATACCAAGATGTCAAAAAAGCACTATATCCTCAAACTCTAGAAACATGCCTTGCCTACTAATAAGGGCTAAGGCATATGAACTTCAAGGATCATTCTATCTAAGGGACTATGCACCGTTTCGTAGAGCAAGTGTATTTCTTTCATGCCGGAGAACCGTAGATCTGAAAATCCAGGGAGGGGACTATGAAACTAGAAGTCGAAAACACCAAGAAGCCCAGGACCTGGATCATTAATGAATAACTTGAATTATCTAGAATTGAGCCAAATATGACAGATAAAATACTTTATTTACGAATGAGTCAGATGACAGATAAATCGGAACAGTTCTCTAGCTCAATCTCGCTGATGCATATCAGCATGCAGTCTACCCCTTATCAAGAGAATCATCATGGTATGCTTCAAAAGATCATTTCCACATCCTCTCCTTATCCATTTATGGGGGATTTGAGAATATCTCCTAGACGGGAGTACTGATCTTAGTAGGGGTAGAAGCAATTTTAGGGGCATTTCAAGAAGCAAATAATACCCGTTGTCTTTGCATTCACTGCACGAACGTCACCCCTTGACTCCTCCTGTCTCTATGATGCGGAAATGTATGGGTACGTCTGAGAAGTTTACCGTTCATAAATTTCCGGTGGTATATGAGTCGCATGGTTTAAGGCGTCATAGCAGCCTTTTCTGACAATATAGCTTCTTCTGACGAAGTAGCCTCTTTTGCCTTGACATCAGGCTTGGCAAACGTGGCAGCAACGATCATGGGGAAACGAGCAGTAGCTTCGACGAAAACCTAGGTCAAGAAGTCGATACATGGTCTAGAACACTCTGTATTTCGGGATTGGAAGTGACTTGCCTTCACGCTACTAGCTCCAGCTTTAATTTCGCCCCAGCTCACAGCTTCATCCGTACTTGCTCCTGCATCACTACCATCGAATTTCTGGTTAGTGTTAATGTACACTGCGCTTTCGGCACCATTCCTCATCAGGCAAGCGTTCGCGATGTGATGCTTGATGACACCGCCACCTAAAATTATCATTCCTGCTCTCTTAGCAAAACACCTATTGTATTAATGCGTCGAATGTCTTGGACAATGTGGATTTTCAGCTGTAAAGGGGATGACTTGAAAGTGTGGAAATATGTCATGTCACCAAAACTGCCGTCCATCAAAGCCGGACAAAATATAGGGAGGTCGTTTTTATACGCCCAGTAACACACTGAGTGCTCATCATCAACCTCATTTCCGAGACGATGCATGACTTTGGATGGGGTCCAGTTGATTTCATCTTCAGTGCCTTTGCTTGCTCCCTGCTCTTCCAACATTGTGTCGAGAATCGATACAGCCCAGTCTTCGAATGCGCAGTGACTTTTGTTTGGGACCATTAGATTGCCTATTCGGTTGAGCCCTTAAGCCCGGAGCGATGCGCCTGAAGTGTTGAATGCGCCCATATATGTATCCCCTATGCACTTGATCAAGTTTTCCTCGATATTACCGGCGGAGGTCACTACCGCCGACACATGCTTATGCTCGACAAGGTACCTAAATACGCCACGGAGACCGGAAGACATGAGGTTCTAGGTTTAGCCGAGGAATATAGTCGTCTTCTGTCCAGTTTCAGGACACCTCCAAGCCCTCTGTGAGCTTGTTAGCTTCTCGAAGAGATAAAGGAGGAGGCAGAAATGTTACAAGAGGTGTCATACCATCTCAATTATGATTCGCACAGCCTCCCCGATCGAGCTTGCCTGAAATCTCATATTGCTTGTTCCGTTGATGAGATCTTCCACGGTGATAGATCTCCCAGCAAAGTCATCGAAATTCAACTCCTTAACCTTCTACGCACCGTGTGGCATATCGATAGACTGCTTGAGATCTATAGTTTAAAATAAAACCTAAATACAATCTAAAGTACGGAAGGGGGTTTTCAAAATAAATGCAATGGCAGGGGGGCTCTATTGCCACTTACCTTACCCGAAAGGATGAAGAAATTTGTGAGGTGTTGAATGGTAGGCAACAAAGCAAGATGAATATATTCGATAGACTGGCAAAGAGTATATTCAATACAGAACTAATCTCTGCCTTCATGAGAAGTGCAGAGAAGCCTCCTAAATGCTTACGACGTCTGCGTGACGTCATACAGTTGTGATCTCTTCCGAGCTTTCCGGTAACAAAGTAGTCACCTGACAGCCGCCCAGACAAATCTGATAAGACTAAGCATACCCTGATATTCTACATATTACAAAATTGGTAGAATCACCAATAAATTGCTGCAAAACTGTTTACCGCCTAAACCCTTGTATTGTATTAATTTTGAAAACCCCCTTCCGTACAACGTAAGATATTATAATATAAATACATGTAACGTACCTGGGTTCGTACGACCGGGTCGTAGGTTCGTCGGTTGGTATTGTATAGAAGTAAGCGTTACAGAAGAGTTCTTGATTAGAATTAAGACGTTACAAGCAATAGTAAAAGGATACAATTACTATTATAAAGTTGAGTACAAAGCTCCTATCTATAGGCAAAGACCCAAGTTATATAGGACCTTTGTTCTAAGTGCAAGCCGTGCGAGACGTCTCGCAAAGCTCGCAAGCCCGCGAGCTCGTCTAGCAGGCTCGCATGTCACGTGACCTCGGGTCACAGGTTCCTGCGGCCTGCTTACCGTCTGGTCGTTTACCAGCTTAATAATCCTGGGAACGCCTACGTTCCCAGGCCTACGCGGGCACCTAAGAGAATGTGTCCTAGGAGCTATACAGCTCCCAGGAGTCCCTTAGGTCCCGTGATCGTAATACTATTCCCCTTCTTAGTCTAGCGTGCCCTTACGCTTAAGTATGCCTAAGGAAATCTCGATAACTGTCTACGGCCGTCTTTTTCTTTTATTATACTATTTAAATACTTAAATAAAAG